>JAZKJV010001728.1:0-411817 GCA_037367405.1 Ottelia alismoides
TTATGGGAGGATCTACATGGTGATGCTGCGGCTTTGGGGGAAATTCCTTGGATTCTGGGGGGGATTTTAATGTTACTTTGCTCTCAAGTGACCGCCCTCGTGGTAGGGGGGAAGGGATCCCGGCTCAGGCGAATTTTTGGACTTCATCCATGACTTGGCTCTTGAAGATCTGGTGGCAAGAGATATTATCTACACATGGCGTAATAACTCATCTCGATCCCGCCTTGACAGGTTTTTTGCAAACTCTGGTTGGATGGATGCTTTCCCCCTGTGTTCGGTTTCCTCTCGACCGAGGTCTTTTTCCGATCATACTCCCATTATTTGGGAAGCTGGCGATTCCTCCCGCCCACGTGGTATTTTTCGATATGAGAGGAGTTGGTTGCTGGATCCTGATTTTATGATATGGTGCGGAATCATTGGTCCCAGACTTCATTTCCTGGTGATGCGGCTCGCCGCTTTGATCTTAAGCTCTCGTCCCTTCGTCGCGTTCTCGCCTCCTTTAAAATTAACACTCGTCAGGCTAGACTCTCTACTCGCAATGAGGCTGAAGCGGTTATTCTTCGCTTGGATCGTATTGAGAACGATAGGGAGCTATCCCCGGGGGAACTATCTGAACGTTCTTCAGCTATGCATCTTGTCTCGGAGGATGACAGGAAAAAGGCCATTGAGTTGAGGCAGCGTTCACGGATTCGTTGGATCAAGGATGGGGACGCTAATACTTCATTCTTCCATCGGGTCGCCAGTGCGCGTAAGCGTGCTAATTGTATTTCTTCCCTTGAAATTGGGGGCGTTTTTATTCAGGGCGATCGCGAGCTGGGCTCGTCTTTGGTTAACCATTTCAAAAATTTCTTCGATCGTCAGCCTTCTTCCTCCTGGCGCTGGACGGCCAGAGGGGTCCCTCGCTCGCCAGCTCGGATGCGACTCTTTTAACTCGGCCTTTCACGCTTGATGAGCTTAAGGGGGCGGTATGGGACCTTAACGTTGACGCCTCCCCTGGTCCCGATGGTTTCTCCATCTCCTTTTATAGGGACTTCTGGGATATTATCGCCAAGGATGTTTTGGATGTGGCGCTCGAATTTTGCGAGGGAAACCGGGGCTTCAACAGGATTAATCGTGCCAACATGGTCCTCATTCCGAAGTCCCATGGGGCTACCCGTATTGAGGACTTCCGCCCAATTGCTATCTCCAATGGCATCTATTTAATAATTGCTAAGGCTTTGGCTAGGCGGCTTGCTCCCCTTCTTAGCTCTCTCATTTCTCCCGCCCAGGCCGCTTTTGTCCAAGGGAGGCAAATCTAGGATTGCTTCGCGCTTGCCTCCGCGATTATTGATGGATGGCACAGAAATGGTACGAAGGGGATTCTATGGAAAATTGATTTTGCTAAGGCCTATGATTCCTTGGACTGGCGTTTCTTATGGTCGGTTTTGAAGTCCCGGGGCTTCCCCCCGCTATGGATTTCATGGGTTAGACGATGTGTTACTACCGTCTCCTTCTCCATATCTCTTAACGGCCGGCCGGCTGGGGGCCTTTTCCAGCCTCGCAGGGGGGTTCGTCAGGGCTGCCCCCTTGCCCCTCTTCTATTCGTTTTGGCGGCCGACGTGATGCCTCGTATGATCCAGGGTGTGGCCAATGCTGGGCTTACTCGCGGTTGTTCTATGGGTAATTTTCATATTCCCCTACTTCAATTTGCGGACGACACCCTTTGCTTTATTGAGGGGGACCGGACTCAGGCCTTGGGGATGGCCACTACGATACAACTTTTTTGCGAGATGTCGGGGCTCCGCATCAATGGAGCCAAATCGAAGTTTGTGCCTTTTGCTCTGTCTCCATTGGAGGCTGGGGATTGCTCCTCTATCTTGGGGGCATCCCTCGGGGATCTACCGCTGGAGAATCTGGGATTACCGCTCTCGTTGGGCCGTGCGCGCTTGCGTGATTATCAGAGGGTGGTGGAGAAGGTGGAGTCCAGGTTGGCAGGTTGGCGTGCGTCGCTGCTCTCCAAAGGTGGTCGTTTGGTTCTTATTAAATCTGTCCTCTCGGCTATTCCCATCTACTTCTTATCGACTCGCGGCTTGCCGAAGGGGATCCGGTTGCGCTTAGAGAAATGTATGAGGGGCTTTCTATGGGGTAAGAATGGAATTGGTAGAAGAGGGATGCATTTGGTGGGGTGGGATGACATTTCGCGTCCAAAACGCGACGGGGGTCTGGGCGTTCGGCGGTTGGAGGTGGTGCGTGATGCTTTGCTTCTCAAATGGGCGATGAGGCTTTTAGGTCGGGATGAGAGTTTGCTGGTGCAATGCCTTCGCGTGGCGGCTGGGAATGCCTTTGATTCCGTTTTTGGCGGGCACTCCCATGGAATCTTTCCCTGCTTTTGGCGCGATGTCTTCTCTGTCTTCAACTGTAACCGATCCCTGTTTAGGCCAGCTCTCAGCGATGGGAACTCTTTCAGATTCTGGTCGGTGGATTGGTCTGGTAAGGGTATATTCATGAATCTCTTTCCTCGTCTTTTTGCGTTGGTCGGGGATAAACAAGCATCGGTGGCTTCGTGCTGGTGCAATGGCGCCTGGTGCCCTATTTGATGGACAATCTTTCTGATCAGCGGCTGCTTGACTTCTCCGCTATGATGGCTCTCCTTGTGGATGCTCCTACACCTTCAAGGGGCCGTGATCACTTTGAATGGAAGGAAGGGACCTTCAGCTCACGGAAGGCTTATTTCTCTATTCTTCCCACCGTCGTGCCTTCGGATGCGGCTTTTCTAAGACATTGCAAGCTCATTTGGGATCTCAAGCTACCAGAAAGGATTGGCATTTTTCTGTGGATTCTTAGGCGTGGAAGATTGCTTACTCGCGATCGCTGTGCCTCGATTTTCCCGAATCTCACGGCCTTGTGTGGTCTATGCGGTTCCGATGTTGAGACGCCCAGCCATCTTTTCCTTCACTGCAACCTCGTGCGGCCCATTTGGGATGACGTGGATGGGTGAATCGTTCCGCGATTGAGGATTTCTGGGAGAGCTTATCTACCGCTGCTAATCGCCCGAGGGAGGAAAGACTTATTCCCATTGCGCGTATCTGGAGTATTTGGCTGGGAAGAAACAAATTGCTTTTTGCGGGGCAGAGATTTTATAAGGAAAATATTTGTATCGCTGCAAATCGCTTTTGTATTGATTGGTCATCCGTGTAGCGTCTTTGGGGAGGTGGATGGTATCCTTTTTGATATCATCTACCTTTACTTTTTTGTTTTCTTTCCCACTGTAAGTATTTTCTATCTTCTTCCTTAATAATATGGGGCGAACACCTATGAGTGTCTCCCCTCTTTTGAGTGTAAAAAAAAAGATCCTCAACCGCTGGTCTGAAGTGGATGGCGGTGTAACTTGGCTACACGGGCAAATGCAGGAAAACCATGCTTGGAATAACATGTATCTTCCGCATGACCCGGATGATGATAGAAGGTGCATGGCTGACGGAATCGGCCACCTCGACCACAAGGTCCACGACCACGAAAAGAGGAGGCACCTCTGCCTCGGGAAGCAGCCATCGTTGAAGGAGGTGGCGTAGACGCTGGAGAAGGAACCGAGATTCGACTGAGTTGTCGATACACTTCCTCCTCTGGAGGAATAGTAGCATCTGCCAGTACCTACGAGCGAGCCGCATGAGACTCCGGGTCTAGTGCCGCTAGTAAGACCCCCACCATTGTAGCATTCCGGAACGTCTTCTGCTGCTCAGGGGTCGCCGTCAGGGGAATGATACTGTAAAGCTTCTCAAACATCCCCCGTAGGGATGTATACAACGAATGCAACGACCGACCATTTTGCTTGACCGTAAAGATGCCATGCTGAAGTTGGAGGAATGTTGCAAAAGTCGGCCGACTAGGCTGACTAGTCGGTCCGACTATGCGACTCGGGGGGGTACCGATCCGAATAGGCTAAATCGGCCTATAGTCGGTTGTGCCCGATTAGTCGGGCGCCTAGTCGGTCTAGTCGGCCGCTTAGGCGGTCGATTTTTGCATAGAGGATCCGAGCTGGGATCCAGATGTTGAAATTAAGGGTTACTGTTAGACTTTGTATTTAATGGGCTTGCCTAACAGTCAAGAAAGTGATCACACACAACCCGAACTCCTGTTACTACCCACTAGCCTCACATCGTCCTTTTGACCATGGTCTCTCTAAATATCCGGAAAACAGATGTATCTCCCGAGCAGTGTAAGAGAGTTAAGAGTTGAGGGTGATTATCAGCAGACAGTAACCCTCCACTCACACCAATCGACAGAACCCTTTCGACCCCCCTCTCCCGTGCGCGATACCCCTAGGCCCTGCCGCCTCGTCGCCTCACCGGTGCCGCCCCCCTCGCTGGTGCCGCCCCCAACGCCTCGCCCCCCCCAGCGCCTCGCAACCCCCACCGCGTTCAGCCCTCGCCGCCTCCGTCCCTTCGGTCTAGGCTACAACAGTTAGGTTTTTTTTATTTTTTTGTTTTTTGCTTTTATTTCCTCTGTTTTTTAGGTTGATGATGTTAAAGTTAAATGTTAATATGTTATTGTTAGCAAATAACAATGTTAGGTTATGTATGTTTTCTTCAAATTTTTTTGTTTTTGCTTAGGTTGATCTTAGATGTTATAGCTTTGATTTGCTTAGGTTAATGATGTTGAACTTAGATGTTAATTTGTTATTGTTAGCAAATACCAATGTTAGGTTTTCTTCATTTTTTTTGTTTTTGTTTAGGTTGATCTTAGATGTTAATATGTTATTGCTTAGATTTTCTTAGGTTGATGATGTTGAACTTAGATGTTAATATGTCAATGTTATTGTTAGCAAATAACAATGTTAGGTTTTCTTAAGCTCTTGAAAATATTAAATTTGCTAAAATTATGAAGATAAATGATAGTATATGTATTAAAATTTGATTTATATATATTAAAAATATTAAAAAAATCAAAACCGACTAATGCCCGACTAAATCTGATTACTCTCCCGACTGCCGATTAATCCTTAATCAGTGACCCTGCCATCCAAGTACCAACTGCCGACTTCTGCAACCTTGGCGGTGAGGGGGTGGGCAGCGGTGAGGGGGTGGGCGGTGGGATGAGAGGCGACGGGGATGAGAGGGGCGGCTAGGGTTTAGGGTGGAGGCTCTGATACCATGTTGTAAGAAATGAAAGAGAGAACTTGTTTATTCCAGGGAACCCTAGCCTCTCTTATATAGAGGACATTGAAGGCCGTATCGATATCGTTTCGGTCCGCCCGAAAATGGATATATCGGGATATATCGACGATATATCGATGATATCGGTGGAAATGTCGAAAATTGCTCAAAAAGCCATTTTTTGGCATTTTTCCAGAAACTAAGATCATCTAAGATATTAGAACAACAAATAACCTACAAATACACACTTATATCACACATATCGGTCATTTATAGACCATATATCGCACATATCGGTCATCATATCGAACATATCGCTGTTAATGTTTATTCATAACCTTTAGATATTGGAAATGGATTCCATTCAAGTTCTTGTAACATTAAATAACTTACAAATATACACTTAGATGACACATATAGATCATTTTTGAAGACTATGATCCTTATATTGCACATATCGATCATATCAAAATATCGCTGGTACTGTTAGTTGTCGACCTATATATATTGAAAATGGAGTTCATCCAAGTTCTTCGATCACTAAATAGCTTACAAATATACTCTTAGATCACACATATCGATCAATCTATGAAGCTTGTCGCATATATCGATCATTTTTAACATATCGATATTAATGTTTGAATTCTTGACTTATAGATGTTTTGTTTTGAAGAATTGACTTATAGATATTGGAAATCGATTTCATTCAAGTCTTACAACATGAACAACTTGTAAACATACACCAAGTTGAAGAATCATTGTATGCACCCTCCTATCGCACCATACCCTACCAGTACGGGGGTCTCGCTACCCGGTCAACATGCCTGGGGGGGCTAGAGGGGGCCCAAGTTGGCCCCCCCCTTGCGGGGTTGTGGGGGCAGCGCCCCTGACTCGAAACAAAAAATATATAAACCATTGTGTGTTTTAATACTAGGTGTAGCTAGATATATGTGTTTTAATACTAGGTGTTGAATTAATCTTCCATGAATAATAGCATTGATATATAGATATATCGGCGAAATATCGACGATATCGATCGATATCCGGGATTTTTTCTACTGAAACAAATCATTTTTGACCGATATGAGTGATATGGCAATATATCGACGATATATCGCCGATATCCCTATAAAAGGAGATACTGGGTAATATCAAAACCCCTACCCTGTTGAAATCGAAATATCGGCGATATATCGCCGATATGTCGCCGATACGGCCTTCCATGATAGAGGAAGCCTATGAGTAAATTACATAAGATGGAACAACGAAAATAAGCATGACACATGAGTACATAAATACTAGAAATATCTCTACATTCTGGAAAATGGAATGGAATATGCGAGGCGGGCGTCGTCGATCTTGGACATATTTGGCTACATGTCGGGTTTGCAGATTAATAGAGACCAGTCAACCTTTATCTCGTTTGGCCTCTCAGAGTTGGAAGTTCAACATGCGTGCGCATCTTTGAGATGCGCAAAGGAAACCCTCCCTATGACATACCTAGGCCTCCCTTTTATAGCGGGTTGGTTGTGTGCGTGCGATTGGAGGCAGATCTTGGATAAAATGGAGAATAAGCTACCTGTCTGGAAGCGCGTATCCTGTCCAAGGTTCGAAAAAACGAGAGGCGAACGAGACATTTTCCTGGAAGCGAGGCGAGGCGTAGCCTCGAGGCGATCGAGGCGTAAGCCTCAGTTTGTATAGGAAAATAATTACAAAATATGTAATAAATATATTTATTGGCGAGCTAAAATAATATGACAAACATATAATATAGAACAATGTAATATATGATGAAATTATGAAGATAAGAACATGGAGAAAAATGGTATGTCAATGCCATAAACATTTCTACTAAATTTCTACCCAGTCAAAAGGGAATCATTAATTCATTGGTTACAACTATCACTAAAATAGTTATCAAAAAGGAATTGGCGATAGTTGTCATTATATATATCCAAATTGTTGATATGAATCATATGATTTGAATCCTAACCGCATGATCTACTGAACCTAGATGAAGAACGATTTGATGTCCCGCCTGTGCCATCCATACCCTACCAGTACGGGGGTCTCGCTGCCCCGTTTCGCCTCGACCGCCTCAGCGCCTCGAGGTGCGTTTTTTCAAACAATGATCCTATCAAAGGATGGAAAATTGATGTTGTTAAAACATGTCTTGTTTGCCATCCCCATCTTCTTCTACTCAACCGGGCTTCTTCCGAAGGGTGTGCATGCTGAGATCGAATCCATCATGAGGTGTTTTTTCTGGGCGGGTAATGGACATGTGAAAGGAGGGTTGCACCACGTTAGCTGGGAGTCTAGGACAAGGTTACTCTAGCTAAGAAGAATGGTCATTTTGGGATCTTGAGATTAGAACATATGAATAAAGCATTGCTCACCTAATGGATCCTTAGATTGTGGGGAGATTCTAATGACCTTGTTTTCCACCTTGTCAGAAGAATCTACAACATCTGTAACTCTTTGAGTGGAAAGAATATCGATACCCGTCATCTCTATGGAATGGTATATGTCAAATCATCCCGGAAATGGAGAGCTTCTTCAACCTGTCGTTGGAAATGGTCAAAATTTTAGATTCTGGAATGATAGCTGTTTGGGTATTGGAGTTTTGGATGTGCGGTACCCTTGTCTTTTTGCCCTTACGGATGATAAGGACCTTCTGGTGCATCAGGCTTGGGCAAGCAGCTCGTGGTCTCCCACCTTTGTTTCTGACTTCTCGGAACAAAGACTGTGTGCATTTCTAGATCTTTTGAAGGATCTTTCATATATTAGGGGACTTGCCCATGGAAGAAATCATTTTTGCTGATTAAATGGCCATTTCACGGTAAAAAAGGCTATCAAATATTTGCTAAAGATACTGTTCCGTCTCAAGAGTATCTCAACGAAGACTATCGCATTATTTGGAACACGTTCCCTCACCACATGAAGGTTTTCCTTGGCTAGCTTGGTATGGCTGCTTGATGACCACTGTTCGAAGAAACAAGCTTTTCTCTACGGGTGACGTCTTATGTTCGTGATTTACAGATGGGATTAAAGATTGGATCACATCTTCGGTTGCGATTCCTCCTGTCAGGTCTGGTTGGAGGCGAACATCCCTTGGATTAGAACAAACGACTTCTCATCTTTCTATGGTGCGGTGGCGGGCGGTGGGAGGCAATTCTCACGATGATGTTGTACCTGTGTATGCTTTAATTTGGATTACATGGTGCGCTAGGAATGAGTATTTTTTTTGTGAACAACGATCTGTGGCGAATGTATTAGGTCGACATCGGGCCACTGTCTCTTCTTCGGCCCACATATAACTCATGTGATACCTTTTCATAATTAAGTCAACTCATGTTGTGGGTTCCATCTCGGAGCTCCACCCGTTTCTCTTAAAAAAGCTCCCACATGTTTTATGTGATCATGAAATATGAGGTTGTTGGCTATATGTATTGCTGTTTGGTTGTCACATTTGAGCCCTATTATCTAGTAGTGGTGACTTATATATCCATAACTATGAATGAATCCTCATTAACGTTGCTGTTGCACGATCCATTGCTTATACTAACTATGAATGAATCCTCATTAACGTTGCTGTTGCACGATCCATTGCTTATACTCACTTCTGCATTAGAACGAGAAAAAAGCTGTATTTCTTACTCATCCAAGTGTTGAGATTCCCTACCAAATAGGTGCAGAAGCATGTAGTGGATTTTCTATCCAATATACTTTCTCCATAGTAGGCTATAAAAATCGAAGGCGATCAATATGGTGAATAACAGTTCTCTTCTTAGAGAAGACTTAGATGTATCTCATATTATCATGTACGCATCAAAGTGAGCTGGAGAAGGAGAAACTGTAAATTGACTTACCTTGCCAACCACAAGCAATATATCTGGCCATGTTATGGTCATATATAGCAGTTGTCCAACCAACCGCTTGTAAGCTGCTTGTGTCTTCATCCTCTCCAAGCTCATAGATGCGTGCTTTAGGCTCTATCTGAATTCATGTTGGCTTGGATCCTGACCTCTCTGTTTCCCTCAGTAGATAAGTGGCGTACTTTATTTGGGACATCATCAAACCTCTTCTATAGAACCAAGATATTATCACAATTGTTCAAGATCCTTCATCACAAACTACCCTGCCAGATGTTTCATCACCTCCTTGATGCCCCTTGGAGTCATCACCAGTGAGGATGGTATCATCTATATTATTATGCCTTTGCCAATCTTTCATAAACCATGGAATGCTCGTACAAAATCTAAAGAGATCCAAACTCCCAAGGACCTCTGACAATTTATTAAACGGGGTTCAAGGATTTTGCTTAAGGATAAATGACCGTCACTAAACACACCTTCGGATGTTTTCTGCGATCTGTAAAGCTGGAAGGTTGTTACATGTAAACTACCTCCTGTAGATTTGTTATATGAAATAGTATTTATGTTTTATGTTATTTTCTCTTTATGTAATGTTTCCTTTCGTTATTTTCCCTTAGGGTTTCTCCTCTACATAAAGGAGCCCTATGGCCTTTGAATAAACAACTCATTCATTTCTTCTGCAAGATATTAGAGCAGTGGTCCAGGACCAGAGCTCTGGTATCCTCTTGATACTCTATATCCCTCCCGACCAGCTTCCCTCTCCCTTTGCTCTTATGCACGCCTCCGGTCCCTTTCCTCGACCTCTGCGCACCTCAGCATGCTTCTCCCTCATCCACTGCACTGCCCAGCGGGGCAACCAACGCCATTGCAGGACCCACAAGGTCACAACAGGGCCCTCTCGGCGGTTCTCCAGCGCACAACGCCTCTGCAGCCAATGCGTGTGGGCCCCAGCAGTGGTTCAGCAGCTCGCATGCATCTCTGGCAGCCGCCTCGAAAATCGCAGCAGCACTGTGTAGGGTTCATGTGCCTACTGGTGCGCTCTCGCGTTCCTTGTTTTCCATTTGTATGCTTCCTCGAACTGATTTTGTTGCAGTCTGGGTTGGACCTGAATCGCTGCATATATTGCCCATTAGCTTTAGTAGCTAATAAGTGGTAAGTAAATGAACCAACCAATTGAATCTATTTATTAAAAATATTAATGCTAGAAACAAGCATGATTCTGGACCGTTTCTTACATCACATGATGCCAGAGTGATCTTGAAACCCTCCATTTGTATTGATTAGAACAAAGACCATTATTCATTTTGAGGATTAATCCTCTTTCCGGAGTCTATAGTAGGCCCAAATTTTTTCAACTGCCTAAACAGTCGCACCTTTTCATTGATATAAGTGAAAGCAGCCTCATTTTAATGATCTTGAGAACAGAAACTTACTTCACTTTACCTTTTCAGGAATAATCCAATCTACATATTCCTTGAAAAAGAGAGGCACACCTTGATTTGGTTTTCATGCTTTAAATAGTATTGGAACTGACCATGACTTTGTTTTTGTTAAAACTTGTGTCGTGATGAACTTATTCCGTTTGCAAGTTGAAACTGTAACTAATGATTCTGATTTCGACTGTATGTACAGAGGGGATGGAACTTTATGTGTCAGCAGTCTGCGGAAAAATAAGGTGCGGCCTTATTACGTTGTTCTTCTTTTCTTCCAGCCTCCCCAAAAGTGTGATAAGTTAAAAGAAGGAACTTGTGAGAGTGATGCATCCTAGTGTATTTATCTAAATTACATTCATCAATTTAAGGAGAAAAAAAATGCAGTTTCTCCGTGATTGCTCCTCTTTACATAATCTGGATCCAGTTTCCACCTTTGCAGGTTTGGCTAGTGCTTTGGTTATTATAGCCAATATAGCCCTTATTTTTTTGCTCCAAATGGATTATTGACTCTATTCCTCCAATTCATTTGATGGAAGTCTGTAAATCATTGTCTGCGTCTTGGTTCACATTTCCGATTACCTCAGTTAGACTTGCTAGTGACTTTTTTAACCCCTCACATCTGTTGCTAATGTTCATTTCTCCGACATGCTAAGGTTATGAGGAGTTTACCATGCACCATAATCTCCTATTAGTTTGTTATCTGATTTAGATTATGCAAACACATTCAGTGCATAGTTTTCTTTGGCGAGCTCGACTACCATATAAGAGATACAAATACATTATGTCATTTGTGGGAGTCATGAGAAGGATGATGTCGCGTTATAGGCGCTCAAGCAAGGCGAGGGCATGGCACCTCACCCTACCTCAGCGAGACATTTGGTAGAAGGTTCAGGCAAGGTGGTCGCCTCAAATAGAGGTAGTAGGAGCGCATGCGAGCGCTTAAAGGAAGGTAGGTCGAACCCTTCTTGTGATCCGATTAAGAAGGAAACCTAAATAAAGACCCTAAACCAAAAGCCCCCCAAACCCAAAGCAACCTGAAACCTACACTCTGACACTAGAATCCTCTTCGAATCTCCACCATCAAGAACCCTCATCATTTGTTGCTTGTTGGTGACTCCCTTTCCCTTCGTCATTGCCTCCCCTGCTACTACTATTTCATCACATGATCGAGCTCTTCGTCACCATTGCCTCTAGCTACTGCTAGGTTAAGCTTCTTATCCGTGTAAGTTTAGCTCCCGGTCTTTCACCTTTTAGGATATTACTAATGTTAATGCTATAAAGTGTAACTATTATGGATACTATAATGTGAATATTATAATATTAATGTTATAACTATTAATATCGATAAGTCATAAGATTTAGCTTATAATTATATCTACTGTAGTGGTTACAATAATATAGATGTTATAATGTTAAATAGACTAGATTGCAAAAGTCGGTAGTCAGTACCCTGTCGGCCGGTTCACTGACTAAGGATTAATCGGCAATCGGACGACTAATCGGATTTAGTCGGATTTTAATCGGCTTTGAATTTTATGATTATTTTAAATAGATAACCCATTTATATACATATATTTACATAGGTTTTGTACATTTTATGCTATCATAATAAAATTAAAAAGTAATTGAATTTAAATAAAACACTAAGCGTGTTATAATAAGTTTGCTTATAAAAAAAGCAAAACATATAAGAATACAATATCTCCAAGCAAAAAATTGGTCGACTAGTGTACCTAGTCAGAATTAGCCGGTACTCGACCGGCCACCCCACTGACTAGACTAGTCGGACCTACTAGTCAGGTCAGTTGGGCGACTTTTACAACCTTGTAAATAGATATTAATGGTGCTTGACAATGGGCTTCACATGCTGATGATGTGGAGAGGTCACACGAGTTTGACTACTGTTTTGTACTGCTTACCATTAATGTCATTATAACTTCTTATGTATCTTTTCCTATTAGATACTTAGAATGTTGATTTGTGAGATTATGGTTTATATATATATATATATATATTAGGAATGGCTACGGGAAGTGGGCATGACATGGCTGTCGGTTGAAAGAGCTTTGAGGAAAGACATTGCTTGGAAGTACAACTATTTAACATATTGAAAACAACCAAATAGTGTCACATGCATGTTTTCTGAGATGACTACTAAATGTAGATTTTATAGAGCCAAACAACATCAAGTGAGATCACTCAAGAATGCTAATGTTGGTAAGAAATGTCTTTCGAAGGTGAGGGAGGATTTACTTGCATATATGAATGAGAAGAAGACTCTGAAGGATACCGTTGAATGTAGGAACATCAAAGTGGATGACATGAATTCTAATGGTGATGACTGTGAGGAAGAAAATGCAATTATACCTGGAAAAAAGGGTTTGTCCAAGTAGCGAGAGCCATGAAAAAGAGCAAGGGACCTATGAACTCATTTGTAACCATGAAACACGAAGAAGGGAACGAAAATGCTACTTAGAGACAAATTTCCATGGTGGATTTATATGATAAGGAAATGTGGCCCCGAACCATTTAACATATAGCTTGTTTCTTCCATCGAGCTGGTACACAGTTTAATGTGTAAAATTACAATGTTTTAATATATGATTCAATTTATTAGATTGTATGGTTGAAATTTATTAGATGTAACTATTTCTTAAGTCAAACTTAAGACTCCATTCTAAACCTAATAGCTACTGTTGATAAAAGAGTCTTCGATAATTATTAAGAAAAATCCTAGGCTCTCTTATATAGGGAGAGACCTTAAGGGTAAATTACAAAGAGGTCTATAAAAGATAAAGAAATAACGACAAGATACATAAAGAGATAATAATACTAAGAACTATCTCTACACTCCCCCTCAAGGTGGAGCATAGATGTCTATCATGCTCAGCTTGGATGAACATCTCTGAAAAGGTCCTCTGAGCAGTGGCTTGGTGAATACATCTGTAGTCTGATCTCCTGAGCTCACATGTGCAGTAGATATCAATCCTCTCTGGATCAAGTCTCTAGTGTAATGGCAGTCAACTTCAATATGCTTGGTCCTTTCATGGAAAGCTGGATTGTTGGCAATGAATAATGCTGCCTGATTGTCACACTGAAGCTTCATAGGTAGGGGCACAACTACATGTAGATCTTCTAGTACGGACCGAACCCACATCATTTCCGTGCTGGCTTGAGCCATGGCCCTATATTCGGATTCGGCACTGGACCTTGCCAGAACAGTTTGTTTCTTGCTTTTCCAAGAAACCAGAGAGCCTCCAACAAACACTGCGAACCCTGAGGTTGATTTTCGATCCTTAGGGCATCCTGCATAATCTGCGTCTGCACACGCTAAGATAGATAAGTCTGTGCCCTTTCTGAATAGCAGCCCTGACCCTGGAGAAGACTTCAGATACCTTAGTATCATGTGTATAGCATCCATGTGAACCTGTCTTGGCTGCTCCATAAATTGACTCACCCTGCTAACTGCAAATGCAATGTCTGGACGAGTTATGGTAATGTAGAGGAGGTTTCCCACCATTTCTCTATATCTCCTCTTATCTACTTCATCAGTATCACCATCATACAACTTCATGCTAGGGTCCATGGGAATACTTGATGGTTTGCACCCATCCATGCCAGTCTCAATCAGGAAGTCTGTAATGTACTTTCGTTGGGTCATCACCAAGCCCTGTGCACTCCTTGCAAATTCCAACCCCAGAAAATATCTTAGGGTTCCAAGATCCTTTGTAACAAACTGACGGCCCAGGAATGCCTTCGCCCTTTCTATGCCCTGAACATCATCTCCTGTAACAAGAATATCATCCACATAGACCATAATGACAACCGTACCTGCCGATGACTTCTGGACAAATAACGAGTGATCGGCATTTGACCTCTTGAATCCCTGTTGCTCAATTAGGTTGGACAGCTTCTGGAACCATGCTCTCGGACTCTGTTTGAGGCCATATATCGCCTTGTGAAGTCTACAGACCATCTTCTTCTCCCCCTCAGCAGTAAACCCAGGTGGCTGCTGCATGTAGACTTCCTCCTGTAAGTCCCCGTACAGAAAGGCATTCTTGACATCTAGTTGAGATATACTCCATTCACGAACCACAACAACAGATAAGAGAATACGAAGGGTAGAGTGTCTCGCCACTGGGGAGAACGTATCCATGTAATCCACGCCATAGGTTTGTGTAAACCCACGGGCGACCAAGCGTGCTTTGTACCGATCCAACGTGCCATCTGCATGATATTTAACTGTGAAGACCCACTTACAGCTCACAACGGATGCATCAGGAGGTGCAGGGACCAAAGCAAGGCCTTAAATGTCGGTTTCGGTCACCATTTCGGTATCCACCAAAACAGAATTTCGATGGAATTTCGGTGGAATTTCGACCGAAATTTCGGTCATTTCGGTCATTTTTTGTACTAGGACCCCCATATTTCGGTCGAATTTCGGTTTCAACTGGATATCGATATTCGACAGAAATTCGACCGAATTTCGCTGAAATTTGAGGCCATGGACCAAAGACCATGTGCCACGGGACTGCAAGGCCCTCATCTCTTCTTCCATAGCTAATCTCCAGCAATCATTCTTCAAAGATTCCTGGTAAGTCCGTGGTATATCCACAGAAGACAAGGCTGAGACAAATGTCTGAAAATCACCAGTGAGACGGTGAAAGGAAACCTGTGAAGCGAATGGATAATAGGCACACTGCCGCCTCTGCTTCCGAATAGCAATCGGAACATCAAGATCATCATCTGCTATACTGGATGGGCTAGTGTCGTCCCGTACTGTAGAATCCTGCACATGTACCAAACCTGACCCGTCAGTTGTAATGCCATCTGAACATACCTGAGGCGTGATGAATGGTTGATGTGTAGTCTGAGCAGGACCTGAGCGACGCGTATAGAATTTTGATAGCGGTGAAACGATAGGCCGTGGAACGGGTGGAGGAGGAGGTGGTGGTGGGGGTGCTGGCGTGGAGACAGGCACAGGGGAAGACTCAGGTGAACTCCATGTAGGTGGTGGATGAACATAGACATCATCAGTGGTAGTGGATGGTACCAGTCTGTCACCTGCAGGAGAGAAATACATGACCGACTCAAAGAAAGTGACATCAGCACTCACGAAGTACTTCTTATTTGTAGGATCATAACACCGGTAGCCCTTCTGAGTCCTGGAATAACCAACAAAGACGCACTTGACTGCTCTAGGAGAGAGTTTGTCAAGTCCGGGAGATAGAAGATGAACGAAAGCCACAATACCAAAGACACGTGGAGTCAGTGAGAATAACTCCTTGTCTGGAAAAATAAGAGAGATAGGTATCTTCTCATCAAGAATTGAGAATGGCATTTGATTGACCAGATAACATGCAGTAAGAACAGCGTCCCCTAGAAGGAAATAGGGGCACAACTTTGAATCAACAGGGTTCGAGTAATATCCAAGAGATGACGATGCTTTCTTTCCGCCACACCATTTTGCTGTGATGTATATGCACAAGTGGTTTGGTGAATAATACCCTTTGATGAAAGAAATTGAGAAAGTGAGCGTGTACAAAATTCTAGGGCATTATCCGTCCGAACATATTTGACCGAGGAAGAGAAAACATTGTGCACTTCATTAATTAAATTCTTGATTACATCTCCTGCTCCAGATTTATTTTTCAAAAGAAAGACCCATGACACACGAGAAAAATCATCCACTACCACAAGATAAAATCTGTGCCCCTGATGATCGGGAACACGACTCAGACCCCATATATCTATATGTAACAACTCGAATGGAGAGTTACTGCTCCGACTCTGACGACTTGGAAAGCTCGACCTATGATGCTTTCCCAACTAACATGCTTCACAGCGGAAAAACGAACTAGAAGAGATCTGGGGCAGAAGATGGTGCATTTTCTGGAGCGGAAGGTGACCAAACCGGAGATGCCAGATGTACGGAGAGACTGGTCCGACAGAATGAGAGGAGACGCCAACATAGGAATCCTGAACCAGCCGATATAGACCATTCTGCTCAGAGCCACAGCCAATCACCCTGTCCGTGAGTATGTCCTGAAAAATGAGAGAAGACGGGTCAAATATGGCACGACAATGCAAATCCTTCGTAATCTGACTAATAGATAACAGATTCATTGAGAACTCAGGAGCATGTAGGACGTTCTGTAGCTGCATAGTGGAAGATAGGAAGACCTCCCCCTGTCCAACAAGGGGCGAATGGGTACCATCTGCGATATGCACTGAACGGCCGGGAGGAATGTCCCTGTAGGCCTGTAATCTATCTCTATCTCGGCAGAGATGATGTGTGGCTCCCGAATCTATAACCCAGTCAGATATATCATGAGATGATGTGAATGCAGTAGATCTACCTGAGGTACTAGCAGCGACAGATGAACTAGCGGAGGCTGTAGCAGCAACATCTGAAGGATCACCAGATGAATCACCAGATGAATGTGGCATAATATCTCGGAGACGTGCCACAAGTTCGTCAAATCGATTATCTGCAGTAGATGGTAATGAAGACTGAGAATGCTCTGCAATACGTGCCGATGTTGGGAACCCATGCTTAGAATAACACGTCTCCTCCGAGTGTCCTGTGTGGTGACAATAGGAGCATGTCTGACTGAAGCGACCACCCCTTCCCTGGGGTCCACGGCCACGTCCACGACCACGACCAGAAGGTGGGCCACCTCTCCCACGCGAGACTGCCATCGCTGATGAGGGTGGAGTAGAAGAGCTGGAGGAAACTGGAATGCGACTGAGCCTTCTGTAAACATCCTCCACTGGAGGATAACTACATCAGCTAAGATCTGAGATCGGGCGGCATCATATTCAGGATCAAGAGCCGCAAGTAGAACACCCACCATGGTGGCGTTCCGAAACGTCTTCTGCTGTTCAGGAGTAGCAGTGAGTGGAATGGTACTGTATAACTTCTCAAACATCCTCTTAGGGATGTGTATAGGGAATGGAGAGGTCTGCCGCTATGCTTCATTGTGAAAATGTCATGCTGAAGCTGCAACATCTTTGTCTCATTTCGCACCTGCGAATATGTAGCGGCAAGAATGTCCCACATCGCCTTGGCAGTGGGCTGATGGAGGACGTCATTAGCAATCTCCATCGTCAATGTACCAGACAACCAGATCTTTACGTAGGAGTCATCAGCCTCCCATGAGGCATATATCCCTGTCTTCTCTGTGGGCTCATCCTCGGTAAGAATTTGCTTCTTACCATTCGACTTCATGAGGCTCATGAACTGCATAGCCCAGAGCTCATAGTTAGACCCGTCCATCTTCACTATTGGCGCAGGACCTTTGAATGCGTCAGTGGAGGGCATATCGACCTTCGATTCTGACATACTGCCGCTGGAGAAGAACTAGGGTATGTAGACAAGATGATGAATGTCTACACCAACTGCATCGGATTTGAGTGCGTATGTAGACGTTACGCACTCAAACCATATATCGGACGAAAAGAGAACTAGGGCACGCCTTAGAGGAGGCTTACAACCCTTGCAGCGGCAAGGATGCCGCCTGGGACTGGATGGCGGCGACCTGGGATGCCGCCTGGGAGGTCTGCGGCGGGCTGGGTGCTGCCGGGGGGGCCTTCGACGGCGGACTGGGATGCCGCCGGGGCCTTGGGCGGCGAGCTTGGAGCCGCCTAGGGGCTTCTGCGGTGGGCTGGGATGCCGCGTGGAGCCTCGGGCGGTGGGCTGGTGGCCGCCTGGATCGTCGGCGGCGTGAGAGAGAGAGAGGCGGCGGGGAGAAGCGGCTGCGGGAGGGGCGGTGGGCGAGGAGGAGGCCGGAGATCGGCGCCGAGAACAGAGAGGGCGGCGGGTGTGGGGAGCCCTAGGCCGGCTCTGATACCATGTTGAGAAAAGAGTCTTCGATAATCATTAAGAAAAATTCTAGGCTCTCTTATATAGGGAGAGCCCTAAGGGTAAATTACAAAGAGGTCTATAAAAGATAAAGAAATAACGACAAGATACATAAAGAGATAATAATACTAAGAACACTATCTACATGCTCAGCTTCATCTGAAGAAAGAAAAAGACTTGAACATCAAAGGTTGCAAGATTTGGTGTACATCAAATACAATCAATCTTTGAAGGATCGATGACTTAGGAGACACCATTGATCCGATTGTTCTTAGTGAAATTGATAATGCCAATGAAAGGTTGCTGGGTGAAACAGTGACAAATGATGTGGAGGAAAATTTTTTGTATTGACATGTGGAGCTGTGGTAAGAACATTTAGAGTTGAAGAGACGGGAACACATACATGACAATATACAAGACATTGATGTATCTTCTTCAAGTCACGTTATTGCTTCACTTGTTAATGAAGTTAATGAGCAAGAAGAGATTGAATGGAACAAAGGTGGAAGTGAAGACGGTGATAGTGACATCAATTTTTATGTTTTTAATTTATACATTCTAACTTCTGCTAGAAGTGTTCGAAGTTTTTATTTTTTTAATGTGTTTGAATAATGTTCATGCATGTTAGTGCTGCAATTACATGATGTTTGTAGTTGCGTAAGATTGAATAATTCGTCCAATGAGTATATATTTACATACAACATATTTTTAACGGCTCGCTTGTCTTAGGCGAGTGCCTAGCGCCTCGGGCGTTTTGTACCCTTAATGCCTTGGAACAACTCACACCTTTGATTACACTGAGTATTATCATCTAGGGCGTTCATCTCACTCAAACCCTTTGAATGTGAGGGACATTAGTTTGGGAAATATCAGAGAGCATTCTTTTATTTTTGAAAGGAAAAGGGTGATGCTTTGAGAAGACACCCACATCATCGGGCATCCTTCCTACCAACCCGAGTCCTGTTTTGCTGCTTCTTCATATTTAGTTCATTGTGGCGTAGGAGGACCAATGCTATGCCATGGTGGGCATTTTGTTATTTTCGTTATTGATGCTAATAACATGTTTTGGGTTTATTTTTTAAGGAGTTGGTCTGGGAGACTGGTTTTGTTGTGTATCTAAATACCTTTAATGCCTTTAAAAATAATTGTGTTTATATTTAATAGTACACTTGAGTTTATGTTGCATGACGTTTGTATATTTTGGGAGGTATCTTTAATGAACTTCACGTCCTTATACCTCACAGCAAATTAAGGTTGCTATGAGGAAGTTGCCCTATCTCTGTTGGTTGGTACGTGTGTTCCTAAACTTTCGAGGGATGGCATAAACTTTCGAGGGAGGTGCCATCCTTATTGCCAAACTATTCATAAAATCTCAACTAATTTTTTTATAGTATATTATTATAATAGGCCATCGAAAACCGAGCCTAGTATAGGCTGACTATGAGAGATTTGCAAGCCGTGACTCAGGCAAAAAGGTTTTGCTCTTTTATTGGGAGGGTCCCAGACTCATCACCTTTCTATAATGACGCCTAAGAGCTTCATATCAAAAGGGAAGAAGTTTCAATTTCTTTGGTTCATGGATGATTGAGGCCAGTCAGCCGGAGCGTGAGCTCAAGCACTTGCCTTATAGTGCCTGTTTGGTAACTGAGTTGGGTTGGGTTGGAGTAACCTCATGTAAATAGTAGCTGTTTGGATGGCTAGGAGGGTTGGAGAGGGTTGGAATGATAAATGTGATGTGACATTGATTCTGTGTTATAGTAACTTTTTAATGATTATAATTTTTATGTACGGCCAGCGTAAAAAATAGTCGAATCTTTCAACATGGATTTGAGCAAGAATCCATGTAAGCGACCCTACTTATAGTGGGAGAAGTCATAGTACATTTTATAATATATTTTTATGTTTGTTTTTATTTGAAAGTGGTTAAAAAATATTATAACAAAGAAATTGTGTTGTCCATACAACTAATTCCAACCCAGGAATGTAGGGATAGAGCAAGGGATATGCCAGGTTGCCCTGGGGTAACATGGCAATCAAACTGGCCCATAAAGTTACAAGTAAGATGCTTCGACAGGGAGGGTTTTCTTCATCTGTTTAAGCCACTTTGATCTTTCTTCAGCCTTGGAAACTAAAAATTATGTGGTAAACAATTAGTAATATAGCGCTGCGCGGAGTCTATCTTTCCTTACTCAAGTCAGAGATGCACCCAAGTCTTGGAACTTCACAACAAATATGGACTTGATTGCTCACTGCTAGCTTCAAAATACGACTTGCCTTTGCTTAGCACACAACCTTATGCAATATTAATAGTAATGAATTTGTATCTATCTTCTATAATATCCATAGGTAAAGGAAGACTAGCTAGAAATAGCAACTGCTAGTTTCTTCCCTGACTTCATAACTTGTACCGTGCATGTTCATTCTTTCTAAGGCAAGGTCGAAGGGGTTGATTATATGATCTTTGATCAGCTTCTTAGGCTTTGAGAGAGATTCATAGTAAGCACAACACTTGCTTATCCCCTCTTGCCATCTTACTCATGCTTCACACACTAAGAGAGGAAGGTCAACTAGCTAAGCGCATTAGCAAAAGCGATTGCGGTCACGTGTTGAAGTTTGATTGCAGAATCAGACTAAGAAATGCCTAACCAATAATAACTTCTTTATCTTATACCTTTGGAAAAGGGTGAAGAGCTTAACAACTATAACGAACCTCTCCATATATGGGTTAGGAATTGATGCCTTTTCTCAAAACTCATCTTATAATACATCTTAGTCTTTTTTCAATTATCGCGATAAGCCTCTCCCTCTTACCTTTTCAATTATCATTGCTCTGCTTTTGTTCATCTCTTTCAAAATAAGGACAAACTCTCTTGTGCGATCATTTGTTTATTTGTGGGATACTCTCACATCTAGAAATGGTATTAATGCTATGGCTCCTTTGCTCATCACTATTGTGTCTATATTAATGCTACATCCTTTGAACAATCTTCTTTCTTTAATGTTAGGGATATTCCCGTGGAGTTCTCGCTCCGCTCCGGGTTTATCAAAGGAGGTAAAAATTGTTTTAAAGTTCCCTTTTCCATTGTTTAGAGTGGACACATATTGCCATTCCGAATCATAACCATGCCGGCTTCTGGTGCATATGATCTTCATGTTTCCTTCAATAGTACTATAGATGATCGCCTTCTGGTCCTGTACATGGTTATGATATCATGTGGTCTTCATCTTTACAGAAGAGCTTGCTATTTTAACAAACAATTAACAATAACATTGATAATTGTTGGGATAAAAATAAGTCATATCATAGAAGAGATCCTAGGGCTCTCTTATATAGGAAGAAAGCCATGGGTTAATTACATAAGTGATACACAAAGAAAACTAAAATGTAAAAGTGATACTGTAAGATACAATTATCTCAATACTCCCCCTCAAGCTGGAGCATAATTATCAATCATGCTCAGCTTGGAACATTACCTCTGAAATGGACCTCTAGCCAGGGCCTTGGTGAAGATGTCTGTCGTTTGATCTCTTGTAGAAACATGAGAGGTGGATATAAGACCTTTCTGGATCATGTCTCTAGTGTAATGACAATCCACCTCGATATGCTTTGTCTGCTCATGAAAAGCAGGGTTATTGGCAATAAATAAAGCTGCTTGATTCTCACATAAAAGCTTCATAGGAAGAGAAACCTCAATAGTAAGGTCGGTCAATACCGATCTAACCCACATCATCTCTATACATCCTTGTTCCTTGGCCATGTATTCAGATTCTGCACTAGATCTGGCCACCACTGTCTGCTTCTTGCTTTTCCATGAAATAAATGAGGTGCCTATAAAAATAGCGAAACCAGAAGTGAACTTTCTGTCCCTGGGACAACCGGCATAATATGCATCTGCACATGCTGTCACCTTAAGAGATTTATCCCTACTGAATATAAGGCCTGAATCAGGTGAAGTCTTCAAATACCTCAAGATCATATTGACGTCATCCATATGCACCTTCCCGAGCTACTCCGTGAACTGACTGACTTTGCTTATTGCAAAAGCAATATCCGACCTAGTGATTGTGACGTATAAGAGCTTCCCAACAAGCTCTTATACAATCTTATGTCAAACATACAATCTTATGCTTGCATCCATAGGAGTAGTAGCAGGTTTGTACCCTATCATACCTGTCTCATTGAGAAGGTCCATAACAAACTTCCTCTGAGTCATTACAAGGCCACGCTGGTTCCTGGCGAACTCCAACCCAAGGAACTAACGAGGATTGTCAAGATCCTTAGTCACAAACTGTTGACCTAGGAACTCCTGGGCAGAATGAATGCCTTGCTCATCATCTCCTGTAATGACAATATCATCCACATAAACAAGAATAGCCACAATACCTCTTTGTGTTTTCTGAACAAACAATGAGTGGTCCGCAGTAGACCGCACAAATCCCTGTTTCTCTATCAACTCCGATAGCTTTTGATACTAAGCTCTCGGACTCTGCTTCAAGCCATAAATCACCTTATGAAGCCTGCACACCTTCTGAAACTCCCCCTCAGTAGCAAATCCTGGTGGTTGTTGCATATATACTTCCTCCTGTAGATCCCTATAGAGAAATGCATTCTTCACATCAAACTGCTAAAGAGGCGAGTCCCGTGAAACAACAACAGATAGAAGAATGCGTAGTGTCGAGTGTCTTGCTACTGGAGAGAAGGAGTCCTGATAGTCCACCCCGTAGGTTTGGGTGAACCCCCGAGCCACAAGCTTTGCTTTAAAGCGGTCCACACTATCATATGCCCTCTGCTTAACTGTGAATATCCATTTGCAGCTCACAACAGAGGCACCTGATGGAGCAGAGACAATGCTCCAGGTGCCACGTCATCGTAGAGCCACCATCTCTGCTTCCATTGCAAGTCGCCACCTACTGTCCTGAAGCACCTCCTGATAGGTCCCAACAGAAACTTCTTCTAATTCGTTGAAAGATGATCCAGGGTAACATGTGCAGCAAGAGGGTACGTGGCACATTGGCGACGAGGCTTCCTTAGGGCAATAGGTCGATCATCAGCCTCATTTTCCTCTGGAATCAACTCTGCCTGTATATTATTCAGATCTCCAGTGTCATCACTAGAAATAATATATTCATAACATACCTGCGGCATGGTGGATGATGTGGACGGCGCATGAGCAGAGGGGCGAGTAGAAGCCTGCGAGTATAAACATGGGGTAAAAACGTGGATTCGGTGGTAGGTGGTAGAGGTGGTGGTGAAGGTGGTGAAGATCGAGGAACGTCACAAGGGGCTTGACATGGAGAAGATGGAGGTAGAGGAACCACAACGTCATCTCTAGAACTAGCATTAGACAACCTGTCACCTGTAGGAGAAAAATACATAATAGACTCAAAGAATGTAACATCAGTGCTCACATAGTATTTTCTCCCAATAGGATCAAAACATCTATACCCTTTTTGGGTACGAGAATATCCAACAAAGACACACTTAACAACTCTAGGTGAGAGCTTGTCACAGCCAGGAGTGAAGTTGTGGACAAAGGCCACCGATCCAAAGAATCTGGGAGTAAGAGAGAATAGTTCCTTCTCGGGAAACACAATCAAGAAGGGACGCTTCTCTCCAAGAATAGTAGATGGCATGCGATTCACCAAGTAACAGGCGGTGAGAACCGCATCCTCCCAGAAAGAATGAGGTGTAGGACTGTGAGTCAACAAAGTCCTCGTGATGTCAAGAAGGTGACGATGTTTACGTTCTGCAACACCATTTTGCTGTGATGTATAATTGTAGGAAGTTTGATGAACTATACCAAGAGACCTGAGAAATTCCGCTAAGTGTAATGTGGAAAATTCCAAAGCATTATCAGTACGAATGAATTTGACATTAGCAGAGAAGATATTATTAACTTCAATAAGAAAAGTCTTAATGATAGAACATGCTTCAGACTTATGTTTTAACAAGAATACCCAAGAGAGTATAGAATAATAATCATCCACAACAACCATATAAAAATGATGCCCCTGAAGATCTGGAACACGACTCGGACCCAAAATGTCGAAATGAAAGAACTCGAAAGAACGACTACTATGACGACTCGGATGACTCTGAAACGAAGAGCGATGGTGTTTCCCAAGTTGACATGCTTCTCAGTCCAAAGCAATACAAGTAGATATCTGTGGGAGAACATGAATCATCTTCTGAAGAGGAATGTGGCCAAAGCGAAGATGCCACATGAAAGGCGAAACATGTCCAGAGGGAATAGAAGCTACCCTAGCACATGATGGAATGTTGAGCTTATACAATCATCTCCGCTTACGGTCATGACCAATCATCCTGCCTGTTAGTATGTCCTGAAACACAAGAGAAGAGGGATCAAAGATACACGACAATATAAATCTTTTGTAAGTTGACTAATAAACAAAAGATTCATTTGAAAATCAGGAGCATGTAAAACGTTCTGAAGACGCATAGACGGGGCTAAAACAATCTCCCCATGACCAACAATGGGTAGCCAAACTCCATGGGCAATAACAATGGATCTCCCTGGAGGAATAGGCCTGTAAGAGGTAAACTGCGTCCGATCGCCACACATATGATGAGACACTCCAGAGTCCATAATCCAAGCTGTCACATCGGAATTGCTGCTACTGGTAAGTACATAGGGAACACCTGATGAACTAGACAATGCTCTAGCAGTGGCCGCTGCATCTGATGGACTTGCAGCCAGAGTCATAGGGGTGATCACCATCTCTCGAAGTCTCGAGACAAGATCATCAAAACGGCATCTGTAGTCGGTGTAGATGAAGAGTCATTCTGCTCAGCAATACGAGCAGACGTCGGATATCCATGCTTCTGAAGGCATGTCTCCTTCGAGTGACCAGGAGGATGGCGATAGGAACATGGGCCACGCTAACGTCCGTCACCCCAACCACGAGGTCCTCGACCACGAAACTGAGAAGAACTTCCACGGCCACGAGAGCCTGCCATGGCTGAGGAAGTCGTCTGTCGCGTAGTAGTAGGTGCGGTAGTAATTCTGCTCAGTCGCTTGTAGACCTCCATCGGTGGAATGGTCTCTCCAGTCAGGAGTTGAGTACGAGCGGCATCGTACTCTGAGTCAAGGGATGGCAAGAAAACTCCAGACATGGCAGCATTTCAATATGCATGTTGTTGTTCAGTGCTTGTAGTAATAGGCATGAAACTGTGGAGTCGTTCAAACATGCCTCTCAGATGAGAAAAATGTGCGTGGAGAGGTCGACCATTCTGCTTGGTCGAGAAAAATGTCGAACTGCAATTGAAGAATCTTGCTTTCATTCTTCGCTTGTCCGTATGTGGCTGCCATTATATCCCACATAGCCTTTGCAGTTGGTTGATTGATAATATCATTAGCGATCTCTGCAGTAAGTGTCCCAGAGAGCCAAATACGAGCATAGGCATCATCTTGCTTCTATGATGCATTGACCCCAGTCTTGTCCGCCGCCTCCGAGTCAGTCAGAATGTGCTCCTTGTTGTGGCACTGCGTTAGGGTACGAAACCACATGGACCATAATCTGTAGTTGGTCACGTCCATCTTCACAATAGATGCCGGGCCCTTGAATGCACCGGAAGAGAACACGTCACTCTTAATCTCTGACATTTTTCAATAAGCCAAGACGCGAAACAAGTGGGGAACAAATCAAGAATAGACTTGTCTACAACACCATAGGAGGGATGAGTTGTATCTGTAGACTTATACACTCATCCCTAGATCTTCAGTCGAGGTCTAGGGCTGCACAACAAAGGAGAAATCATAGTATATCACTGGTTTCAAATCAGTCCAGACCTTAACGCTGCACAACAGTCGCTTGCAGCAACCCCTGACCGCAGTGGGAGGGGGTCTACACTGATGCCAGTGGTAGGGCGGAGGGGCTGTGGAGGGGCTCTCAGGAGAGGTGCCGCTGGGGCTGGCTGCACAGAAGAGCCCGCTAGGGGCTAGCAGCTGCGCTGAACCCGCCCAGGAATGCTGCTGGAGAGCCCCTGGAAGGCCGCAAGGGTGGCGCTGGTGCGCCGGGGAAGGGCCCCTGGAGGTGCGGCGCTGGAAGGACGCTGGGTTGGCGTTGGATGGGCCGCAGGAGGTGCGGCGGCGCGTCGGGGGGGGGGGTAGTAGGGTTAGGGTTTTGGGTCGGATACGAGAATCCCGGTCTAGGACCGTTGCTCTGGTACCATGTTGGGATAAAAAAAGTCATATCATAGAAGAGATCCCATGGCTCTCTTATATAGGAGAAAAGCCATGGGTTAATTACATAAGTGATACACAAAGAAAACATAAAATATAGAAGTGATACTGTAAGATACAATTATCTCAGCAAAAATTAATGTACATTTTCAGAAGGACTATTATATAGCTATGCAAGATTTTGTATGGAAGCTGCATGTGCTCACATCTTGTGAAACCTGGGATTTGGTCTCATGTCCCCATTGTGTTACTCTTGTTGCATGCATGTTGCTCTTCACTACCCAGTACTATTCGGATGGGGTTTTTAAACGGTCGAAATCCTGGTTTCTAGGGAAGGGCTTTTCCCATACTTACACAATTGGCTACTTCGAGTCATTCTTTTCTATTGCTTGGATGGTATGTACTATTATATCCATTGTTGTTACTAATATTGACCTATATACCGGGCGGATGTTAAGAATGCCTTTCTCTATGGCGACTTAGAAGAGGAAGTCTATATGTCTTAGCCGCAAATGTACATCGATGGCTGGGAGTATATCTGTAGATTGCAGAAGGATATCTGTGGCTTTAAGTACAACCCTTGTACTTAGTTTGGCAGACTTTCCTAATAGACGCTATTGTGTACTACTTGTGTTCAATGGAGGCAAATAAGCGTCTAATTTTGGTTGTTTATATTGACGATATGATTTAAACAATCATTTGGATTTCACTGAGGTGTTCCCTACAAGCGACGCATTGCATTGCCATGATGCAATGAGAAGTTGGAAAGGGTCTCTACATTGCGTGGATGTAGTTCAGAATTTACAAGAGTTATCGCATGAGGAACACGTACAAGTAAATAAACTAGTTCCGCCTGCATCACTACTCAGATGCGGTTCAAAATTTGCAAGGGTTCTCGCAAGATGGACACATATTAGTCCAAAAGATGTTGCAAAGAACTTGCAAATAGGTAGTTGGAAGATTGTCATTTTTATCGACAAATTGATGGAGATGGTAGATACGGTGAAAAGAGGGAAGATAGATATCATGTCTCCAATAAATTGTTTGGAGAGAAAGCAAGGGAGGTTGAGAAGACATGTTTTAGATTTATGTTTTTCAGGTAAAGAGAAGAGTAGAAATGGTGTTGGAGTGGTTGTTCATAAGATTTGAAGGATTATGTGGTTGATGTGCAAAGATTTAGAGATCAGGTTATTTTGCTAAAATTGATGCTTGAAAAAAATCATGACTATCATCTCAGTTTATTCACCACCAATTGGTTTGTCTTATTTCATATCTTTGGGTGGATTTGGATAAATCTATGCAAAAAATTCCATAACGATAGGGAATTTGTCCGGGTGGAGATTTCAATGGACTTGTGGGAAAGGATGCTTCAGGGCGTACTACTGTTCATGGGGTCATGACTTCAGGGTTAGAAACGGCGAGGGAAAAGTCATTTTGGCTTTTGGAAATGATTATGACCTTTTCATAGCAAACACTCTCTTCGGGAAGAGGGAGGAGTATTTAATCACTTATAGAGATGCCCAACTAAAACACTGATTAATTACTTTGTAGTGAGGGGAAGAGATTGGTTGTGCTGCTAAGACTGCAAAGTATTCCGACGAGATAGCTTGACATATCAACATCACTTGCTTGTCATTTGTGTGCAAATAAGTTGGTTGGAACAAAAAACAATGGTTTCCAAGACCAATAGAACTAGGTGATGGAATCTTCAATTGAAGTTGAAACAAGTAAGCTTCAAGGAGAATTTTTTAGAAGACTTATATTGGGAATGTAACAGAAGTGTGAACGAGATGGGGAGGCGGTAACATCTTTTATTCGATGGGTAGTCAAAGAGATGGTAGGCGAATCCGAAGGAAGGTTTCAGGCTAAAAGGAGGCTTAGTGGTAGAGTGAAGGGATGCAAAAGAAGCTTTAAAGCTATTTATAAGGATAGAACAGAGGAAACGATCACATAATACAAAATAACGAAGAAGGAAACACAAAAGAGTGTAACTAATGCTAAGACAAGCATATGAAGTCCTGTAAAAAAGCTTGAAACTAAGGAGGACTGGAAAGATATATTTTGATTGACCAAATCAAGAGAAAGAAATGCCAAAGAGCTTACTCAAGTGCGACACATTAAGGATGAGGAAGGACATGTGCTTGTTACTCAGAAGGATATGGATACTAGATGGAAATAATACTTGCATAAGATTTTCATTGGGCAAGGGAATAAAGACTTCACTTTGGGAGATCAAGCTAGTAGCAGAAGTTAACTGAATTGGGCAAGCTATAGATTAATGAAAAGGAAGGAAGTAGAGGATGTTTCGAAGGTTATGAAAACCCGAGAAAGGTGTAGGACCCTATGACATTCCTATAGAAGTTTGAGAGTTCTAGGTAAACGTGGCTTGAATTGGCTCACAAATTTGTTCAATATTATTTGTCGAAGCAAGAAAATGCCTGGAGAATGGAGGAAAATCATCGTGGTACCTCTTTACAAGAATGAAGGTGACTTTCAAAATTATTCGAATTAAAGAGGTACCTAACCGGTGAGTCATAAAAATTTAGGACGCAAGGCTGAAAGAAGATTGTGGCAAGTTTCCAAAGTAACAGAAAATTAATTCGGATTTATGCCAGCCCGCTCAACTATTGGAGGTATTCACATGTTGAGGAGAACAATGGAGATTTATGAAGCTAAAAGGAAGAACCTCCATATGATTTTTATTGATTTTAAGAAGGTTTGCGATTCAATTCTGCGGAAGATCTTGTGGAGAGTTTAGGAGAAGAGACAAGTGCATGTCCTATACATTAATCTTATACAGGATATGAATGACATGGGGCTTGATCTTGTCTAAGGATCCAATCTGGGAAAACCAACTATTTTAACATCAGCATTGATTTGCATCGAGGTTCAACTTTGAATCCTTTGTTATTTACTTTGATTATAATCTAGTTGACTAGTCACATTCAGGATGGGATACCTTGATGTATGTTGTTTACCGATGATGTTGTGTTGGTCGATGAGACTAGAGTTGGAGCAAATGAGAAGCTTGAGGTTTGGCGACATGTCTTAGTAACTAATGGATTTCATATAGGCAGGGCTAAGACTGAATGTATGGAATGCACATTTGATGTGAGCAATGATGACAAAATCAATGTGAAGATTGGAGAAGAAAATATTCAAAAGAAAAATCTTTTAGATACTTAGGACTATTTTGCAATATAAAATCTATGCAAGTTGGGTAATGTGGAGCGGAGTCTATTATTCTATGTGATAAGAAAATTCATTTGAAAAATCAAAGGAAAGGATACAATTCAACTGTGAGACCTTCTACGATATATGGATATGAATGTTGGCCTGCGAACCATAGGCATGTATAGAGAATGACAGTATTAGAAATGAAAATGCTATGGTGGATGTGTCACATGTGTGGTTATACACGAGAAAGTCGGATCCAGATTGATGTGATCAGAAGGAAAGTTGGTGTAATTTCAATTGAGGATAAGATGAGAAAGAACTGCTTAAAGTGTTTTGGCCATTTGCAAAGGAGGTTTGTTGATGCATCGGTTAAAAAGATGCGAGATTTGGGATGTTGAGCCGGTTAACAGAGGACGAGAAAGGTTCAAGAAGTGTTAGAATGAGACTATCGAAAGGGATCTAAAATACTTGGATCTAAGTTCGAGAATGACAAAATATATCTGAATGGATGCGATGAATCCATGTAGCCGACCTTACCTAATATGAGAGAAGGCTTTGTTGTTGTATATTGATGATATGCTTATTACTTTCTATGAGTTGCAAGAATTTCTTCAGTAATCTTTTCTCACCAAGGACTTTTGTAGCCTGAGTTACTTGGGGATCAAGTTTACGAGACATTTTTTTGTAACATCTTGAATCTGTTTACGCGATTGCTTGGTTATCTAACTCCAATCTGATCAAGTGGATGAGATCCGCTTGATAGAGCCAAGTGTTGTGGCTCATGTTTCTCTTGACCCTTTCTAAACGTAGAACATAATGTATGAAAACCTTTGAAGAAAAGATAAATACAAGTTAAATTTGAAATTTCAAACCAAAATGCAAATTTAAAAGTGGAGGTTAAAGTGAAAATTACCTAAATTATGTTATTTATCGATTATTTGATGATTGAATTAAGTTATGATATATAAAGGGGTGGAAAAGAAATCGAGAATTTTTCGGTGTAAGTTAATCATCTACAATTTGGGGGACTTAAGGGTCAAACCTTGCAAATTGCCCAAGCTCTCCTTTCTTATGGAAGAGACCCTTATAGCAGAAAAATCTTATTTCCGTCACCTCTTTTCTTTAAAAGGCTCTCCTCGCCTTGATTTGTGAGGAAAAGACCAAGGAGAGGAGCTCCAAGCCATAGGTTGTGAGGCCCGTTCCTTCTCGGATATGGGATACCCGTTTACATATCAGCCGTAGTATCATGTTCTCTAAGGACCACATTAGAGTACTGAATATTTGGGGAATTTTTTTTAAATGACATTCACATTAACTAACAGGCCACAGAACTATAACATGTCACACTTATATTCATAAATTCCATAGCAGTTAACATGTAACAACAGAAATTACATTATGTACATGCATCCCAATTATATCAGAAGAGAAATAAAAACATTAATAATATCCTTGAACAAAATTATAACATACATACCTGATATGTTTTGCTTCAGAAACTGACATTCAACTCTCCCAATACAACGGTGCAGGTATTTTGCCTGCAATCCATGGAATAGGGAGAAAAGAACATCAACAAATGTTGAGTAATCTTAATTAAATAAAATTAACAGGAATTTAGTGGTTCCAAAAGAAAGCAAGTAATTTGGCCTTGACAATTAAAATTTAAAGCTACTTGCAATGAAACAGGCTTTCAAGTTGTTTGGTATGTAAAACCCCATTCTACTCATCCTACAATAATTACCCATAATAATCATTTTTTTATACAAATATTATATGATCCATATTTAAGTCATTGCCTTTCTATTAATTATAATATATGTTTGATGGATCTTGAGAATTTGGATGATGAGTCTCTGATATGATCATTATCTCTATTAAATGCTTATAATGATGTTTAAGGATCTTGTGGATTGATCATAGTAAGGGTATATGATGGATCTGGGGTTTTGTTTCTTTCCTTGTTGATTTTCTCAAGCTTAGTGGATAGTCTAATAAGGATGATTTTCATGATATGGTCTTTTCTCTTTGCCAGGAATTATTGGCAGAAAAGTAACTAGTTCAACGGAAACCAACTCGACTGTAACCAAGCTTACATGTAACCAATTCAACTGTAATTCAACTTTATCCAACTCAATTGTGACTCAGTCCAATCTCAAATGTATCATTTTCAGATTCAACTGTAACTAACTTAGATGTAGCCATAGAGGATTCAGATGTATACATGGATGATTCGGATGTAGCATCACCAAGTCTGCTGGCGAAAAATAAACAAAACTCAAGCGGTGAGGTAGCCAACAAAAGGCTCTTCCGTCTCGCCCTCTAATTGGAAGGCGGTCCAATAGAGGGATAGGTCTACTCTAAAACTAGGCCACTAAGACGGGTGAGAGAGACTTTCCGGAAAAGTCACTCTAAAAGAAAAATCGGCCCGACCGGTACGGGCTAACGAGCTCGAAAAACTAAAACCAAGGGTCCTCCAGCCTAGGTACCCTAAAGAACAAGGGTCAGCAGAACTGGTCTTTAAAAAAAACCTGTGGATCCCAGAGAGGCGTAAAAACTGCGAGCGCTCGCGAAAAAAACCCGAGAAAAAGACTGGGATCCTAGACCCGCGCATTAAGCGGCCGCTGCCCTAACTGGGCCTCCTAATCTCCCGCCCAGCTGAGGGTCACCGCACCCTCGCACAGTCAGGCGTAAAGGTCACCATGACTGGCACTCTTAATTATCAGTCATCAATGACTTGATCCCTCATCATTTCTTAATCCTTTATGTGGTTGATTGTACAGATCTAGGTCTTTTTGATCAACGATCTTATTGATATAATGATTCAGCATTGATTTCACTTATTCATCTACCCTATCATTTCTCAATCTCTTCAATGGTCGACTTTACAATTCTAGGTATTTTGTCACTACCTATCTTTGATGATATGTATAAATAGTAGAGTATACCTAAAAGATTAATTTATGAAGATGATCGGTCTTTGTGGTCACATCTTATTATTTCTAAAATCATAAGATCACCATCTACGCTTTGGATATGGATCTAGCTAGTCTTTATCATTTTGTTTTATATGGTACCTAAACAAGAATCATGTCTCAATTGTACCAGTTCCAGTTGAGACATCAAAAGAGGGGTGTTTTTTGATCATTTACCATAACATCCTATATATATAATAGATTGTATGAATAGTAGACTATACATAATGATCAATTGATTGATGATTTCTTATTCGTAGAGATCTTGAGAAATCATTTATTGACTTTGAGAGAAGAGTTCTAATATTGTAAAAGATGAATTCTCAGAAGATCATCATATTTGCTCCTATATAAGTAAGATAATAAATCCGATCAATGTTTGTACATGTGAAATTAACCAGTGGCATCAAGGAGATTGCCTATGATGATTAAGCCCTCTTATTCGAGCAATGTCTTATAGGTAGACAGAAGTCGATCATAATAAGGTCATCCATAGTCTTTTATAAAAAAATGTGGCAGCAGGGTCATATGTTGCAAGGCTTACAATGTTCATTTGTGAAGCAAGAGTTTCACTAATTGAACAATCCTCAGCAGATTTTGATTTCGAGCGATTGTAGCCAATGGACATATGCATCTAATTTCGAACTTCTATCCAAAAATCTGTTCAGAAGGTATCACTCCCCCAACCTAGTTTACACAAAGTTACAATGGTATAGATAAACGTGATTTAGATTTCTACATGTGGGCTTACAGGGCTTTGCTCTCTCCCACGCCTGCCTTGTCTGCCCCCCTTGTGCGCGACTGTGCCTTCTTCTGGGGGCTACATTTACCGGAGCGTATCGCCTTCTTCTTATGGTTACTTCGTCAACGGCGTTTGTTGACCCGGGATCGGTGCGCCAGGTTTTTTCCGCAGACTAACGCCACTTGCCAGCTATGCGGTGAAGTCGATGAAACTGCCGATCACCTGTTCTTTCGATGCAGTTTGGTTGCGGGGGTCTGGGACGACGTTGCTTGGGCTCGTGCAGACAATATTGAGGACTTCTGCGACATCCTTTGGTCGAACATGACGAGGGACAGAGCTCATGTTTTGGGTCCCATTGCGCGGCTTTGGTCCATCTGGCGTGCTAGGAATGAGGCTATCTTTTCGGGCATGCGCTTCTATAGGGAGAACGTTTCCATTTTGGCTAATAGACTTATATCCGACTGGTGCACTTAATTATGTCTCGGCAGTTGTAGGCCGAACTCCTCTCTTGTATATTAATCTCCTTCTGCGTCTTTCTCTCCCTTTTACCCACTGTAAGTATATCTCGCCTTTCCTGTTATAGTTAATACATAATTGGGGAGAGCACCAACGAGTGCGTCCCCCTTTTCTTTGAGCCTTAAAAAAAAGATTTCTACATGTGGTGGGAATGTGAATTTTCAATAGTGCATCATAATCATAATTTATAAACAATCCAAATCTAGGCCTTCATCAAACATTGCTCAAGATGCTTCTTTACCTCAGTTGGTTTCCCTATGTGAAGGGGTGAGATCATGTGTTCACCATTCTATCTCTAATTATTACGAGTAATGACTTATCTGATCTCGAATGCAATCCATTGATGTACTGTTAACTGTATTGATTCTAAGAGATTATATTGATATATTACAAAACTCTAACTGAAGTTAGGTCATGAATGATAAAAAGAATACTCCTCTAACCTCATGCCCTTTATTTTGAATGTCACTCTTGTTTCCTGTCGGTGGTTATTTCCTATAGGGCATACACTTGATGGTGAGCTTGATTGGCTTAAAGAAGGGCTTTCAGTAAAAGAATTCTCTTATACGTATGGAGTTGATTACATCAAAGCCTTTTCTCTATTAACTAGTATGAAGTCCAGGTGAACCAAAAGTTGGCTTATTTGCGAGTTTGATATGACCAATACTTTCTTATAATATAATTTCAGTTAGGAGATTTTTATGTCCCAACCCCAGATACCTAGAAGGCTTTTGTAATAAAAATTTTATAGGCTAAATCATGCATGGAAGGCAGCAAGAGGAGGGAGAAAGATTGTACCTTTGATCCTCTAAGTTTGGAGGGATTTGTGGCTTTATCTAACATACAACAATAGATAAAATACCTGATGGATAACACAAAAAAAACTGAATTAGAAACTTCAACATTGACTTTAATGAGAACAAAGAGGAGAGAGATATATACCTATCTCCACTTTGGAGATCCAAACTTGCTTGCAACATCCTTTTCTTGACAGGAGCTTCAGTTCATTCGGATCCGGATGTTACAAATATAAAAAGCTGAAAGGGAGTCTCGTCCTCGAGACTCGAATCAAGGTCACTTTGTGTCTTGTTTGGATCTTATCTGGCCATAAAAACCTCAAAGGATTTTTATCCCATAAAAACCTCAAAGGGAAAACAAGCCGTGTTCTTTCAATATATATAATTAAATGGGCTTGTTTTGACAATTACCTGAAAGAGTTGTGGGTATCGTGCCCGCATATCCACTTCTGTCTTCCATGTTGCCTCTTTGACATCATGCCGGTGCCATAGCACCTTTATTAGGATAATCTCTTTGTTGCGAAGCTTTTTTTTTACAACACTATCGAGTATTTGTACTGACCTTCTCTTTGTAAATCAAATTTGACTCCACGTCAAGGTTCTCGTAGTTGATGACGTGGTGAAGGTCGTACTCGTAATTCCTTAAATTGATAGGTGTGGAGAAAGGGTTACTCAATAGACCACCTTACACATACGACTAAAAATTCAAATAATCCAACGTATCGTGGTGTCAACTTGCTATGAGCACCAAATCTCTGTACTCCCTTCATGGGAGATACTCGTAGAAACACTCAATCTCCTTCTTGTGTTTTCAGGAATTCCCATCAATATGAAGGCTTAAGTTAAATATTGATAAGTTACAATTTGAATCGATTAAGAGAAGAGGATCGGATTACATGAAACTCCAAATTTCTTTTCTGACGGTTTGCATAGCTCTTCTAGCAGCTTTGAGTCATCAGAAGCATTTCCTTTACAAGATCGATCGACAGTCCTCGTAGTCTCTTCCCGAAGAGATCTACAGAGTAAAGAGTGTGTTCGCCTATTTCATGCTATCTGAGAGACGCGAGACATCTCTGCCCATATAGGGCTTCGGATGATGTCATACCAATACTGGAATAATGATTGTTGTTGTACGTGAGTTCTACCAATGTCAGATGGTCCTTACAGGACCCTTTCCTATCTAGAGCACATGCACGTAGCAAATATTCAAGTGTCTAAATAATATGTCCCCTTTGTCCGTCGGTCTGAGGACGGTATGCGGAACTCGTCTTCATCTTTGTCTGAAGTGTTGACATAAACTGGTGCCAGTATAGAGATGTAATCATCGAGTCTCTGTCAATCGGTCAGATACTACCTCACGTGGTATATTATGAAGTCTGATAATGTTCTGCACATAAAATCTTGCCGTCCTAGATGTTGTGTAGGTCATGCTGACATGTATGAAATGAGTTGATTTGGTCAATTTATCAACAACGACCCGATAGAATTGTGGTCACCCAGTGTCTTCAGCAATCCGATGATGAAATCCATAGAGATACTTTCCCGCTTTCATTTGGGAATGGGAGAGACCATAACAACCATGGTGGTCTCATATGCTAAGCCCTGACCATCTGACAAGTCATGTACTTGTCAACATAACATGCTACCACTGGCTTCATTCCATCCTGCCAGATTGTTGGCCTAGATCACGATACATCTTCATACTGCTAGGATGAGTAGAAATTTGTGAACTGTGTGCTTCATCAAAAAATTCTACGCAATTGCTCATCGTTGGGCATAATTACCCAGCCAGCCTTCCACAAAATAGACTTAGTCACCACAAAATCACCACTTTTGTCCTTGACGGCACACATGTATTTGTCTCAAACTCAAGAATCCAACCTTCTGTTATGCAATCCTAAAGACCGTTGAATCGTGGAGACATGACAGTAGATATGAATGCATTCTCTGGATGCCAATTAGTCAAACTTATAAGCATATCTTACGTATATAGCTAGTTTGTCGTATGTGCATGAGCTTTGCTTCTAAGCGCATCTGCCACCATGTTCATTTACCAGAATGGTAAGACATCGTCTCAAATTTATCTCCTTCTGAACAAAGGCGTTCTTCAAATTCTTGCGATCTACGAAAATCTTGAAATTTACCTTATAGAAATAGTGGTGTCGGATCTTTCAAAGCAAAACCAATTGTTGTCAATTCTAAGTCACGGACGGGGTAATTTCGCTCATGCGACCTCAATTGACGTGATGCATAAACACTCACATGACTTGGTTGCATCATAACCGTTCCTAAACTTTTCTCTTTTTTTTCAGCATCTATATATACGGCTTAATCCTGGGTGCCTGAAGGAAGCATAAAGATAGGCGCAGTCGTCAATCTTTCCTTCAATGTTCTGATGCCTGCTCGCATGAACAATTTCAAATGAAAGGAACTCTCTTCTCGTGTCAGGATAAGAATGACCAAGAAAAATTACTGAAGTAACATCTGTAATAACCCGCTAGTCCAGGGAAGCTATGAATATGAATGATTGTCTTGGGTTGTTCTCAAGACATGATTGTCTTAATTTTCGCAGGGTCAACTGTGATACCTGCTCCAAAAATGATATGCTCAAGGAATGAGATCTAGGATACAAGAACTCATACTTACTCAGCTTGGCATGCAACTTATGCTCTTGAAATGTGTCAAGGACTATCTTTAGATCTTTTCATGATTCCATTTATTTTGAGAATATATCAGATTATCATTGATGAACATAACCGCAACTTGTCCAGATATGGACGAAAAATCATGGTCATCATGTCCATAAATGTTGCATGTGTATTCGTGAGCCCAAACAACATCACAATAAGCTCATAATGTCCATATCGAGTCCTGAATGTTATTTTCGGAATATTTGACTCTTGTATCTTCGGCTAATGGTAGCTAGACCGGAGATTGATCTTTGAAAACATCGAAGATCCATGTAGCTGATCAAGCAGAGCATCAATGTGTGGCGGTGGATAATGATTGTTTATCGTTTTCTTGTTCAATTATTAGTAGCCAAAGCATTATCTCATTAGTCCATCCTTCTTGACAAAAAGAATGGGAGCACCTCAAGATGTAGTGCTCGCCTCTCGAAACTTAAGTCAAATAACTCATGTAGTTGCACCTTTACCTTTCTCAAATTGGCTGGTGCCATGCGGTACGGAGCCATTGAGGTTGGTTGTGTATATGGTAGTAATTTAATCTTGAACTCAATTTTTTTTTCAGGTGGTAAACCTGACAAATCATTAAAGATCACATTAGGGTAATCTGACACTATCGCGATGTCCTGAGCCATCGGCTCTCCGTCAGATGTCTCTCGGACAATTACTAGATATGAATCACATTCCTCATCAACAAGTCCTCGAGCTTTCAACACTGAGATATACTCCATTTTGGAGTCATGTAATGTACCCTTATAGGTAATCTCGGTTACGTCCGGAATCTTGAAAACAATCATCTTCATGAAATAATTACTCATGGCATGATGATCTGGCATTCAATCCATACCAAAAGTTAGGTCAAACTTGTTGAGCTGTAGTAGCAGACAGTCTGCTATCGTCTCTTGTCCACCAATCGACATTGGTAGCTATATGACTATTAGTCTTATGATGATCAATTAGCCACATGACCCATAATGTGACAAAGATGATCTAGGCCATCTGCACCTCTACCTACTGAAGTTAGAAATTCAAAGTTCATTCATCGCTCCAGAATCAATTAAAAAGATAGAAATGTCGGCACTAGACGCCATGGTTCTATATAAGAACCGATAACCTTAATTACAATAGTTGATGTTCGCGAATATTTCTATTATACTTTTTCTCTTCTTGGGATACATATGGAAAGTTAGTTGCAATTAGTGACATCTGTGGTCATAAATTTTGAATGTCATATTTCCCTTTCAGACTCGCGATAAGTCAAAGGACTGTCGTAATCCGAGGAATTAATGTGATCATAACTATAATACTACGAATGTATATAGCGGGGTACCACTGCTCTGATACCAAACTGTGAGGCCCGTTCCTTCTCGGATCTGGGATACCCATTTACATATCAGCCGTAGTATCATGTTCTCTAAGGACCACATTAGAGTACTGAAAATTTGGGGAATTTTTTTAAAATGACATTCACATTAACTAACAGGCCACAGAACTATAACATGTCACACTTATATTGCATAAATTCCATAGCAGTTAACATGTAACAACAGAAATTACATTATGTACATGCATCCCAATTATATCAGAAGAGAAATAAAAACATTAATAATATCCTTGAACAAAATTATAACATACATACCTGATATGTTTTGCTTCAGAAACTGACATTCAACTCTCCCAATACAACGGTGCAGGTATTTTGCTTGCAATCCATGGAATAGGGAGAAAAGAACATCAACAAATGTTGAGTAAATCTTAATTAAATAAAATTAACAGGAATTTAGTGGTTCCAAAAGAAAGCAAGTAATTTGGCCTTGACAATTAAAATTTAAAGCTACTTGCAATGAAACAGGCTTTCAAGTTGTTTGGTATGTAAAACCCCATTCTACTCATCCTACAATAATTACCCATAATAATCATTTTTTTATACAAATATTATATGATCCATATTTAAGTCATTGCCTTTCTATTAATTATAATATATGTTTGATGGATCTTGAGAATGTGGATGATGAGTCTCTGATATGATCATTATCTCTATTAAATGCTTATAATGATGTTTAAGGATCTTGTGGATTGATCATAGTAAGGGTATATGATGGATCTGGGGTTTTGATTCTTTCCTTGTTGATTTTCTCAAGCTTAGTGGATAGTCTAATACGGATGATTTTCATGATATGGTCTTTTCTCTTTGCCAGGAATTATTGGCAGAAAAGTAACTAGTTCAACGGAAACCAACTCGACTGTAACCAAGCTTCCATGTAACCAATTCAACTGTAATTCAACTTTAGCCAACTCAATTGTGACTCAGTCCAATCTCAAATGTATCTTTTTCAGATTCAACTGTAACTAACTCAGATGTAGCCATAGAGGATTCAGATGTATACATGGATGATTCGGATGTAGCATCACCAAGTCTGCTGGCGAAAAATAAACAAAACTCAAGCGGTGAGGTAGCCAACAAAAGGCTCTTCCGTCTCGCCCTCTAATTGGAAGGCGGTCCAATAGAGGGATAGGTCTACTCCAAAACTACGCCACTAAGACGGGTGAGAGAGACTTTCCGGAAAAGTCACTCTAAAAGAAAAATCGGCCCGACCGGTACGGGCTAACGAGCTCGAAAAACTAAAACCAATGGTCCTTCAGCCTTAGGTACCCTAAAGAACAAGGGTCAGCGGAACTGGTCTTTAAAAAAAACCTGTGGATCCCAGAGAGGCGTAAAACTGCGAGCGCTCGCGAAAAAAACCCGAGAAAGAGACTGGGATCCTAGACCCGCGCATTAAGCGGCCGCTGCCCTAACTGGGCCTCCTAATCTCCCGCCCAGCTGAGGGTCACCTCACCCTCGCACAGTCAGGCGTAAAGGTCACCATGACTGGCACTCTTAATTATCAGTCATCAATGACTTGATCCCTCATCCTTTCTTTATCCTTTATATGGTTGATTGTACAGATCTAGGTCTTTTTGATCAACGATCTTATTGATATAATGATTCAACATTGATTTCACTTATTCATCTACCCCATCATTTCTCAATCTCTTCAATGGTCGACTTTACAATTCTAAGTATTTTGTCACTACCTATCTTTGATGATATGTATAAATAGTAGAGTATACCTAAAAGATTAATTTATGAAGATGATCGGTCTTTGTGGTCACATCTTATTATTTCTAAAATCATAAGATCACCATCTACGCTTTGGATATGGATCTAGCTAGTCTTTATCATTTTGTTTTATATGGTACCTAAACAAAAATCATGTCTCAATTGTACCAGTTCCAGTTGATACATCGAAAGAGGGGTGTTTTCTAATCATTTGCCATAACATCCTATATATATAATGGATTGTATGAATAGTAGACTATACATAATGATCAATTGATTGATGATTTCTTATTCGTAAAGATCTTGAGAAATCATTTATTGACTTTGAGAGAAGAGTTCTAATATTTTAAAAGATGAATTCTCAGAAGATCATCATATTTGCTCCTATATAAGTAAGATATTAAATCCGATCAATGTTTGTACATGTGAAATTAACCAGTGGCATCAAGGAGATTGCCTATGATGATTAAGCCCTCTTATTCGAGCAATGTCTTATAGGTAGATAGAAGTCGATCATAATAAGGCCATCCATAGTCTTTTATAAAAAAATGTGGCAGCAAGGTCATATGTTGCAAGGCTTACAATGTTCATTTGTGAAGCAAGAGTTTCACTAATTGAACAATCCTCAGCAGATTTTGATTTCGAGCGATTGTAGCCAATGAACATATGCATCTAATTTCGAACTTCTATCCAAAAATCTGTTCAGAAGGTATCACTCCCCCAACCTAGTTTACACAAAGTTACAATGGTATAGATAAACGTGATTAAGATTTCTACATGTGGTGGGAATGTGAACTTTCAATAGTGCATCATAATCATAATTTATAAACAATCCAAATCTAGTCCTTTATCAAGCATTGCTCAAGATGCTTCTTTACCTCAGTTGGTTTCCCTATGTGAAGGGGTGAGATCATGTGTTCACCATTCTATCTCTAATTATTACGAGTAATGACTTATCTGATCTCGAATGCAATCCATTGATGTACTGTTAACTGTATTAATTCTAAGAGATTATATTGATATATTACAAAACTCTAACTGAAGTTAGGTCATGAATGATAAGAAGAATGCTCCTCTAACCTCATGCCCTTTATTTTGAATGTCACTCTTGTTTCCTGTGGGTGGTTATTTCCTATAGAGCATACACTTGATGGTAAGCTTGATTGGCTTAAAGAAGGGCTTTCAGTAAAAGAATTCTCTTATACGTATGGAGTTGATTACATCAAAGCCTTTTCTCTATTAACCAGTATGAAGTCCAGGTGAACCAAAAGTTGGCTTATTTGTGAGTTTGATATGACCAATTCTTTCTTATAATATAATTTCAGGTAGGAGATTTTTATGTCCCAACCCCAGGTACCTAGAAGGCTTTTGTAATAAAAATTTTATAGGCTTAATCATGCATGGAAGGCAGCAAGAAAGATTGTACCTTTGATCCTCTAAGTTTGGAGGGATTTGTGGCTTTATCTAACATACAACAATAGATAAAATACCTGATGGATAGCAACAAAAAAAACTGAATTAGAAACTTCAACATTGACTTTTATGAGAACAAAGAGGAGAGAGATATATACCTTTGAATATCTCCACTTTGGAGATCCAAACTTGCTTGCAACATCCTTTTCTTGACAGGAGCTTCAGTTCATTCGGATCCGGATGTTACATTGGTGATCTTGGAGAGATCTTCTCGGAGGCGTTTCTTCGAGGTTGGCTTGTTGTTTTCTTCAGAAACGAGATTTTGTTCATATTATATCGTGTTTTATGTGCATAAATTCATACATGCATGTTAGATCAATGCACATGTGGTGATCTTGAATCATAAAGGGGAAGAAGAAGCAAGAAAAAGAGAGGAGATCAAGAACGAGACATGGAGCATCTAAACTAAGTTTCCTTGGTCTCTTGACCTCCAAGAGTCTCTTGATTGCCTTGTGATTTTTGTGGGGAATGTTCGCCCCTATTAGGATAAGGTCTAAACTTTATTTGCAATGTGATTTTATGCCAAAGTGATGATCTATGTGTTGGAGAAGTTTACTGTTTGCTGAGTATGAAAGTGCATGAACACGGGGATTAAAGAGGGATAGATGTGCTTTGTTATAATGCAAAGTATTGCAAGTTATGATTTATGCTATTATCAACGATTATCCATTATTGCAATATGTTTTTTTTTATAAGTTTCCCTATTATAGATTTGATCTTAATCAAATCTTACAATTGGTTTTCATGTTTTGGTTCTGTTGTAGGCCTCTAGGATTGATCGACTGACATATCAACCAGTTGTGCGACACCTCGAGATATGCCCATTGTGTTGTTTTGATGATGTAGTTGCAAGTACCTTGTCTCCCCTCTTTGTTATTTCTTATGTAATTGGATTTTAAGTTTATAGGATCTATCATAAGTTTATTATGAGTGGAAAGTCATTGGAAGGGTGTTTGATTCAACTTATTCCTTTGTAAGTTGGCTCAAGAATTTGTAGGTCGATTGGAGGTTTGAGAAGTTGATTGAGTTGAGTATTGGGTGACTCATGCTTATTTCGAATGTCCAATAAGCTCCATGCATTTATACTTCTAACACTTGGTTGATTTTTTTTGAAAGAAAAAAGGGTGGAGCCCCGAGATGTGACACACCGCAAAGATAGATTACTTACTCAATTAACTAGTAGAAGTTACTTATTACCGTACAGATGACCATGCCACGGGAAGGGCCTTGCAATGTTGTAGTACATTCTTAGAATAAAAAGACTGAGTGCAAAAGATGCATTCATTCTCAGTGAGTCAAATATCCTAGAGCAATGCAAATAAAAAACATTTGTCCTCATGTGAGTTGCCACAGAATGCTCGATAGTTAACATGAATTTGTTCTTGCGCTCCTTTGTAAGTAAATACTTGTGCCTCACTAGCCATAAGAATACCTATACTCTCTGCGGGATCTTGCTCTTCCAAATCATCAAATAGTCTCAGCATAATTCGTCATCAACCTTCAGATTTGGCGCGTGCGAGAAGCTTTTTTACACCATTCTTCTTAAAAACCAACCCTCCAACCAAGTTCAGTGATCTCTCACGACAAATGGAGGGTCCATGTCCTCCAAATCCTTCATCATTGTCACGAAATCTGCCAACCGCTGCTCCAAAAAAGTCACTCGAAAAGATGGGATCAAGTACCTACCGTCCAAGCCCATACCACCATGCATGAACGATCTCTGGCGATAGCAAATAGTCTAGGATATCAGTCACAAAGAGTGTCGACTCAAACCTAATCATAAAATGGCGAAGCCTTCTCCCACTATAAGTAGGGTCAGCTATACGGATTCTTGCTCAAATCCATGTCGAAAGATTCCACTATTTTTTATGCTAGTTGTCGACTACCTAATGTAACCCCCACAAGGGGGATTTGAACCCTGGTCTTTTGGGTGGTAGGCACACTGCACTACCACCGGACCATTTAAGTGGGTACCGACTCCAACTTAATCATATAACCAAAAAAATGAAATGTCTCATCACTGCCCACAACTAGCCTAAGTAATCTTCCCATCTCGTGTAGGAGCTTTGAAATCCCTTACTGAAGAGAGTAGGGGGATCGAATAGGCTGCACAAACAAAGTGTCATTGATGCCGTAAATATTCCTCAGAAGGCATCTCACCAAGTACCCCTTGTATCCCAAAACCTCAAAATCCACTTTGCAAGGAGGGCCTTGTTTATATGTTCCAACCTCATTATACCAAGTCCCCTGTCCGACTTTGCTGTGTCATAGTCTCCCAACCAACGAGATGGATTCCTCCCTTCTCTCAATCATGCCTCGCCTAAAAGAAATGACTCGTGATTTCCAGCTTCTCTCTCACTTATTTGGAAGAATACGATGGAACAGAAAAATATAAGTATCGCTGACAAAACATGCTTGAGAAGGACCAATCTTACTCCTTTGGACACGACCGTCGCTTTCCGCCCTACCATCTTTCTTTCCAATCCATTGCTCGGATTCAACCGGCAATGAGCAGGAGGTCCAAAATAGTGATGGGAAGGGAGATGCCTGCATAACACAAGCCTAAGGCTACTTCTCGAACCTCATCTCGAGATAATCTTAAATACATAAAGAATGATTCCTCTTTGTTGACGCAGAGTCCAGAAATATCACTAAATATATCCATGATACGAGAGGCCCTTTTTCACCTGCTCTACACCACACTCCACATACAGAATGGTATTATCGACATAGTGCAAAATGGGTATCAATATGTCACAATTACGGAATCCCGAACAAAAGCTGCCATCCAAGGCCAATTTCATCATAACATCTAGAGCATCAACGACAATCACAAAAAGGAGGGGTGCGAGAGGTCATCCTTGATGGACCCCTCGTTGAGGTTGATAGAAGCTACCCTTCAGACGGCCATTCACGGGAACTGCGTAAGATACTGTCGTAATGCATCTCTTCATATAGACGACCCAACTCTCTGGAAAACCTTTTTTTCTCGACGATGTCCAGAAAACCCCTAGTCAACTGTCTTAGGCATTGAAGAAGTAAACATGCCATGCGATTAGGAAATATGTGAAATTCCACGAACCATGCCATCCCAACAAGCACATGCCACACGTCTACTCATAACTTGATAATACACGCGTAATTTGCGTCCCACTTGTTTGTCTCCTTGCACCCCTGTCCCATAAATATGGAGTGTATATAATTTCATCGTCTTCTTTTGTTGGCCATAAAGTGTAAGAAACACTTATTGACATCGTCATCTTTTAGTCAGCATTGTCGCGATCTTTGCCTCCATTCAATTTCTGCCTTCCGATAGTCTTCATGTATTGGCTGCAGATGATTTGTTCTTTCTCTTTCTACCATGGCCAACTCACGAACATCTTCAAGTCTGTCCAATGTTTTTTTAATTGCAAAGAGGGTGATCCCCCATCGCGGGGTCACCACGAAGCAAATTCCATTAACAAAAGTTAAGAGTACATTATCGTGAGAGCCAGAAATGGTAAAGAGCGTTACAATGCGATGCTACATTTTCAAAGTAAAACCTCCAGTTGTTGAAGATCAGATCATTTTGTCCTGCTCAAATGGCCCATAGAACTGTAAAAGGTTTGGAGCAGTCATCAGTTGAGTTGTTGCCAATCACCCGAACTGATCTCCAAAACGATGTAGCCCCGTCGCTCGCGACCCAAGGAATCCCCAACTGCCCTTCAGACCTGATCAGATGCCGTGCATTTGAAGAACAAGTGCTTGGTGTCTTCCTCCATCCCGTCGCACCTGTCACACTGTGTGTCTGCCACTCCCAACAACCTCCCCCTTCTCGATTTATCCCACAACCGGCCTCTTCTCAAGCACCACATGAAAACTTCGATCCTGCACGGTATCTTCGCCGCCCAAATTACCCTCATGTCTTGGCAAAGCTCCGCGTCCTGCTTATCCGTAGTCCGTCTCAAGTCTTTATATGCTCTCTTCACGGAGAACTTCTTGCCCTCCCAAACAAAGTGATCTCTTTCCATTGAGAACTCCCCAGGAGGTGGAATGACAGCCTGCAACCCGAGATACTCCTCCATGCGTTTATCAGAGAGCTTCGCCATGAAGGTCGGCGTCCACGACCCCGTAAACACGACCTGCGCAAGCGTGCTCTCCTTCGATGCCGTTAGAGCTTACAACCTCGAAAATCTGTCCTGCAGAGTACCCTCCCCAGTCTAGTAATCGCGCCGGAAACTGAAAAGTTGACCGTTGCCCACCTTTGGCCGTAGGCTAGGGGCTATCAACGGCAGGACAACACGAATACCTACCTACAACGGCGACTCGAAGCGAGTTCAACCCCCCACAAGTTCTGTCTTAACCCCATATATCTTCCTCACGAGTCTAACTGCCAGCGAGGTCGACGGGCCCAAATATGAATTACCCACTTGGCAATTAGCGCCTTGTTCATACACTCCACGTCGTGAACCCCAAGGCCTCCGTCCTTTTTTCCCTTCCTAACATCTTCCCAACTGACCAGGTGCATCCCAGGTCCTACTGCTTCCCGTACGACCAGAAGAATCACCTCATCAAAGTCTCAATCTTCTTCCTGACTCCCACCTGCATTGGACTAGTGGAGTAGTAGAATATTGGTATGGCTGAGAGTACGTGTTTTACCAGAATCAATTTTCCTTGTCTGGATAGTGTGGCCGCCTTCCACCTCGCTAACCTCTGGTCCATTAAATCCTGCCCTCTTCGTGTACTTTGGAAGATTGACTTTGCGAAGGCGTACGATTGCTTGGAGTGGCGGTTCTTGTGGTCGGTTTTGAGAAGGCGTAGATTCCCTGAGGTCTGGATTTCGTGGATGCGGCGGTGTGTGACCACCGTATCCCTCTCTGTGTTGCTTAATGGTCGGGCGGTTGGGGGCTTCTTCCAGCCGAGAAGGGGGGTGCGCCAGGGGTGTCCCCTCACTCCTCTCCTCTTTGTGTTGGCTTCAGATGTCTTGGCGCGTATGGTGGACCGTCTGATCGAGGCTGGGCTGTCGAAAGCTTTCTCTAAGGGCGCCCTGCGCGTGCCCTTAATCCAATTCGCAGATGATACTATTTGCTTCATCGAGGGCGGCCCTTCTGAGGTCTCCAGTATGGCGGTCACTCTTGACTTGTTCAGCGAATTCTCGGGGCTGTTGATGAATGGCAATAAATCCAAGGTGATCCCCTTTGGGATGTCGCAGCCGGAGGCTGTGGAGTGCGACTGGTTGTTGGGATCTCCTCCAAGTGAGCTTCCTTTTGATTACCTTGGCTTGCCGCTGGTGGTGGGCCGGGTCAAGCTTCGGGATTGGCGCTTGATTGTTGAGAGAGTGGAATTGCGCCTTGCTGGCTGGCGCGCGGCGATGCTTTCTAGAGGGGGTCGTCTTGTTCTTCTCAAGGCGGTCTTTCCTCGATTCCGATTTTCTTCCTCTCGATTCATCGCATGCCGATGGGGATTCGTCTGCGACTTGAGCGTTGTATGCGTCGGTTCTTGTGGGGAAGGAAGGGGGGGGGGGGTAGGGGGTTGCATCTTGTGGCCTGGGATGAAGTTACTAGGGCCAAACAGGAAGGTAGCTTGGTGTGCGGAGGCTAGAGGTTGTTAACGATGCTCTTCTACTCAAGTGGGTGAGCAGAATTTGGGGTCAGGGTGATAACTTCTTCATTACAGTTCTCAGGGAGTTCCTGGGTGAAGCGTGGTTGGGGATGGTGCGGGGGGCTGAGATCGGTCCCCATTCTTCGTTTTGGCGTAATGTGCTGGATGCATTTGCTAGGAATGTTTCGCTCTTTAGGCCGGTGCTGGGGAAGGGGGACTCTTTTAAATTTTGGATTGACGATTGGTCGGGAAGGGGTTCTTTGAAGGAGCGCTTCCCCCGGTTGTTTGCATTGGCGGCTGACAAAGATGCTTCGGTTGCTTCCTGCTGGTTGGATGGCTGCTGGTATTCGCGTTTTCTCGCGAATTTCTTGGACCAGCTGCTTGATGATTTTGTTTCTCTTATGGACGCCTTCTGTGACTTTGACCGACCTAATGATGGGCAGGATCATTGGACTTGGAAGGATGGCACCTTCTCCACGAGAAAAGCGTATTGGGCGTTGGCTCCTCCCCCTCCGGCCGGGGCCGATCTCCTCGTGCGCGATTGTTGTTTTTTTGGAGTCTGAGGCTTCCTGAGCGCATTGACTTCTTCCTTTGGCTTCTCCGCAGAAGGAGGTTGTTAACACGTGATCGCTGCGCTAGATTCATGGTTAACGTTGTTACTAATTGTGTCCTTTGTGATTCGGATGTGGAAACAATTGATCACTTATTCTTCGGCTGCCACATGGTCCGAGGGATCTGGGATGATCTGGATTGGGTGAGATCGGATGACCTATCTGCTTTCTGCGACATATTGTGGTGCAACAGGAGCAGGGCTAGGAGGGACATCTTGGCCCCGATTGCAAGGCTGTGGTGCATATGGTTGGGAAGGAATGAGGCCCTTTTCTCAGGCCAACGATTCTACCGGGATAACGTTCTTATCCATTGTTCGCGTCTTCTGGATGACTGGTGTGCGGTGTAGGCCGCAGTTTGTTTTTCGGGGTGGTGGTGTACTGTTGTTTATTCGATTTTTCTGACGGGTGCAGTGCTGTATTTTTCTTCTTCCCCTTCTCTGTAATTTTCTTTTCTTAGTTTTTTAATATATTGGGGCGAACACCGTTGAGTGTCTCCCCCTTTTTTTGAGCCTAAAAAAAACATCCTGCCCTCTTCAGTTTCCCTGCTACCAGCCTACCAATGGCAGCCCCGGGTAGGAGACAGGGAGGTCGCCCAAGGGGCAGTCTGTCAACCCTGCCACTCTACCCCTCTCCACTTCACTCATCCCAAAAGTGATGATCGCTGACTTAAGCTTGTTAATCTCCATACCAGAAAGACTACCGAAAATTTCAACCAGTCGTACGACATTAGCGTTCTGATCCTCGACGCCACCGAGTAAGAGGATTTTGTCATATGTATACTGAAGCAGATGGACATATATGTCAGCCTTTAGGAGCCCCTCACACTATCCTGCCTCAATTGCCTGTCTGAGTAGAACGCCCAGGACATCTGCCACAAGAACAAAAAGCATGGGAGCCAAGGGGCATCCCTGCCTCACCCCACGCTGCAGCTGGAAGTACCCCCCTTCAGGTTTGCCGTTCATCGGGATAGAGTAGGAGGAGGTGGTGACACACCTTTTTATCCAGTCCACCCAAGCTTCAGGGAAGCCTCTGCTCCTCAAAGTCACCCACAATAATCTCCAGTCAACGCAGTCATAAGCCTTAGCACAGTTTATCTTCCACAGAGTCCCTCTTGTCTTTGTCCGCTTCCAGTCCAGACAGATCTCTGAGGCCATCACTAAGCCATCTGCCATCTGCCTCCCATGTATAAATGTTGACTGGCCCTGTAGCACCACTGAGTTTTGAACACCTTTGAGCCAGTTCGCCGGGATCTTAGCCACAATAAGGTAAATAACATTGGACAGAGCTGTAGGTCTGAAGTCCTCCACCCTCTCAGGGGTATCTTTCTTGGGCAGCAGGAAAAGCAACGCTCGTTTGATCTTCTCAAATCCCCTATTTCGCTCCCTGAATTCATTAAGAATTTCCATCAACTCCTCCTTCAGGAGTTCCCAGAACTCCCGGTAAAATAGCCCAGGGAATTCGTCCAGGCTAGGAGCCCCGTCCGCATTCAAACCCCACATAGCCTTCTTCGTCTCGTCCTCCGAGAAGGAAGTCAATAGGCTATCTGCCTGTACGCCAGACAAAGTTTCCACTCATTTCCCCAACCAACCCCAGCCACTCCCTCTTTTCCTCCTAGTCGCCTCTACAAAGTGCCCCCGCAGGGCGCTCCCAAGTGCCGCCTCCCCCGTGACTCTAACGCCCCACCTTGATCTCGTGTAGGTGGTTTCTTCTTTGCCGACCCGAGGCCATAGAATGGAAGAATCTAGTGTTGGTGTCCACTTCTTTTAGCCACTTTTGTATGGATCTTTGTCGCTACTCCACCTCTTCTTTGCTGTCCTCCAAGAGTAGTTCTCCCAGCAAACCCTACCTCTCTGTGAATTCTTCCTGGTCTAGTCCCCTGACGTCGTCCAAGCCATCCAGTCTAGCCACCTCTGCTTGGGACTCCGCCCTCCTAGTCTTCCGCCTCGCCCTCACCTTCCTTTCGTAGGTGGTAAGGAAGGACCTCAACAACAAGAGCTTAGCCGCCAATCTTGAAACCGCTGAGCCCTTCGGAATACAACCCCTCCACTTTTCCGTCACGGTCTCCCTGAAGCCATCCTCCAATAGCCAGCTCCGTTCAAAGCGAATGAAGAACCTGCCTTTCTTCTCCTCTCCCGATGTCCAGATAATCGACGTGTGGTCAGAATGAGCACGCTGAATGGCTCACACACGCGAAAGGGGAAATTTCTCTGTTGCGCCAGTAGACAACAAAACCTGTCCAGCCTTGATCATGACCTCACGTTGTGCCAGGTGAAAGCACAGTTAACAACATCAATAATCGATATCCCCAAACTATGGGCCACCCTTCGGAACTCCTCATAGACAGGGTCTCCACCACCGCCGCGGCAGGGGCGGTCATCCGGAAGTAAGGTGATATTTAGATCCCCCCAATAATCCATAGGCCTTCCGTAATCTCGTGACCTAACTGCTCCAGCTCCATAGGCCATAAACGTTCGTGACACGTATGTTGAGTCCATCCGATCGTCTCTTCAGCAAAATCGATAGGCAGAACAGAGACCTGGACTCCTCTACGATATCGAAGGAGTCCTTCTTCCATCCAGTCAATAGTCCACCCGACGCACCCTGCTCCTCCAGCTCCGTAAGTTCAAACTGATCACCTCCGTCTAGACCTCTTCTGGCCGCGTCTGCCCCTCCCAACAATTTTGTTTCCTGGAGGAGAAACACATCTGCTTTGCCATCCATAATAAGGTTCTTCACTCCCACATGCTTTTCAGGACGCCCCAACCCCCTGACGTTCCAAGAGAAAATCTTCATAAGGCAACCTGCAAAATTATCCTAGGCGGGACCAGACCCAAACGCTCTGCCACTTCCTTGTTCAGCATGTCGAAACGATTCCGAAGAACCGATAGTGCCGCGACTGCAGACGACGACTCCTGCAAGTTCTCCTCGCATCCCTCCGCCAAAGCGAGCGCCGCCATACGCTTCTCTTTCCTCATCGCCCTGTTGGCTTCCTTTCTTACATAGCATGCACCGAATCTGGGCCCTTCATCAACCAAGCCCTTAAGCACCCTCTCCCCCCCAAGTAGTTCCAAACCCTGACAACCCACCACACCGACTTCCAAGTGTTGCGGGACATCTTCAGGTTGCTTTAGAGTTACCACCTGACTCCCCGTTCCACAACCCTCTTCTCCTCAGATATCCTTCCTTCGTCCGTCCCCCTGCTGCCGTCGGGCTCTGTTCCATCGGACAAATGCCCGCTCGCCCCAACCTCTACGGGGCTTCCTCTCCCGATCAGAGCACTGCACGCTCCTCCCTACACGGGCTTGTCGCCCCTGTCCAGGACCGGGATACCAATAATACTCTTCTTCGAGCCGGATCTTTGAAAGTGGTGTTCCATCTGCAGCCTCGAACCTGTAAGGATCACTCCAGGGCTAGATGAGTCTATCGGGTTTTTGTTTTGGGTCCCCGTGTTGTGCCCCAGGTTGGGTCCGCTCTCATGGCCCAACATCCGACCCGCAAAGGACCCGTTAAGCCAGCTGAGTGAACCGGTCGATCAAGGCCATGTGGGCCCGGTGCCACATCTGCTCCATCCGTTACAGACCGAAGCCTCGGGAGTCGAATCAGCCTCAGAAAAGGGCATTGAAAGGGCATATCCGCAAGGAAAGCACCGAATCTGATCCCCTGCTGAAGGGTTGGAGTCTTCCGCGGAGATTGCAACCCTTCCCCTTCCACACATTGCTCCGTCTGGCTCGGGTCCCTGCTGCCTCCCGAATGCTGGCCCACCTACCGCGGAACCCCTCCCTCCTCGACCAGATGCCAAACCTGAGATAATCCACTAGGCTTGTCTTCCACCATCGCCAGTTCGATGGGAATGGCCTTCCCGGCGATCTGTATCTTCTTCCAGCCCAACATCTCTGCGCCGAAACCCCTCACTCTAAGGATCAGGTCGGGCGGCTCCCCTGGGTGACACCCCGAGGTTTCAACCTCTACGATCTGCACCATACCCCCGAGCAGCGCTCGGAGTTCCTTCAGTCCCCACGCGACTAGCGGGATTCCCTTCATACGAATGCAACATAAAGCTCTCGGTTGCACAAGGCCATCAGAGGCCGATGGCCTGCGCCAACGCAGCATCGACCAACCTTCGTCCACCGCTGTAATTACCCGGCCTCCATGTCTGGAAGGCCTCTCGCCAGGATCCGCCACAAATTCATCTGCAACACGTCTCCCCTGAACCGAGCTGTCGAAATCGGACCCACATCCGAAGAGCCCCAGAAAAGCACCTCCGGCCCGCCTCTCTCACCCACCAAACAACACAAACCATTCCTGCACCCACCCAGATCCGCTCCCCGCATTTTTCTCAGCCTCAACGGGCACGTGCTGATCCGGTGAGAGAAGCGGCGGCACATGAAACAACGGATTGGGTTCCTGCATTGCCGGGCCCAGTGATTCATGGAGTCGTAGCGGAAACAAACTCTCCCGACTGGGTTGGCAAATGCTTGCCGAGGCTGGTCCCGAACCAACGCTTTGCGGCCACGGGACCTCTTCGCACGAACCGTCTCCCGGACACCCTTCGACAGAAGATTCCCCGCCTCACCCCTCTCCATCATGTGATACATTAGACATTACCACCCCTCTAGTCTGTCTAGTGTTGAAACATGTTTTTACGCTGCCTGGCTTCTGCTACAATGCTGTACTCGAATCCTTTTCCTATACTCCATGAGGTGTCTCCTGAGAGCTTCTAGTTTAGCTGCAAAACAATCAGTCGCCCATCCCACTGGTTTACAACTATTCTGTATTTCCCTCACCATCTCCCTGAAGCCATCTTTAAGTAGCCATGATCACTCGAATTTGAAGAAGAATTGATATCCATCCCCCTCCCAGGCGACCAAAGGAGGGGCGTATGATCTGAATGCGCATGTGGGAGTGCTCACACATTTGCCATTGGAAACCTCTGGAGAGCCGCAATAGACATCATAAAATGATCAATGCGAGATCTTGACCTAAAACTCATCCATGTATAATGACAACCGCAACGTTAATGATTTCCAACTAAAGGTATGAGACCAATGAATACAGTGCCTCGAACCCCACATCAAGTCCTCCACAAAGACTAGGTCCATCCTTAGGATGTAATGTTATGCTGAAGTTCCCACCAATGATCTTCTCCTCAGACGGGTGTTGTCGACGTGCCATAGTGATATCCTCCAATAGTTCAGACACACTGCCATTGCTAGTTGGCCCAAATATGTTGGTGCACAAGATTGAAACATCATCATCTTTTCGACGAAGGTGAACTGTTAGGGCATGGCACCCCTGAATTTCAGGACCTTCCAAAGAGAATAAGTCTCCATTCCACCCAATTATGACTTCACCCGCAATGCCATCTAACACAAATCAAGTTGAAGTCCGATATCGGTGACCGTCCAGTTTCTCTCCAAATGGATTTCCATCCTTACACAATCTTGGTTTCTTGTAACAGGACGATATCCACCTTGGTTTGCAAAAAGAAGTCTCGAACTGCTAATCTCTTCTCTTGCCTCCATAACCCCTATACCCTCCATGTCAACACTTTCATTGATAGACAGAACCCGTGTCCTGAGGAGGTATCATTCCTAGACATTCTTCCAAGTTCCCGTACACTCGGTCATCTGTGGGCATGTTTCCTTTCAACTCCCGTTGAATGTTCTCCCCATGTTCAACACCTTTGTTCGTAGGTTCCAGCTGATGTAGCACTAATCCCTCTTGGCCGCCCCTCTTACAAACATATATTCGCACTTCCTCCTCTTCTGGATTCACTACTCCCACTTTCCTGTCCCCGATTCCTATAACAGTAATCCCAGAGGACCCTCTCCCAACAACCACTTTCCGGTGGGTCGCAAAACCTATGTTTTTAGCGAGAAATGACCATGCCACACTTTAGGCTCGTTGTCCAACGACTCTAATGCAAGTGCAACCAGAACATGCACCGGCTTCCCAACATGCTAGACCAAGGGTGTGCCTTCTAGTTCTGCCCCTCTGCTTGAGGTGCCTAAGTGGCTCATACCTTTGAATCTCGTGACGAGGAATGGAGAGGATTGCCATTCGAGGATGAGGAACATGGAGCGGAGGTTCCGCCAGGACCGCAACTGACATCCAACATCTACATCTGTAGCTTCATGGAGAGATATGTGGTACTGCACGTGGATGAAGACTCAACAGCTTCAGGGGAATGAAGAAACCTCGATTTCAGATGCAGCCCTTCTGGAACAAGAAGATCCAGTTGCTTTTCAGTCTTCCCACCAAACAACCTTTCGTCGTACCCGATCTATCGGTACTTGCTCCCGCCAGATTCGCCTTCAACACACACATATCAACATTCATATACTCCGATAACAACTATGGGCTGCTAACCACATTCTCTATTGGGTCCGCTCTTAATGGACCCAATGCTAGCTTCGACCCATTAAACGTATAACCCTTCTATAGAATCCCCATAGTACTTGGGCTTCTTCTCTCGGAATGTAGGGCATTTCATTTTTCTTGATTATGTGGTTCTCGAGGATCTAGAAGATGGACTGATGTGACCTTACGACTTTTGCTTCCAGACCCAAGCGCCATTCCACTCTGGAGGAGCTCCTCTGTGAACCCCTCAGGATCCGGGTACCCGTTTACGACACAATTCGCCGAAATTCCATTTATGACATCGCATTATAAGCATAATCTTATGGGGAAATTTTTCGCAATGAATATATTTGCAAGTGACATTCGACATTCACATTCACAACCACAAGTTAATAGAGAAAATTGGCACCAAAATCTTATTTCATTAATTTCCATATGATTTTACAACATGTACAATGTCTGTCTGTACATACAACATCCCAAAAATTTGACTGAAGAGAAGAAGCATTTACAATATCAATTGAACGAAAAACTGTAACAAAAACCACATACCGTCTGGTATATACCTTGTCTCTTGGAACCATGTATAGCTACTAAACAGAAGACTCCTTTCCTGCCATGCGTGCAAGGAAGAAGAGGAGTCACAAACGTGAATACAAACCCGTAGTTTAAAATAAATAACAAGTAATTTAATGTGCAAAAGAGAGCAAGTAGAAAGGTGGAACAAGTATAATTTACATCTACTTGCATAAGTAAAAAGGTTTTCCATGTTGTTTGTATTCCCCATAAGTGTCCATTATTCCAACACTTTTCATATATCACATATTTATTTTGTAATTACAAATTCATATTTGTATAAGGGTATGTGTGTGTGTATATATGTATCTATATTATCATACAGACTAGATATCACCACGGTGGATTTCGACGATGTGGAAGATGAAATTTAGATTGACTTAAATCTTGAATCTAATGGATAATCATTTTCTATCAACATAACTTTTGATTGTGACTCTCCAATTTCAACTTCAACTGTCTCAGATGCGATCTTAGGTGACTTAGATCTAGATATGGATGATCTGGATGTAGAATCGCCAAGTCTGTTTGCGAAAGAAAACTCAAGCGGTGAAGAAGCCTACAAATGGCTCTTCCGTCTCGCCCTCTAGTTGGATGGACGGTCCAATAGAGGGATAGGTCTACTCCCCAACTACGCCACTGAGACGGGTGAGAGGGACTTCCCGGAAAAGTCACTCTAGAAAAACAGCCCGACCGGTAACGGGCAACCGAGCTCGTACGAAAACTGAAAACCAAGGATCCCCCGCTTGGGTATCCTAAAACAGAGGGTCAGCGGAACTGGTCTTAAGTCGGGATCCCAACGAAGCGTAAAAACACTGCGAGCTCGCGTAAAAACCGAAAGGAGACTGGAATCCTAGACCCGCGCATTTGGCGGCCGTTGCCCGAACTGGGCTTCCTATTCTTCCGCCCAGTTGAGGGTCACCGCGCCCTCGCATGGTCATGTTAAAGGTCACCATGACCAGCATAATAATTATTAGTCATCATTGATTCACCACACCCAAGTATCTCATAGATTTCACCAAAATGCAATATTACTTATGTTCCTTGATCTCGATAATGCACCAAGATTCTCGGTTCCTAGTGATTTGGTCTATTGATTGATTTGACTTTTGGTTTCCTGTGAGCATTGCCTCTTTGAAATGTATCTAGCTCTGAAACTTAGCTAATATTGTTTCCTTATAGATTGGAAAAAAAAGAATAATATGTGATTGTCATTTCAGAGGAACAAGTTGATTTGAACGCATGGCATATGAGACTCACATTTTTATGCCTAAATAAATGATGTGATGATGACCGTAGATAGAGCATAAATGTTTTAATGCCAAATGCAGAATGATATTGTATAGAAAAAGATTTCAAAGAGGAACATCCTCTTAAACTTTTAGTATAGTCTTTCACATATGGATGCTTAGCTAAATGAGGCGGTTCCTTTGCTTGAGTGTTCACTCAGAAGCTAAGTTTAAACTTGTTATAACCATTTTGTTTGCTTTAAGAACAGAAATTTCATCTCCACATGTCCCACCTTGGATGTAGTCTATAAGATTATCATATGTCATTGTTTTAAAAACTTACATGAGTCGATCCTTGAGAGGAATAATGATAGACTTTCATTGAGTGCCATCAAGAATAAATATATGAGTAGTTATGATGTGTGCAACTAATATACTATGCACTACTTTGTTTCTTTGTGTGCATTAATGACCTCATCTTACGTCCCAAGATATTTGATCCTAACTAGGATTTGAGTATGGAGATTAAGATTTGAAATTTAATAAGTAAGAGCAATAGATGCATCCAATCTTATTTGAATCCGATATTTCAAACCCCTACGTAACAGTAAGCACATACAACGATCACTTTACTTAATTTTCCCTTCATCATTTCATTTTTTTAGACTTTATTTACCCAACGTGTTAATTGAGGTGTAACTGCCCTCACCTCAAAAGCTAATTTGAACTGATCTACTTCAAGATGTACCTAAATGATTATGAAAGTTTTGACTTTAGACGATATAAATAGCAAAGCCAATCATTTATTAGAATATCGATACATTTACCACTTTTTAACATAGGTGAGAAAAGTAATAACAAATTAAATATAGATATACATCATGTGAATCTATTGTCTCGAGTGGACTCCATATTTAAGTCATGTCATACAATCAACTTGTGCATTCCAGGATATGAAAATATTCCAATAAAAATATAAAACATATATTAATTAGCATTCCTTGCATATCAGTCTAATATCATTAAACATAATTGATGTAAGTTTATAATTTTTTATGATGATATTATGATTTAATTCATTCATAGTGACATCTAGATTCATTTCATTCATAAGTTTAATGATAATATCAATAATCCAGATTCATCTCATTCATAATTTCATGGCAATATCCAGAATCCAGATTCTGCTCATTCATAATTTCATGGTAATATCCAAATTATCAGACCAAGAAAAGATATTATAGTACAGATCTGATCCCCTTTCCCTCATGTTGACTATGCATGTATGTGTACATAAATTCTTAGTTATGCAAAAATACCCAAAATCTTATGATGGTAAAATGTATGGACATCTGTGGAGATCAACGATAAGGTTGAATTTTACATGCATGGCAGCAAAAGAATAGAGATGGGATTGTACCTCTAATTACTTCAATTTGGAGCTTGTATTACTGCTGAACAACAGCAAATTTGGACTTTAACAAGACTCTAGACCCTCAGCTACAGCCTGCTACAGCTCCTTCTTGGAGATATGTCAAGTAGCAGCAACTTGTTGTGGATGAGAAACGACAATACGTGCAGATCTGGTTTGTCCAGGTCTTCCAGATTTGCTTGGAGTTCAATCTCCAGCCACGACAAATGCAGAAAAAGTAGAGGCTACGTTGGTTTTGAGGAAAAACAAAATAGAGATATATAAAAAGAAAGGGGAAGGAAAGTGGGAGAAATGAAAGGAATTTGAAGAAAAAAGGACTGGATTTTGCCTCGAAATTAGAGCTTCTTGATCTGCCTGGAGTTGGTCTCCCGCCGTTGCAAGAGCAGAAATTAGGGATAGGCCTCAACGTTTGGGGAAATTGAGAGAATTAAAGAAATGTAAGGTTGGTATTTATAAGAGGATGGGGAGTTTTGTATCTGCCAAATGGAGGGTCATAAATGCCACCTGTTGTAGACAGTTAGGAATTACGTTCAATCAAAAATTTATTATTTTATTTTTTTAACTGACAGTATTACTGTAGCCAACTGCTATTGAAATTTAAATTTTATTTATTATTATTATTATTTTTGACACACTTAAAATGAGCTGTATGCGTACATCGGGTCTCGGATTTTGACGCGAAGTATCTTATTTTGACCGTCTTTCAACAACGATCAAAATGAGTATAATGTTGATATACTTTCGATCGGGTTTGGAGGTCCGAATTTTTCCGAGATACGATTTCGGTTTGAGATTAAATTTTATGGTTTAAAATATCAAACGACCTCCGATTGACGAACAGTCAATTTCGTTGGTCTTCTTTCGTCGAATCGGATCTCATGACGGTCTCGGTTCGTTTCACGGTTTCTGAATTTGCGTCGCGGCTTTTTCACGGCACGCATTACGAAACGATCGATTTTTGGTCGATTTCACCCGAACAACTTTTGATTCACGATCAATTGATCGTTTTAAGTTGTTTGGCATTGACCAACAACTTTATTGGGTTCATCGGACCTAAATCGGATCAAGTTCGGGTTCTATTGGAAACCAGGTGTTAGATCCTCTCCGACGACCAACAACTCCACCATAAGCTGGAACATCATTCTTTTAGATAAAGCCGTAATCGATCTGGGATGAAGGAGCTTCTAAATGCAGTCTCCACCACCACCATATCCTTCCCGGCGCCTTTCAAGATCATTCTAGACAATAGATATAATGATCCCGTATTCTGAAAGTATCTTCTCCACAATTGAGAAATCTCTAGCATGAAGTGGAAGTCCTTTAGTGATCAACACCTTATATTGCACAAATATAGATGCTCCATTGCGCAAGGTTGGTCTTCTCCATATGATCTCTCCCACCCTCGGTCACTCCGAGGATTGCAGGAAAGCATGCATCTCCGTCGATGATAAACTTCGAGGATACACCATTGGGCCCTCCATGTGTATAATATCATTGCCAAACGTATGCCTGATTTTCTTACCAATATCTTGCAAGGCAAATGCACGTCGTCGACTGGATTGCTGCAAATTCCCACCAAGACCTTCTCAAGTGGTGAGCATGCCGTGCTTCTTAACTGTATTTCCTCCGTCCTTCACTGTTGCATCTCCTTCAAAGGCCAGTTAATCTTGCAGGCACGTCGTCGATGGCCAAACCCATTGTACTCTAGGCATTTGATCGTGTTTTCACACATAATCGTGACATGGCCCACGATCCCCGCATTAGAAGCGTCGACCGTCATGACCATCAACGGATTCTAGATTGTCGACACATTGCTTTCCCTTTATTTGCCTCCTTTATTTCCCTCCATGCACGAACCGACCATGTACCCCTATTCTTCATGCCACTTGATTGCAACGAATGTTGCATGTGCTCCCCTGATCGTTGACGTACCACAATGCTCCCACATTCCGATGTCATCCCCCCTTTCCACCACTCTTCCTCTCATTTTTTTTGCTCGTCAACACTTGGTTGATTACTTATACATGTAATCCATTAAGGGTATTTCATTTATCATCAAGTGAGGCTTCATGCCACTTACAATGATGTCTTTTGCCTTAAACCATCTATGCATTTTATATGGTTTTATTCTCTGAATATATCTGAAAGTATCAAGAGTCAACTTAGAAAGTGTAAGTCGACTACTAGAACCATAGTTGACTAGCGTGTTTTCTAATTGATTAATTCAACAAGGCTTCCCGAGTGAGTGTATTGCTTGGATGAAGAGATCAATGGCATCTTCTTAATGCCGTCTCGGTGAATGGTAGGTAGATAGTAGTTTTTTTTCAGTCACGAAATGTGGTTAGACAGGGTTCCCCATTGGCACCATTGTTTTTTTTGTAGTTGCTGATGCTCTGTCTAGAATGTAGCAAATGCGAGGGAGGGAGGTTTGTTGGCATGCTTCAGTAAGGGGAGGATTTCTATTTCTATTCTCTAGTTCACCAGTAGGGTCCCCACGACCTCCTTGGATTTCATCCAAAAGATTTTTCTCACAATAACGTGTAGATGCTTATGCACACCTACATGCGGCAAGCAGGAAGGTAGAAAAAAATTCGGGATGGTGGAGAATGATCGTAAGCAACAATAGATGGCCAACTCTCAAAAGACAACAAGCCTTCCATCTTGCAAGATTCTCTTTCCATCGTGCAAGCTTCTTCTCATGTTTCTCAATAAGTAGTATCCAATCTGATTGAGACAATCAACCACAAATCATAGGCATGCTCAAATATGGGAGGGGCAAATTAGACCAAACATTTCCTATGCGGTGTGCAAGGTCAATTAGTTTATGGAGCTACCTAAATACATTCGTTGTAATGATGTTCTTATTCTCTGGTTTTCTTGACGGTTGGTGATCTACAAGGGGACTCTTTATCTTTGTTGGTAGCTATCCAATTACTTGGTGCAACAACTAACAATTAATAGTTGCCAGAACAAGTGCCAAAGCAAAGTAAATGTTTATGCATGATATTATTTGTGATATATTTGGCACATCTCCTTTCTTGGCATACTCATACTCTTCACTACCATATTGATTTTGATTTATTTTGATAATAAGTCTACCGCTTATTAGTATAGAAGTCTCACTGAAGTTAACTATCCTTTCATTTGTGATGCTGGAATGCAAAGAAATATTATCTTTCCTTGCATACTATAACTTGCAAGATTGATGCCAAAGCAACTCCTATGGTTCTGTGATCCATAAAGACTCAATTTTACTGCCAATTTTATTGATATCCATGATGGGTTCGTTGTTACCGATTGGGCGGATGCTTCCCCTTTATATTAAAAATAAGAAATTATCTTTTTGGAGAAACAACATATGCTTCCTAGCTCTTGATGATAGATGTAGCTCAAATTATCTAATAATCTACGCAATCAACCATCGAATTCAGAAAGGTCAAGTCATAGTTTGCATCATGCCTTTTTAGTTTCAGAATTGCTGTTTGCAAAAGAATGATGCAAGAGAGACCGACTAAGAAGGATTCAAGTTTTTGATGATGGGAGTTCAACACAAAATGTACTTATTTGATGTCTATCTTTTTTGGGTGTATTCATATATAATATATTATTTTTTAATTTCTATAGTTATTAAAATGTTTTGACTTTTTGAAACATTGGACAAATGCTTCATTATTAATGGTTTCTGCTGCTTATGGCCCACAGGGCCTCACGTATCGATTATTTTATGGGATGATCTTCAGATGGTGCACGCTCGTTCCATATGGCTAGTTGGTGGCGATTTCAACATCACCCTTCTTGCTTTAGACCGTCCTGAGATATGGGTGGTTTGGATGCTGGCTCTCCTTTTGCCGTGTTTTAAGGGACTTGGCACTGGGAGTGCTCGATGCCACGAACTTGAGATATACCTGGAGGGGTAACTCCTCGCGGTCCCGCCTGGATAGTTTTCTTAGCTCGATGGGGCTATTAGAGAATTTCCCTTTGAGCTCTGTGTTGGCTCTGTTGAGGTCACACTCGGACTGTACGCTGATTTGCCGGGACTCTGGAAATGATTAGCACCTGGACAGTCTATTTCACTTTGATCTCTCCTGGATGCAAGAGGAGGGCTCCCGAGAGAGGTCACAAGGTGACCGTTCCATTGGTAAAATGGCGAGGCGCCACTATCTTGAGCTCAGCAAGCATATTCCTTACAGTGGTGCCAGGTGGGTGGGAAAGGGTATCCTACTTCCGACTGATCTGCAATCTGAGGAGATGTTGCGGCCCTTCTTGCTTTCGAAGGTCAAGCGTGCCACATTCGATTTGAATGCAGATGGCTCTCTGGGACCTGATGCTTTCTCAATTTTCTTTTTGAGGGAGTTCTAGAACTTGGTGGGGCAGGAGATTTTGGAAGTGGTGGAAGAACTTCGTCTAATCATTGGTATCTTTGAGCATCTGAACAAGTTTTTGTTGTTCCTTCTTCCTAAGAAAGATGTGATGAGGCGGGTAAGGACTTGCGCCTAATTGCATTATCTAACATAATCTATGTCATTGTGGTTAAGGTTCTTGTCAACAGGTTGCAGGAGGTTCTTGGCATTGTTATCGATGCGGCACATATGACTTTCATCCCTGGTTGTCACATGATGGATGGTGTTGTCTTGGCTTCTTAGATTGTGGCGGATTGGCGGAGAAAGAATTCCAAGGGTTTTGTATGTAAGGTGGATTTCTCAAAGGCCTATGATTGTGCGGATTGGAAATTCATTTGAGTATCCCTTCATCATAACCTATGATTCATAGGTGCTTCCCGAGTGAATGGATTGCATCGATGAAGAGATGTGTGACTACTCCTTCTCATGCGATCTTACTGAATGGGAAGTATGAGGGTGTTTTTTTGCTGCTGCAGCGTGGAGTGTGGTAGTGGTGCCCTCTTTCTCCCTTGCTTTTCATTGTGGTTACAGATGCTCTGATGAGGATGGTGTCGAAGGCAAGGGAGGGGGATTTCTGACGGCTTCAGTTTCGGGGAGAATCTCCATCCTGTGCTCCAGTATGCTGATGATATCATTTTTTGTGTAGAAGGGCAAGCGACATTTGCGGAGGGGATCGTCATTGTTCTTGAGCTGTTTGGGTTGGTCTCCGGCCTCCGAGTAAATCATGTGAAGTCTGCTTTTGTTCCTATCAGGATGAAAAAGGAAGATGTTGCTATTTGTGAGGTGACTTTGCAGATGCCGAGGGAGCATTGCCTATCATGTACCTTGATTTGCCTTTGGTTAGGGGTAGGTTGCGATAGGCGAATTAGGCTCTTGTTCTTGATAGGATGGGGAAGAAGATGGAGAGCTAGTGTGCGGCTTGCCTATTTAGAGGTGGACGCCTGGTCTTATTGAAAATGGTTCTCTCGGCTATCTCGGTGTTATGCGCCTCCTAACCTGTTGGGGTGAAGGTGGAGGCACTAATGAGGTGATTTATTTGGTCCACCTCCGGGGAATCTCAGGGATTGCTGTTGGTGGGACTTTGGTGCTTAGGGAGGAAAATGGTTGGTTGGGGATCTGAAGTTTGGAAGTGATGAACATGCCCTTTTGATGAAGTAGGGAACTAGAGTTTGGAGAGGAGGCTCCCATCTACTCTGTAGGATGTTACATTCGATTTATGATGTCACGTTGAACCCCTCTTCACATGTTGCCGTTATTCCTGGGCTTTCTAACTTTTGGAAGGGAATTTGCGTGTGCTTTCATGGATGATCCCGCTCTTGCAGCCATCTCTTCGTGACAGTCGTGGTTTTAGATTTTGGACTGATAATTGGACTGGTCAGGGGTTGCTGCGCACTTGTTTTTCCCGTTTGTTTGCTTTGGCAACTTCTGCGGGGACATCTATGAGTAGGGTTGGGCATTGGCTGGGTCGACCCGATCTAGTCCGAAACCTAGCCCACATAACCTGACCTGAATCCAAACCCAAAAACTAGATAAGCATGACGTGGGCCAAAATATAAACCCTAATTGGTTAACATGTTCGGTTTGGTCCTGACAAGGCCCAAACCGAGAGCCCGATAGACCGACCCGAACCTGACCCATTTTGTTTGGGCCGGGCTTGGAATTTGGAAAAATGGGCCTAGGCCCGACTAGCCCTTATACTAAAATGGGATTGGGTCGGGCCAAGCCAAACTCGACCCGGCCCGTGCCCAACCTTATCTGTGAGGGATTGTTGGGAGGTCAGGACCTGACTCTCTTTGTTTCGCTTTGAGTTTTCTGGTCAACGCTTTGCAGAGCTTGTATGCCTTATGGAGTTATTGCCAGTTCGGGGAGTTTTATGATGTTGGGGACCACTGGTCCTGGACTGATGGTCATTTTTTTATTCGGAAGGCCAACATGACCTATCAAATGATGGTGTTTGACCCGATGAGCGCTTCAGATAAGTTTAGAGCTTGTATGCCTTCTGGAGGCACTGCCAGTGTGCGAGGAGTTTTATGACGTTAGGGGACCACTGGTCCTGGATTGATGGAGATTTTTCTATTCAGATGGCCTACATGACCTTCTATCGAACGATGATGTTTGACTCGATGAGTGCTTCAGACAAGTTTATTGACATTTGGAGGTGGAAGGTCCCTCTGAGGGTCATGTTTTTTGTTTGGTTGCTGCTAAAGAATTGACTCTTGACCGCTTCGGAGATCCATGTTCTTTCTTGGAACTGGTAGCACGTGTCAACGATGTCTTGCATCGAGCACCTCTTCTTCTTTGTCCGGTTGCTAAGGAGGTGTGGGTGGGGCTTTGTGTTCCTTCTGGACATGTAATGTATTGTAACATGTACTGTAAGTGATTATATTCAATGAATTTTGAGGTGGGTCCCAACTCAGGATGCCATCCTCTTCTTTCTTAAAAAAAGAGGTGTGAGCGACAACACATATCGAACTGGAGTCAACTGCTGATTGAGTTGGTTTTTGGGACTCGATGAATAAGTCGGGAACCTCGAGTGGTCATATCAAGGTTTGGATGGCGTTTTTTTTTGTCCGTGTGCCTTGTACAGAATGGGAATATCTTCTGTGGAGAGAGAATGTATGTGGAAAATTTTTTAGAGCATGCAAACAGTTAAAGACATTTTGGTCCCTGTAATTCCTTTTTGATACTTAATGTGAATATATAGAAGTTTACTGATGAGCGTCTCAGCAACCTCACACCCTCTTTTTCCTAAACAAATGTCCCATTGTTTTTACCTGTTAGTTTATTTGGGAACTATTTAGTTTTTTATCTTACTTTTTTTCGGGAGTGGACTCGTAATCCACGAAGATGAGAGATATTTATGTCTATTGTCTTATGCATGACTTATTTTCCCACTTGCTAATTTCAGGTGCAGTCAAGGTCTGAATTTTGTGAAGATGAGCTATTATCCGTGCTACCTATGAAGGTAATAAAATTGCTGTAAAGGAACCTTTGCATCATTTAGTTTTTTTGGAAGAATCTTCGAAATAACTTGAGCCCGAAACTTAATTGCATTGTTACAAACCTTTAGTTTCATTGTCTGACTTGTATGATGGGATAGTGAGAATGATTTAAAATGTTTTCTCCCCCCATGTTTGCTGTATCCTGCTATTTATGCAATGGCTTTGTATTTCAATATTAGGTGTATTACCAAATATGGGTGGCATATTATCTAATTTATTGGCTACAAACAATAAATTTCACTGTTCGCTGCTGCAGCAGCAGAGCTGTTGTTTGATTTAATAGAACTCTAATCCGTGATTTCTGTTTATAATGTTCATTTTAGTTTTTTTTCCTCTTTTCTTATATTCAGAATGGTCGAAAAGTAATATGCGGCACTCAGACTGGTGCTTTATTATTATATTCTTGGGGTTTTTTTAAAGATTGCAGGTACTTTATTAGTTGGGTGTATCTGATGGTTAAAAGTTATTCAAAATCTGTTTCTCTGTTTTTCAATTTTCATGATTTTTTTCTGACGAGTAATCATATAACTTTCTAGCCATAATTGTCATCACTGTTGAGTGTTCGTGGGACTTCTTAGAAGAGGCATAAGGAAAATGTGCACATGAAGTTTTAAAATTGTAAATGAATAATGCCACAGTGTGGAGTTGTTGAGATGAAATATAGTGCTAAGATGCAGTAATCATGATATCTGCGGAAATTTGGAATTGAAAATAGGGATTCTAGAAGGGGCATAAGGAAAATGTGCACTCGAAGTCTCAAAATTGTAGATGGATATTGCCACAGTGTGGAGTTGTTATTGTTGAAATATGAAATATAGTTCTTAGATGCAGTAATCACGATATCTGTGGAAATTTGACATAGAAAATGCGGATTCTAGAAGGGGCATAAGGAAAATGTGCACTTGAAGTTTTAAAATTGTAAATGAATAATGCCAGTGTGAAGTTGTTATTGTTGAGATATAGTGCTAATATGCAGTAATCATGATATCTATGGAAATTTGAAATAGAAAATGCGGACTCAAGAACATTAATAAAACATGACTTACATGGAACCTTATTCCCTAAAAAGAGGGATGAAGCCATGGGAGAATTCCGTCGAAGTTAGGCTTTCTGTTTGTTTTTTCCATCAATAAGTTCATTGGTGTGAGGGTTTATATATAGCTCCACCAACATAATCAAGTCCCCATCACTCATCCACTTGGGTAAATTATTTCTACACAGTTATCCATATTCACAATTCTCTTAACACTCCCACAATGATGCAATCGAGAAATTGGAGGAAGGTGAGAGAAAGAAAAAGATGCTTGACGAGACTCATGGGATGAGAAGGGATGGGATTGCAAGAACAAACCCTAGAAAATAAAGGGGAGGGGGAGAAGATAATTGTGGCGACACTCAATGTATTAAAAAATTCAGGGTGGATCGATAAGGTTTTCTTTTAATGAGGCGAGGCGTAAGCCTCAACTTTTATAGAAAATTCACATAAAAACTGTTATTAAACATAATATATTGTCATAAACTCCTAATCTTTAAATATCAACATACTATGTTATCATAAATCCTAAATTTGTGTATTCCCACATCAAGCACATCCACACAATATACCATATTAACCATACATGCTATTTTATGACGCGACATCCTTTTTTACCTTCAAAAAACTTATGGATTTGCGATTATGTAATGTTACTTTTCTGGACTTGTAATCTGTTATATTCTTACAAAAACATATAACTTCGTGAACATATACTATATTCATTGTATGATACACCAACAAAATATCATTAGTTTATATGAAATGTTCATACTAACTACGAACAATCATTATGCATATACATGATGTTTTGATGCAATGAATATTCGTCGATGAAATAATGTGTTACGAGTTTGTTGGTTCTTCCAAGGTTTCAAGATTATTAATCGTGTATAATTAAGCCATATTACCATTAATATTACTGTAAAATTATAAACTTAAAATGATTTCATTTAATTTTTCCAAAAAAGATATGGAGCAGAACCGGGTCATTGCCTCGATACCTGACTGCAACCGACTCGTTCTGCCTCATTGCCTAGAGGCTTACACCTCATGTAGGTTGCCGTTGACCGATGCTATAGTCTCGAGGCAACTTCGTGGGAAAACACCTCAAGGCTTATGCATCAACGCTTCTAGGCGTTATTTTGAAAACCATGGCGGTGCTCTCCAAACCAAAGCTCAATATTCAATTTATAACTTCATAACTCAAAAGTTGTTCTAAACAATGGACTGCTAACTCATTTATATGGTATTACCAAAAAACCCGCCAATTACTAATTGAGTCCCAAAGGACTCTAATTTAACCACCTCAATTATTCAACCTAGGATTTTGAGATCATAGATTGATATCAATTTATTTAACAAAAATAAATCAAAGATGGACTCAAATAACCAAAAAACCGTAATTTGTCAAATTCCTCAATCAATGATTACATCAATGTTCAGGAAGGCGGTATGCGATATTCAGTCGGAGGGATCATTGCATAGAGAGTATGCAATATGCGGGAGAGTATGCGGGGAGTATGCTGTTTTATGCGGTTTGATATTTTTTTTATTAAAAATATAAATAAAATTTTAATATCATGTTAATATTCTCTAACTAATATATTTCTTGATTATAATAATAAAAAATTGAAGGTACAAGGAACAAAACTATTGGGATAACAGTAGTATAGAGTCAAATGAGCAAAAACATCAATTGAAAGAGTGTTAAGTCGGATGTCCGAAGTTTAGGTTAAGGTTTTAAAAAATGTTTATTTGAAAATCGGCCGCATATGCGGTATATTCGGTGGAGTATGCGGCCTGACCCGCCTAGATGCCGATTTGACCATACTCGGAGCGCCAACGCTTCCGAGTACGAGTATACGGCCGAGTATGCGGTATACTCGGCCAAGTCTGGACAGAATGATGGCCCAGTTGGTCAGGTGGAAAGCAACGACGCTGTTGAAGGGTGGGAAATTGTTTCTTATTAAGAATGTGCTATGAAATGCGCTGATTTTTTTTGTTCTACAATATTTCTTCCCTTGGAGTTCACAAGAAGATGGAATCTTTAATGAGAAGATTTTTCTGGTCGGATGGGCAACAAGAGAAGAAGGTGATCCATTTGGTAGATTGGACAAGATTACTAGTTCGAAGAGGGGGGTTTGGGGGTATTGAGAGTGGTGGGACCGAATAAGGATCTTATGGTAAAGTGGGTGGTGAGACTTTGGCGCAGTTGTGATGATCTTGTCTATCGACTTTTGAGGAGAATATATGGGATCTCGGGATCATTGGTGACCTCATCTTTGTTGTTGTAGGGTATCACCAAGATCCTCCCAGAGATGACGGTGAAGATGCGACCAATACTTAGTGATCGAGAAAAGTTCAGATCATGGATTGATGATTGGACATGTAATGGGAGTACGGGGGAAGGTTTTTTTCACTCTTCGCCATTGTGAGCGATAGAGAGGTGTCAGTGCGGCAGGTGTGGAAGCGAGGGTCGTGGATGTCTACAATCATTGCAGAGTTGTTGGATCAAAGGCTTGATGAGTTCGTGAGATTGCAGTGTGAATTATCATTGTTGGGGACTCCTTCGAATGGAAATGACCAGCGCTTCACAGTGAAAAAGGCGTTTTGCTTTTTCGTGGAGGATAACATTGAAGTGCAAGATGATATTAGACTTGATGTTAGAATCATTTGGAGGAGTAGAATACCGAATTAAGTTAAGGTGTTCTTGTGGCTAGTCAGACTTGGTAGAGTGCTTATAAAGTAGCATATGGGCCAATTTTTGCAGGTGGAGGATCTCATCTGTGATTGGTGTAGGTTGGTGTCGAAAGATGTGGACCATCTGTTCTATGCATGCTTCCACTCCGTGGAGGTATGGGGGGGGGGAGGCTGATATTTCTTCGCTCCGGACAGGTTGTGACACAAGTTTTTGCAGATCCATTAGAGTGGTTTGCAGTAATGGAGATGAAGAAAACTCATATCCCTTCACTATTGTGTGGGCTATCTGGTATGGAAGAAATGAGGTCATCTTCTACGACCAACATTTCTATTCGAAGAATGTTGTTGAGCATTGTAGGGCGTTGTGTTTAGCATGGAATATTGTAACATGATTTTTTTCTAATATATATAGCAATGTTTCCTAAATAACCCAGCCATGGTCGGTCCCAAGCCTGGGTAAATGATGAGAATTGTGCTAGGTAGCTGACAACCATCGTAAAACAATCGGAGACAACTTCCTCAATAGTACTTTTTTAAAATACTATTTAGGAAGTTGCCTCATGACAGTCGGATCTTTTCATCATGGATTTAAGCTAACATATAGATTTCGTTGGGGAATTCCCTACTTGCGACGCGTTGCATCGCCCGAATGCAATGAAAAGTTGGCAAGGGCCGCTACATCGCAGCCCGGATGTAGTTCAAAATTGGCAAGGGTTCCCGCATGAGGAATACATGTGGGTAAATAAGCTAGTTCCGTTGCATCACCGCCTGGATGCAGTCCAAAATTTGCAAGGGTTCTCGTATAATGGACGCATGCGAGTAAAGAAGTTAGTCTAAAAGAGATTGCAAAGGAAGTTGCGGATTGGTAGTTGAAATATGAGCACTTTAACTGGAAAGTTGATGGAGATACTGGATACAATGGAAAGAAGGATGATATATATACTATGTCTTCAAGAGACCAAATGGGTTGGAGAGAAAGCAAGAGAGATCAAGAAGACATGCTTTAAACATTGGTATTCAGGTAAAGATAACGACAACAACGATGCTTGAAGAAGAAATTCTGAATACCATCTCAGTTTATGCACCGCAAGTTGGTTTAAATGAAAGGACTAAACAAGCTTTTTAGGTGGATTTGGATAAGATTTTACAAGGAATCCCACACAGAGAGATGATTTGCATAGGTGGAGATCTTAATGGACATGTGGGAAAAGATGCTTCAGGGTATGCTAGTGTTCATGGAGGACATGATTTTGGGGACAGAAATGAAGAGGGAAAAGTCATTCTAGATTTTGTAACGGAATACGATCTTTTCATAGCAAACACTCTCTTCAAGAAGGAGGAGCATTTAATTACTTATAAGAGTGGCACAACTAGAACACAGATAGATTACTTTGCATTTAGGAGAAGAGATCGGTTGTGTTGTAAAGACTGCAAAGTATTCCTAGGAGAGAGTTTGACAACCCAACATCGCTTGTTAGTCTTAGATGTGCAAATAAAAGGGCTGGTAAAGAAAAGAAGGGTTCCTAAGATCACTAGAACTAGATGGTGGAATCTTCCACTGAACCAATCGAGCTTCAGGGAGAAGGTTTTAGAAGACTTATATTGGGATTGTAGCAGAATTGCAAACGAGATGTGGGAGGCAGTAGCATCTTGTATCCGAAAGGTATCCAAAGAGATGCTAGGCGAGTCAAAGGGAGGAGCTCCAGGTCAAAAGGAGGCTTGGTGGTGGAGTGAAGGGGTGCAAAAGAAGCTAAAAATTAAAAGAGCATGCTTTAAAGCTATGTCTAAGGATAGAACAGAGGAAATTGTCACAAACTACAAAATAGCGAAGAAGAAAGCAAATAAGGCTGTAAGCAAATCTAAGTCAAAAGCTTATGAATTTTTGTATAAAAATCTCGACTCTAAGGAGGGCCAGAAGGATATATTCAGGTTAGCCAAAGAAAGAGAAAGAAAGAACAATGACATTTGTTAAATGAGTTGTATTAAGGATGGGGAAGGTCTCGTGCTTGTTACTTATAAGGATATAGAGACTAGATGGGAGCAGTACTTCCATAAACTTTTCATTCTAGTAATGAAAGTTACCTGAATCGTGCAAGCTATAGACGAATACAAAGAAAGGAAGTAGAGGAGCTTTGAAGGTTATGAGACCTGTGAAAGGTGTAGGACCGGATGGCATCCCGGTAAAAGTATGGAGAGTTTTAGGTGAGCGTGGATTGACTTGATTTACAAATCTATTCAATATTATTTGGCAAAGCAAGAAAAAACCTGAGGATTAGAGGAGGAGTATCGTGTTGCCTCTTTATAAGAATAAATGAGACATTCAAAATTGTTCAAATTACAGAGTTGTCATGCTATGAAAATTTGGGAACGTGTGATCGAAAGAAGATTGAGGCAAGTTTCCAAAGTAAAAGAAATCAATTCGGATTCATGTCAGGTCCTCAACTATTGAAGCCATCCATTTGCTGAGGAGAACAATGGAGATTTATATAGCTAAAAGGAAGAACATCCATATGATTTTTATTGATTTGGAGAAGGCTTTTGATTCTGTCCCACGAGAGATATTGTGGAGAGTTTTAGAGAAGAGACAAGTACATGTCCTATACATTAACCTCGTAAACGATATGTATGATAAGGCTTTATCTTGTATAAGGACCCCGTCTGGGAAGACTGACTATTTTGACATCAACATTAGTTTTCATCAAGGTTCATCTTTGAGTCCATTTCTTTTTACTTTGATTATGGACGAGTTGACAAGTCACATTCGGGACGAGTTACCTTGATGTATGTTATTTGATTATGATATTGTGTTGATTGATGATACTAAAGATGGGGTGAATGAGAAGCTTGAGGTCCAGAGACATGTATTGGAGACAAAAAGGATTTCGTATGAGTAGGGCTAAGACGGATTATATGGAGTGCACTTTTGATGGAAGCAATGGTGAAGGAACCGAGTTGGAGATTGGTGACGATAACATTCGGAAGAAAGATTCTTTTAGATATCTGGGATCTATTTTGCAACATGATGGGGAAATCGATGGAGATGTTACTAATAGAATAAATGCAGGTTGACTAAAGTGCAAAGGAGCCTCTGCTGTTCTTTGTGATAAGAAACTTCCTTTAAAAATTAAAGGAAAGTTTTACAAAGCAGCCGTGAGACCTGCTATACTCTATGGATCTGAATGTTGGCATGTGAACCATAGACATGTGCAGGGAATGGCTGTAGCAGAAATGAAAATACTAAGGTGGATGTGTGGGCACACGTAAAGATCATATTCGGAATGTTGCAATTAGAAAGTAAGTTGGTGTATCTCTGATGGAGGATAAGATGCGAGAAAACCGCTTAAGATGGTTTGGTCATTTGCAAAGAAGGTCAGCTAATGGCATGATGCACCGGTTAGGAGAAGCGAGTGTTGGGATGTTGAGCCGGCTGAGAGAAGCGAGACGACCCAAGAAATGTTGGAAAGAGACTATAGAAAGGGATCTTAGTTTTTTAGATATAAGCTCGAGATTGACCCAAGATAGATCTGAATGGAGGCAAGAAATCCATGTAGCCGACCCTACTTAATTGTGGGAAAAGGCTTTGTTGTTGTTGTAGATATAGCGGTGTATCCTATCTTGGGATGCCACCCTCTTCTTATAAAAAAACTATATTAGAAATACTCTAGATCAACTTAAATATAGACGCATAAGATGAAATACACATGATATAAACATACTAAATGTGCTTATATTATAATAATAATACCAAATATGATGAAAGAGGGGTATAAAATTATGTTATATATAGTTAGAAATAAATTTATAACTATATTTCTATTTAAAAATAGATAACATGGTTACATATATGGATACAAATGGTACATATATCAAAATGATATCCTTATCCATATCCATTTTAAAACATAACGCATGTCAAAATATGTATAAAACAGATGCAATGGTGGATTGGATACGGATATATCTTTATTTGTTTGCATCGCTGCCTATAGCACAACCTTTCCCATCTTTCGAGTCGATACTCTAGGGCAGACGGATTGTATTGAGATATCTAAAAATTATTCGAACTATGCAAGAAATGAATTTGCAAGAGACTTGAAGAGGTGTACTAGGCACGAGAGCATCGGTAGTGACCTACGTGTGTTGGCACGCTCCACGAGGTGGGTGCTTAGAGATGTCAGGGCACCGTTTAGATACCCTGGGGGAGTGCGCGGGGACCCGCTAGGCTTGCTGGCTGCGAGGTTCTCGAGGTAGGGCTCTGTTCCTGAGGGTCCGCTGAGCTAGCTAAGTTTTTTTCGGAGGTAGGGCAGGCATGATCTAAGGAAGGAGGAGATGGCCGACGGATGGGATTAGGGTATTTAGAAGATATCCAAAGCTTTTATCTTGGATCGTCAATCTGATACCAATATGAAAAGAAATGAACGAGTCATTTGTTCAGAGGCTATAGGATCCCATTTATATAGAGGAGAAACCCTAGATGAAAAATAATGACTGAGAAAATTACATAAAAGAGAAATAACATATGACATAATTACTATTTCCTATAACAAATACCGTAGCAAGGATCTTGAAATTGCCAAATTCGGCCCCTCTTATATGTTCCTCAAAATAAACCAATTATATATGGAAACTTCCAAAATAAGTATCTCTTCTATGTGGACCTCAAAAAGTAGATTATCCCTTATAGGAACCTCGAAAGAATTTTGTACGAGAGACCACAATCAATGGAGAATAAAGCTTGCTTTTTGGCTATGCTGATGGATATGCATCTTTTTGTGGATACACAAATCCTTGTCTCAGTAGTAGTCTTGTCGGCAATGGTTATCAAACACCAATAAGAAGAATGATCCTCATATGAAGCATATAACTTCTAAATCAGAGTTTGCATAAGCATGATTAATCAGAATAGTTTTACACTTAAAAGAAGTGCATAGGTTTGATTTTTTGCGTGTAACCGACAACCACTTACCAACAAAAATGGTGAGCTATGATCGTGATAGCAACAACTATGTGTGTTGCTATTGGAATACGTAAGCGTTGCTGGCAGTGTCTTACGGGTGCTTATGTTGGTGGCACCGAGCAGCGTTGGCAACTATTTCATGGGTATTTGTAGCTTAATGTAGGTTTTGTGACCCCTTTGTGTCTTGGAATTTGGTGAAGGGGGACGGAGGTGTATTTGGGTGGGATACGAAACCACTAGTTTAGGATTACCTCTCTGATAATATGTGGGGAGAATTAGATGTCTTGTTTACTATGAAGCCCTTTTCTTATATATAAGAGATATGGAAGATTACATATTCTTCTTATGGTGGATTACATAAATTCCCCTTAAAGAAGGAAAGAAAGAAAAAATGGAAAAAATACATATTCTTTTACAATATATTTGACATGAATTAGCTTCGATACATGATCTTCTACCTAATTTATTCTTGGAGTTCACTCCACATATAGGTAGGTAGATTACACTAAGTGTCGAAAGAATTATATCGATATCGTATCAGTCTGCTCGGAAAAGGATATATCGAGGATATATGGACGATATCGTTGGAAATCATGGAATTGACTTAAAAAAGCCATTTTCACAAATTAAGATCATCATGTCTTAAAAAAATAAATAATATACAAATACACATTTATATACAAGAATGAGGTGTATTTAGCACAACAATACTAATCGTATCACACATATCACTGCTGTCAATGCTGACTGTTGACTATTGAGAGATATCACAACGGAAACAATGAAATTTAAACAATAACAACTTAGGGATATAAAGGAGTAACACATTTACTTTACACCAAATCACATATTATATATAAAAAATGCGAAGCTATATCGGATATCAAACGAACAAGCTATTGAGCATTGTAACATATATACATGCAGACATTCCTTGATCAGTTATAGAGTTGTGTTCATCTCCATTGCTTGAACCTAAAAAGGAGCGAAGCTCCCCAAGTTGAAGAATTATCGAATGCATCCCCTTGTCGCATCATACCTTACCAGATGGGGTCTTGCTTCCCAGTCAACGAGCTTTGGGGGGATCTAGGGGGAGCAGGTGTGCTCCCCCGACCTCAAAACAAAATATATAAATCATCATGCATATTTTTTTATTATAAGAATACCTATATAAGCAAAATCTCAAATAAATCAACCACTAAAAGGAAAAAGAAGTGATATTGAGCAAAATAGGTTTAATGTCGGTGGTATTGGTCGATATCGACTGATATCCGAGAAAAAATGTATTAAAAATGTATTAAAACTACCAATTTCGCCATATATGGGACATTTCACCGGTATATCGTCAATATCTCAGTCGATATCGACCGATATCCAATAAACAATATGCTATGCAAAAGCTAGAAACTCCTAACTCTTGATACCGATGTATCGCGATATTTAAAATCCTGCATTACAATTCAGTATGGCAAGTATTTGCAGCTTGTGTTACTGAAATGAATAACTGAATATTTTCACCCTTTTATTTCTCTTCCAGTGTGTATTTGCCTATTTGGGTGGATTGTTTTCACCATGAATAATGTAATTCTGCACTCACTTTTATGCTGTGAATTGTACCTTTTATTTATCAATTTGGCAGCATAGTTAGTTCTATGCGCTTACTTCATCATCAGTGTCTATACTATGTTATTTTATTGAAGTTGAAGCTCTGCCATCCGGGAACTTTCATTGTTTCATACATGTTAGTGGTATTCTACCATTATCTCATCTGTGATCTTTGATCAATTTCTTGCTGTGTGTTTTAGGAATTTTGGGCCGATGTTGTTACTCTTAACTTTATACCCACGGTAGAGTTTTCCTTGGTCAGAAATCCATGTCCTTAATATGTGGGAAAATTTTGGGTTTTAATTGTGGCTGGTTTGCTCTTGCTCTGACCTTTAGAAAAGGTGTTTCTCCATAAAGTATCTATTACAAATTATATTTTCCACAAAATGATGTATCGGACTGGATTTGAAGATTATTATCATTGAGACAGTTTAGCACCCGATTTTTGTCATTTATTAATTGGATATAGTCTTTGATTGTTGCTATTGCGTAGGATCATGATTGAATCCCTTCTTATAGCATGGTATTCAACACAGTGCTAACCACATTTCCTGTGGCGATGTGTCAGAGTATTGCATGCGCCAAACTGTTACCCAGATCACCTTTCTTGATCCTTATTTTTTTTAATGTTTTGCAGTGACCGTTTTCTTGGGCACCCGATGTCAGTTGATGCTCTTCTGAAGGCAAGTTAGTGGCAGAAATGATTTGCAATTGAGCTTTTGGACAATTCAACATGATGCAGGAGTATCTGCTAACCATTTTAAATGTTTTTCAGCTTGATGAAGATACCCTGATTTCAGGATCCGAAGATGGAATCATCAGGTTTTACTAGAATGTTCTCTTTTAATAATTGTTTTTTCCCTTCGATTTATCATGTTTAGGTCATTTATATATGAAATATGCAGGCTAGTTGGTATTTTACCTAACAGAATTATTGCTCCACTGGCTGAACACTCAGAATATCCTATTGAAGGCCTTGGTATTGCTCGGGCTTTTTCCATAGTTTAATTTATATACAAGAGCTTCTATTCTTACTGTTGTCTTTTTTAATAGCATTTTCCCATGATAAGAAGTTCCTTGGTAGCATTTCACATGATCAAATATTGAAGGTGAGTTTGTGTTTTACTTCAGTTCTCTCAAGTTTACTGGTTTCTGAAATCTAAGCATAAATGAATGGTTGTTGTAAAAAACAAATGGGTGATTACTATGCTCTAGAACTCAATCCTTTGACTTTTAAAACATGACTAGGGATGCACAAAATAAAGGTGGTATTTTTTTATAGGTTACGTTTCAAGTTTTAGAAGTGAAGACGTGTTTAATTATTTATATGTAACTTCAAGTTGACAAAGGAATGTGAAATGATCAGATTGCCTTTTTCACACGAAAATACACCTTTCGTTTAGACAAAATGTTACATGGAGTTAGACAAAGTGCAGGGATCACAAGTTTGAGCATTACATGACTACATACGGATATACAATAGCACTCTCTTACATTGACTAAGACTTTGAAAGACTTTTGGCATGCTCGATCATAATTTCCACATATATTCTCTCTCGTGATGGAAAATCACATTGTTTCATGTTAATCACAAGGCGATAACAAGGCCTGAACCAAGTTTATTTCCCTGGAGGGCCCAATTCAATTCGAACCTAAAGAGACCTAAAAGTCCGATACATTTTCATGATGCAACCATTAACATGAGCCATTTTCCAAACTTTCTTTGAGTTACTACACACAAGGAACAAGTGGTCGACATCTTCGGTATCACTTGAGCACTGCATGCAAGTTGTATCCATTCCTTGAAAGATCCTAGCTCTTTGTGCTCTGGTCTTCAATTTCCCGCATCTCGATAACCAAAGAAAGATATGGACTGTTAGCCTTTTTGGTAGTACACTTGTCATTGATCCGTAGTCATGTCCCTCACATATGAGCTTCAAAAAAAAAATCCCCTCATATGCATCTAAAATCTCCAACGTAATAAAAAACTCATCCAGTCTCCTATCTAAGATATCAAAGTGAAACATGTGATGCCCTTGAATCTGAGTACCCATTTACATGACACTTGCAGCCTTAGATTCATTATAGATCGCATTAGTTCAATTGAAATTGAGGGGAAATTTTTCACGTTTTGCAATGTCATTCAAATCAATATAAACAACCACATAGCCAACAAGAATATCACCAACTTTCCGTTGCATTAATTTCCATATAGTTTACATGTAACAAAAGAAAATATTACATCATGTACATGCATTACCAAAAATGACAGAAGAAAAGAAAAACATTTATACATTATCAACTATACAGAAACAACAAAATATGTATTGTCTGGTATAGCAGCGGATGCTCGGGAACATCAATCAACTACCGCGATGTAGGTTTTTGCCTGCCAAGCATGCAAGGAACAAAAGGACGTCAACGGTTATTGTGTACATTCCAACATATTAAAAATAATAATAAGAAATTTAGTTTGTCCAAAAGCAAGCAAGTAGTAAGGCAATGATAGATAAAATTTATAGTTACTTGCGTGGTAAATGGTTTTTGAGTTGCCTTGTTTGAATGCTCCATAATTTCCGATCACCCCATAACTTTCTATATGTATTATTACATTTCATATATTACTTGGTTACCTTTATGTGTATGTTATTTTCTTTTGATATTTAGAGATCATGTTTAGGGATCTTAATAATGAAACTGATAAGCATATGATCTGATTCTTGATTTTATCTAATTTCTTAAGTCTAGTGGACAGTCTGTGGTCTTGGTCTGAGTGTGATCTCACACTATGACTCTAAGACGTGAAGAGTACCTTATGGTTGGGGTACCTCCGTAAGCATTCGATGGAGTGTAATGCATCCCAAATAAGTTTCCAACACATCCACTAACTTATCTATCGCCCATAGTTGTAGTTCTAAGACCCATTTACTGTTTTATCCAAATATTATTGATTTTTAAGTCACGACTCTCAAAATTCTTGTCTAGTTACATCATAACGCCAATAACCTTTGCACAAATCTTGCTTAGTTAGAGTATTGCACTCCAATATAGCCCACGTGCCTGCTATGTATTCTAGCCCCTAATTCTACATCTTAAAAAAATATATTATTATTTTTTATAGCTTGAGCAGACAGAACAATAACCAATTTATCGTTCATTTAAATAAAACAAATTAAATCTTTTTAAACTTATAACTTGAGTAGAGAAGAGAAACAATAACCAAATGTTATAATTTTTATAGCTTGAGCAGACAGAACACTAACCAATTTATCATTCATTTAAATAAAACAAATTAGATCTTTTTAAACTTATAACTTGAGCAGAGAAGAGAAACAATAACCAAATGTTATATTTTTTATAACTCGACAGAACATGAATCATTAATTAATACAGTAATACTTATTATTCTTTTTATTTCAATAGACATTAATGTACACAAAAACATGAATGAGTGGATTGTTTATATTGATTTGAATGTCATTGCAAAATACGAAAAATTTTCCCTCGATTTCAGTTGAACTAATGCGATCTATACTGAATCTAACACTGTAAGTGTCATGTAAACGTGTACCCGGATTCGAGGGCATCACAAAACGACATGTCCAAGCACCACCAACCCATGCCTTAACAACCTATAATCCACGGTCTATGGCCAAAGCAAACAAAGAGGGAACCGATGGCAAAGTGCCTGCTCTCAGTCTAATCGTCCTGCCAATAGTTAAAATCATTACAGTCTATCTTTCAAGGGCTCCCGAGACAACACATATCTTTGCCAAGAGAGATTCTTAAATCTATTACATTGATACCTCTAGAAAATAAACGACATGTGAATGCCATAATATTCTCTTGACAAGAATGGACCCTAAATGGATGCTTCAAATTAAATGAAAGCGTATAACTATTTAATCCTAATTGACACTATCTCTAACTAACCCCAAATTGGGGACATCAATACTCTGGCTTGCAATTGTTAAACTGGTCGGAGATGGGAGAGGGTGAAGGGAGGGAAGGGGAGGGAGAAGGAGAGCTAGGGAAGGGGGAGGGTTTGGAGGTGCCTCATCGGAAGGGGAAGAAGTGGGGAGATCACTGGGTATGGAGGGAGAGAGGAAGGAGCTCGATTTTGGGTGAGGTTCATGCCATGGGAGTGGGGGAGAAGGGTTGGGAGAAACTTTCGTACAAAAAAGTAGGGCCTCGCTGCTACAGGTGCAACCTTCATGGCCATCGTGTGTCAGCTTGCTCCTCTCCTCCATCCTACTTCTGATGTGGGAGAGGAGGGCATCGTTTTGCCACCTGTTCGATGTTGTTAAAAGGTCGGGAGTTGACAAAGAAGAGTGATGCGGCTGTGATCGATAGAATTCATGTATCTTTGAAGCGGTTAACCGAGATGATGTATGCGGTTGCAGTGAAGAGAGATTCCAATCTCATCTCAACACCAATAGAAATGCTCATGTGGTGATTCTCGACAAGGTGAGTGATGCTGCTCCACTTGTAGGAGAGGTGAAATCCTCGTTGGGAGTGGCTTTCCATGGTGATATTGTTGCTTTGGATGGTGGCCTACTTTGTGCGAGAGGGTTGTCGCTGAAGGAGTCATTGCAGCTTTACTCGAGGAGTGGGCCAAGGTTGCGAGTCCAGTGGAGACTGACGTGTTTCATGGATGGAGAACAGTGAGGGCCAGTGCCAATGATTCTTCGAATCATTGTTGTCCCTCTCTTCTCACGTACGGTGGAGGGGATATAGCCGATGCTGCGAGTTTAGCGAAGAGTATCAGAGGCCATTTCAGATGGGCTCGTACTAGGAACACCTATATCATGGACTTGGTCTCCTTTGGTTCAAGAATGATGCCGGTGGAGTTTTCTTCCTCTTTGATCATGGGTTGGGCGACCATTAGATGTTTGGCAAAGGTTGTGGTGCCGCCCCCACCACCGAAGCTTCAAACAACTGAAGTTGGGGAGTCCAGTGCAGCATGTTGCGGTAGAGGAGGATGCATGTTGGTGGAGTCCGCTTCGACGGTGGCGGTAGTGGGAAGGAGTCTAATTTTGAAAGATTGAAGATCTCGAATGTTGACGAGGAGCACCCGCTTCGGGGGAACCTTTCTGATTTGCTATTTTGGAGCGATATGGTTCTGGCTACAATCTTTGAAGGGGTCTGAATGGGCTCTCGATTACTGTTGGACCAGACTTGATTAACGAATCAGATTGCTGACTCGAACACGCCTAAGACTGATGGAGGGACATGTTTTCTACAATAGGTTATCGGGTCCACTCGATGCCGAGTATCGGAGCTGCTGGATCCTCTCATTGTTTGGATATGGTTAATCGGGCTTTATTTGAGGAGGCGGCTCCATTATTAGGAGCTCTATTTAAAAAGAAGGGTACCTTCTCAACGCCTTTTGCTGAAACCGATTGGCGGAAGGAAGATATCGTTTGAGGGGCGACAATGCCCCCTTTATTGCTTGGTGGGACTTTCTACCCAGATGTGAGCTCCAACCACAACGTGGTCAAGAGGAGTGGTGTGGAGGTTGTTCCAGCTTCATCGAGCTCTTCATCGAGAAACGATCCCTGTGGAAGAAGGGGAAAATGTACATGAAAAGAGAGAGGAAATCGTGGGAGGGAAAATGGGATATGGGGAGTCCAAGGAGGGGGAGGCCACAGGAAAAAAAGTAAAGGGGTTATGTCTATTGAAACCCAACTACTGTTGAGAAGGACTGTTGCTGAGATAGTAAGGGTAGCCCTTGTGACAGGAGAGAAAACCTTGTCTAAATGAAGATACTTTCATGGAACGTTGGGGGGCTTGGAGACCCTGAAAAGAGAAGATCAATTGGATCTCTCATTACTGGGTGGAGCTGTGATATTATAATGCTGCAAGAGACAAAGTTGCTGGACTGGACTGATCGGCTCTAGGGTTCCATGGGAACCAACAACTTGTCCAATTTTGTTGCTTTAGGTGCGGTAGGGAGTGCAGGGGATCTTGTATTGCTTGGAAAGGAGATTTTTTCAATGTGTTTTCAGCAAGGTTTGAAAAAACGAAAGGTGGAACTAAACGTTTTTCCTGGAGGTGAGGCGAGGCCTAGCCTCGAGGCGGTCGAGGCGTAAGCCTTAGGTTGTATAGGTAAGCTTCAGTTTGTATAGGAAAATACTTACAAAATATGATAAATATATTTACCGATGAAATTATCTAAACTGACATATATGATGGAATTATGAAGATAAGAACGTGAAAGAATGGATATGTAAATTTCATAAACCTATCTACTAAATTTCAACCCATTCAAAAATAGAACCATTGGCTATAATTGTCATTAAAGTATCAAAGATAACATATTTTTCGCTAAAATATTGTAATGCATAAAAAATTATATTAGATGTACTTGTTATATGACTAATATATAAAATATGACAACATTGACATGCCTTGAATCTAATCTTATTTTTTTAGCAGGTATATTACATCGTCCATTATGTCACCTCTCTTAACACTAGCTTTTCTTAGCTTTATGGATTACATATTTAAAGTGCAATATTAAGAATTTCTTGAAAAAATTAAACAAGCTTAATTCTGAATATGAATATGAACAAACATAAAATTCCAAGCATTCATCTTGTAAATATATATCATAGATAATGATAACTATACATTTATAAGCATCTAAAACTACCAATAATACAATTTAAAGCTTTAGAAAATGCCTTAAAATCTAGAAAACGCCTCAAAGACCGCCTCGACCGCCTCACCGCCTCGACCTTCTGAGGCATGCACCTCATCAATACCATCTGAGGCGTATGCCTCGAGGCTAAAAAGCCTCGCCCTGTTCTGCCTCGACCGCGTTGAGGCTAGCCTTTTCATACCATGGTTATCAGAAGTCAGAGGTATTCATGTTATCTCCGTTCTCCTCAGAGATATTCGAAAAGGATTTTGTTTCTTGATCTCTTGTGTGTATGGGTCGAATGAACCAACAATCAGGGGAACTTATGGGATGAGTAGTGGAATGTGAGATAACAACATCAAGGGATACCATGGCTTGTTAGGGGAGACTTCAATGTCTCCCTGCTTTCATCAGATCGCCCAAAATTTTGGGGAAATAAGGATGTTGGCTCAGATGAGTTTGCGGAATTGATTTCGAATATACAGGTGGATGTTCTTGACGCTAACGATATTATATATACTTGGAGAAATACTGAGTCTCAGTCGAGAATTGATCGTTTTCTAGGATCAACGGAGCTGTTGGAGGCCTTTCCCCCGTTTAGTGTATCCTGTAGACCGTGGTCTAGGTCAGATCACACTCCTCTAATATGGGAATCTGGGAAGGGAGCTCAACATCGCTCCTTTATCAACTTCGTGAAGGCTTGGCTACTAGAGGACAACTTCCGAGACTTGGTGAAACATCACTAGACCAGACATGTTTTCTCTGGTTCGATAGCGGTGAGACAAATTCAAAAGTTGAATTCCTTGCGAAGGAAGCTTTGTCAGTTCAAGAAGGAGGTAAGGGAGAGAAGGCAGATTCGTCGCACATCTGTGGAGACTGAGGTACATAGACTTGGCACCAAGGAAGATGTCAGGAAATTGGGGCATGATGATCTGAGATTAAGAATGAAATCCTTGAAGACCATTGAGGAGGAAAACAAGAAAAGTAACATAGAATGAAAACAAAGATCCAGAATGAAATGGTTGAAGGAAGGAGATGCAAACTCGAAGTTCTTTCACAGGGTGACAAGTGGAAGACGCATATACAACTTGATCCGAGCTCTTTTTGTGGAAGATAGAAGGATCGAAAGTGATGAAGTGATGTGCAGAGAGCTGGCATTTTTCTTTCACGGACTTTCGAGGTGATCAGAAAGTCATCCGTGGAGATGGTTCGGAAGCAGATCACCATCGCTTTCAACAGATCATGTCGATATGTTGACCTTGCCTTTCTCTCCAATGGAAGTGAAATCCACGGTTTGGAATATGAATGCAGATGGAGCGCCTGAACTAGATGACTTGCCTGTGAGCTTTTACAAGGAGTTTTGGGATGTTGTTGGGCATGATGTGTTGACAGTACTGGGAGAGTTCACTTTGACGAATGCGAGCTTTGATATATTAAACAAGGCTTTACTTTTTCTTCTGCCAAAGAAGGAGGGTTCTGAGAGAGTGGAAGATCTGAGACCGATTGCTTTGTTTAACACAATCTATCTGATCGTGGAGAACAAGGTTCAGGAAAGTGGTATGCGTATACGTTCGGACTGGTCACCGAATACTCAATAAGCGGTATGCGGGGGCATATGCGGGGTATATGCAGTTCTACGCAGTTTTCTAATTTTTAATTTAAAAATAAATAAATATCTATGAATAATATTAGCACTGAATTTATGTATCTAAGTGGAGTTAAAGAAGATCTAAGAAAAACGGTTAATGTGAGATGGGTGTGTGTATATGCTTTTAATTGTCTCATATTTAATCACAAAAAATATTTACCATAAAAATGTCACATATTAGATGATTCGTAATAACAAAACTTCAATACACATACATGCACTTCATGAGCAAAACCTCAATTGACATATATAAACATATTTGACGATACATTGCATATACTCATGAAAACAATACATGAGAAAAAGATAAAACATTGCATATGCATAATGGTATAATGCATTGCAATTGTATAGAAATGCATGTTATATTCTTACAATTGAATGAAGGAAGAGGCAGAGCTAAAGAATTAAGGACTTGAAAAAGAAGATTAGAAAGTTGGAGCTGCTGGAGCAGTATGCGGGGCATATGCGGGATATGCGGGGCATAAGCGGGGCATATGCGGGGAGGGCGCATAATGCACTGATTTGTGAAATCGGTGCGGTCTGCATGCCGCACGGGCATATGCGGCCGCATATGCGGCCCGTGCGGCCAATTTCATGAACACTGGTGGAGAAGGTTCTGGCGAATAAACTTGTAATAATTCTTGAACTATTATCTCACAAGCACAATCTGCTTTCATTCCGAGAAGGCATCTTGATGATATCCTAGCTATGGTGAGCGAAATCTATGCAGACAGGAAGAGGCACCGATCTCATGCATTGTTATGGAAGATTGGTTTCTCTGAGGCCTATGACACTATTGATTTGAGGTTCCCTTTGTTGGCTTTGGCAAAAAGGAGGCTCGCTGACACTTGGATTTCATGGATAAAGAGGTGTATTACCATAACATCCTATTCTGTATTGGTTAATGGGAGACATGGATGTTTTTTCTAGCCGCAGAAAGGTGTTCATCAGGGATGCCCACTTGCATCATTACTTTTTGTCATTGCAGTAGATGTACTGGCAAGAATAGTGTCAAACGTGGTTCAACACGGTGCCACCACTAGTTACACTTGTGGGGACATTTCCATTCCTTTCTCCAATATATAAATGACACCATTGTGTTTATAGAAGATGGGAAACATGAGGTAATAGACATGACCACAATATTAGAAATATTTGGTGAGCTATCTAGCCTTAAATTAAACAAACAGAAGTTGACAGTCATTCCTTTCAATCTTCCAATGAAGGATGCTGGGGAGTATTGTATGGTTCTTGGGATTGATGATGGTTTTCTTCCCATTCGTTATCTGGGTCTTCCACTTACGAGTGGTATGCTGAGGATGGTGGATTGGCTATCGATTATTTTAAACTGAAAAGAAAGCTTTTCAGTTGGAAAGCATCTCTGTTTTCTCGTGGCGGAAGGTTGGTTCTTGTCAAGGTAATCCCGATGATTATCCATGTTTTCTTTATGTCCTCCAAGCTCCTTCCAGTAGGGATCCAACGAAGAATTGATATGATAATGAGAAGATTTTTCTAGAGAATAAAGGGCCAAGACACATCTGATATACACCTGGTAGATTGGGAGACAATCACTTTTCCTATTAAGCAAGGTGGGCTTGGCATTTCAAGGTTGGAGATCTTGAACCAAGCTTTATTGTTGAAGTGGATTGCTCGTATTTGGGGGAAGGATGAAGACCTCTGTTGCATGCTTTTTCTTCGCATCTATGTAGTACATGCATCGCTATTTAGCGTTCCTCGTCCAGGTGTTTATAGATCGATTTTCTGGAAAGGCATTACTTCCATGTTGCATGAAGCTCGTGAATTGTTCAAGTCGATCTTGGGTGATGGAAGCTTATTCACATTTGGAAAGATAACTGGACTAGTGACAGAACCTTGGCATCTAGGTTCCCCTATCTTTTCGCACTATCGGATTCTTAAGATGCACGAGTGACAGATTTTTGGGCTGATAATAATTGGTTGTCGACCTTCAGTGATTCTTTTTCATATCAAAGGATTATGGATTTTGTGGACCTACAGATAATGGTGCATTCTTCTCGTCTGGACCTAGAGAAGGTAGAGATCACTGGACTTGGTGTGATTGAGATTTCGTGGTAAAGAAAACATGCAAGAGCTTGGTCAAACCCCCTGATCCAGGTCCTGTAAACTTAATGAGAGACTGCGGTTTTATTTGGGATTTGAAGGTCCCACCATGTATCAAAGTTTTCTTGTGGTTGCTTTGCCGTGGAAGAATTCTCACAAGAGATCGTTGGGCAAGATTGTGTGGAGGCTTGATTGATGTCCGTCCTTTGTGTCAAGATGCTACAGAGACCATTGCCCACATGTTCTTTGGCAATGTAAAGTCGCAGACAGTTTGGCAAGACCTTGAGATTGATTGGATAGATTGCAGAGACCTTGTACATTTCTGGGATGCCATCTACTGTGCTAGATATCGGGATTCAGTGGAACTGCATATGCCGATTGCTACTATTTGGGCACTTTGGATCTCCTGTAATGGTGCAATTTTTTCTTCAGGCCGCTTTTATACTGAAAATGTAATCTTCCAAACAAAGAATTTCCTTGCTTCTTGGATATCTTGAGGTAACATCGTATCTTTCCGATAATTAATACACATGGGGCAACACCTAAGCGTGTTTCCCCCTCATTCTGTCTCAAAAAAAATGTTAAACTGGTCAGATTTATCATCACAGGGTGCAAGTGTTGGGGCATCACTTAAGACGAAGATGGCAGAACGGTGGTGCGCAGGTGTTGGGGTCATTTTTACAGGGAAGATATGAAGAATTTGTGGGTTGGGATGGGCAGGAAAGGGAATTGGTTTGTAAGTAAGGAGGAAAGGACAAGGAGAGGAGGGTAAGAAAAGGCAGAAAGAGATGTAGTAGGGGATAGGAGGGGGGGAGGGAGAGAGAGGAGAAAAATTTTACTCGATTTTCATGTTCAGTTTAAAGCACACGGTTCTATTTATGGGGAGGATACATGTCCTTTAGATGCAAACATTATGGTGTTGCTGTTGTGGAGGTTGGTTGTTAGGGTCTTAAGAAGTCGATGGGATATTGTCGCCAATACCAGTTTCCCATTTGTAGGCTGGGACAGAAGAATGTGGATCATCTATTCTTTGGTTGTTCTTTTGCATAGTAGGTTTGGACTGACATTTTGACCAGATGGTTGGAACCTCAATCATAGGATTGTTTCTGGATATCCTTCAAAAGAGGAAGTCAGTGTTGGGAGACAACTCCTGCATCATAAGATTGGACTTGATCTGCCCTTTAGCTGTGATTTGTGCTTTTTGGTCACACATATAAGTCAGAGTGAATTCGTGATGATGGAAATGAGAACTGCAAATAACGGTTTCTAATTCGGCTATAGTCTAGTTAGGCGTTGAACTAGTTATTCTGGGAAATGCGCTTTAGGAAGGGCTGATACTGAGAAGCATATTAAGACCATGTGACATGCCCTAAGTAGCTTCTCATATACTGGATGGTCCCAGACTGAGTCTAACTAGGCTAGTTCGGACGCCTAATCCCGCAAAGGTCTGAACTTTGACCGTTCAAACAATCATTTTTGACTTGAGGCTTTGGTGCTGAAGAAGGCCGCTCGAAAGATTCATGACTCTCATAGCTCTCCTGCTGGAGCAAGCAATAGAAGATGGATACAATCAGTCCTTGGGTATATTCGTCAAATATACATCATAATCTCTCTCTTCCAAATGAAGAGCAAGATAGCCCCGCCAGATTGATGCTCATCTTGCATGTCCTCCATCAGGAGAAATCCATTCATTCCATGTTCATGAGTTGACCTTTCTTTATATGAAGAATTGACTTAGGGATTTGAGACCTTGTTCAAAATCAATGAGGGCTATTCGACCGAGTCTTCTCTTCTTTTCGGTTTTTATAGTCCTTTTGCTTTGAAAGAGTGAGTCCTTCGTTGAAGCCTACCTGTTTTAGTTTGCATCTTAATGGTACCATTTATGGGTTCACATTCTAGACTAAGAATGTCATTTCATCTGTGACAAATTTCAATGTGGAGTGGTTTGGATAGCATGTAGGATGGTGTATGATGGCTTTACACATTTTCATTACAGGCCTACTTTTTAAAAGATAATTGTGCCTTTTTAGATAGGACGAGGAATTTTCTGTTCTAAGGTGGCCATTACAAAGAATTGTTAGTCCAAGGTAACCATTTTTTCAAGGATGGTGCTGGTGTTTTATTTTTTTCACAAGAATAGAATCCCGAAAACCCCTTTTAAGACCCAATAACATGTTTAAGCAAAACTAAACAGCCAAGAAATACCATAAAAACCCATAAAAATCATGAAACTCTTAATTCACCCGCGATCACCTGAATTCATTTATATGCCATTTTTTGCCATTGCCCTCAGCATTAAAATCTCAGCTGCTCAATCCTCTCCAGAAATCCCTGCTCTCTCCTATAATGACAGAATATAGTGGTTGTGCCACTATATCATAATGTGTGTCATCCCCTGTAAATGATTTGAGGAATTTCTGTGGCTTTTGTATTGTTTTGGAAGTGACTGCTGGAACTCCTAATAAAGGTTCTTTGTCTGTTGGGTCTAGCCAAGTTCCGATTTTGTTGGGATGCGAGTGCTTAATATACCCTTAATTCATATGGATTATTCACGTGAAATGATTCAATCTCATTAAGGATTTACAAGCTTGGTACAAGAATTTCTCGCATTTTTTATTCACGTGAAAATCACTTTTAAATTTAATATGCCATTGTGAAATAAGAGAAGACATAACATGCATTGATAGAGAGAAATCTGCACCTTGAGCTCTGAGTTTATTTTAAATTTAATATGACATTATGAAATAAGAGAAGACATAAAAGGCCTTAATAGAGAGAAAGCTGCACCTTGATCTTCGAGCGTATTTTGGTCAAGTTTAGTTATCTAAAATGTGTGAATTATTTTAGGAAAGTGTTGTGTCAGATAATATTTGTGATTTAGATAAGTAAATTTAAGATGACATTTGGATAAAGGGTACATTTGGTCCCCTCTTAGTTTTTTACTACTCTTACATCCCTATCTTTTTTGCAACAACACATCTGCCCCGCCATCTTGCACCATTCCTAGTTCTATCTTTCGGTTAGTTAACCATCTATTAAATAAACTAAATTATGTTTTGTCTAAGCCAAGATGTGGTTAAGGAAAAATATATTGCTCTCGTCCCCTCCCACCAACCTCAGCCTCCTCCCTCCGCTACTTCATCACTTCTCCCCCAGTTGATGTCGGTGACAGAGGCTGCATGCACGAGACTTAGGATGATGGAAAGCTCGTGGGTGGAGGTGGGCACGAGGCAGAGGGGCTTGCATGGTGCGGAGGGGCATGCATGGCAGGGGCTTGATTTGGAAGGCCTACGATTGGGGGGGTGGGGTTTGGGCAGTGGAGTTGGGGATGCATGGTGGATGGTAGGTTTTGGAGCTCCATGTAAATGGGGCTTAAGCCAAGGGGTGGGAGAGGGAGGGCTCGGGGCAGAGGGATGAGGGTGTGTAGATGGGGAAGGGGGAGGCAATGATGGGGGAATGGAGTTCGGGGTTGGATGATGAGGAGGGTGGTGTGAAGAAGAGGAGGAAGAAGAATAGATACCAACACTTGTATCTCTTTCTCTTCTTTCCAAGTATGCTTTTTCCAATATGCTAAGGTCTAGAAGGGGAATAAACGGCATTAACTCGAAGAGTTACTATTAGTGGTGCAAGAAGGTTGGATCACAATTGTTATTGCAAGAAATTTAGGAGTATGTGAAAACTCACAGAGCACAGTTGTAAAATACTAATTATACAAGAAGGAATTGTATAAATTGATTGATTGGAGCTCAATTCATTAAATAATCTAAATTTTCTACAAATTCTTCTTCCAAAAAATTTTCTACGAATTCGTAATTGCGTGACATAATTGTAGTAAATGTAGAAAATGATAGTGCAAAAGCGTAATATCAGAGATGGAGAAATTTAAATATGGATGAAAAAAAGGATTTTACATAGAACCCTAATATGTGAGGAGCAAGATGAAACCAGGAGAGAGCCTATCGAGGGCCGGATCTTCTGTATTGCTTTCTCTCTTTTTCAACTGTTACAATGGGTGAGGCTTCTTATATAGCCGCACCAGTAAGATCGAGTCCCACTCATTGTGATTAAGCCAGTGGATTTGTTAATTGGACCCTGTAGGGATTCAATTACCCATCCATGAGATGATGCATACTCTAACACTCCCTGTCAAGCTGGAGCATAATTTGCTCAACTTGGATAAATATAAAGAAATCACTCATAAAATACAACCATACAGGACACTACGAACAATATCAACTCAATACAAACTCTGTTGGCTGCCTACTGAGGATGTTGCTTCTCATGTCATACTAGTGATGAGCAACTGAAGGGTTGGAGTGGACCGTATCTCCTCCTTGGAAAACATGTGCTTTGTACTGCATCTGTTAGAGTTACTGAAACTGGAATAAGTCTACATGGAGAACTCTGGCCCGCAATTGCTCTATCTCTCTGAAGGGCCAAACTGAAAAAATCGTGGAAGCATCCTCATCGGAGTCCATGATTGCTGGAGGATGGAGTCTGAATGTCTCCTCATCGGAAAACTGGGTCTCCCATATTGGCACAGAGAATGGGATATCTACTATGGAGTCCCTATGAATCAACATGAAAACCCTTAGTCCATATTGGCTCGAAGAATGCGATCTCTATTCTAGAGTCCCTATGGATCACATGAAAATCCTAAGTCCAAATCAAAGATGGGGACCTCTCACATAATGATCGCACACATGCGCATCTCGAACTCGTAGAGTTTGAAATATGGACTGGAGAATTCGAACTAAAGAGTCTGAATCTCTAGTACAAAGAATTCTTCATAATACTCTCCCTTTCTCCCATATTGGTCGGAATAGATGACATCGACCAAGTTGGGAGAAGACATGCAAATGGGTAGAAAATTTTTTTACATAATTCGATCTCTCCTTTTTTGGTTTTGGCGTACAATTTTTCCATTTTTTGTACACGTTTTTTTTAAATTCACAGTCCAATTGGACCCAACATACCTCTCCACCTTTTTTACAATGTGGCCCACACAAGGTTCAGAAAGTCAGTATGTGACATTCGTTCGGTTAGGCAGTCTGGAGCGAGCAAGCGGGTAGGCGGAAATATATGCGGTATTACTTTAATTAAAAAATATTTAAAAATATAATAATAATTTCAAATATTAGATATTTATGTTTAAAAAATATAACATGGAAGAAATATGAAGTGAAGACTTTTTGTACAATGTGATATCAGCCAAAGCATTTCCAAAAGTCATCTATTTTCAAAAGATAAGGATGTTAAGTTAATGATGAAGAAGTTAAACAATGTTGTAAATTGATTGCAGATAGAAAAAATGGTAGATACTTGTCCAAATTGGAAGGTAACCTTTGTTTTTGAAGTTTAACATGGTCAGTAAACACAACCATGAACCTTCGAACTTTAGTAAATAGTGTATTTGTCTACTCAAAGTCAAATATTAGAAAAATTCAACCATTTTGAATTAGATATAAGTTATTTGTTATGTGTAGTTATAAAATTCCATGCAAATACGACATCTATATTCATTTTATAACGTAAAAGATCTCAGATAAACACATGTAATTTATTCTATATTCACGCAGTTATGTATAAAATAGAGTTGTTGCTGGAGAATCTAAAAAAATAGAGAGTCCTTGCTGTTGAATCTAAAAACAGAGAGATTTAAGCCTAAATAGAGCAAGCAACGAACCTTGGCAGAGGAGAAAAAGATGGCGGAGGAGCAACTCTTGTGGAAGTCAAGAAGGTGGTGAGGGAGCAAAGTCACCTCTATTACATATGCGACTGCATATGCGGATTACTCGGCCGGGTATACCCCATAACCCGCATATTGAGCGAGTATAGCATACTCGATGCGGTAAGGGGACCACCTCCACTTATGTGGCCACATATGCGGCCGCCTGGGCTGCCTTTCCGAACATTGGGCCCACAGTTGGGCCCAAATAAATCATGCTCCCTTTTTTTTCTTGAATATAGGGTCGTTGGCTTGAATAAAATATGCTTCCTTTTTTTAAAATAAAGCCCACTTGGACCAAAGTGATAGTTGGGCCCAAATAAATCATGCTCCCCCCTTTTTTCTCTTTTTTCAAATAAAGCCCACTTGGACCAAAGTAATAGTTGGGCCCAAATAAATCATCCTCCCCCTTTTTTTCTCTTTTTTTAAATAAAGCCCACTTGGACCAAAGTAATGGCAGCACTGGCTTTATTTAGGGTTCCCTTCATGGGAATCCAACTTCCCTCACCTGTAAAACTTGACGCCTCCATTAGGGTTCCCAAAGGGGAGCCTATCACACGACCTTCGAAGCTATGGAGGACCTCGAGGTTGGGAGGTGCATGCAGTCGGAGGAGCTTGAGGGTGTTATGCCGCCACCACCTTAGATGTGGAGAGGATCAATCACATCGCCGTTGCCTGTAGGATTTCGAGAGGGGAGGAGGGCCACCGCCTTTGTAGCTTGAAGGTGGCTACTGCTACCGCCTTCACTTCCCACCACCCTCAGCCTCCTCCCTTTGCTACTTCATCACTTCTCCCTTGGTTGATATCGGCGACGTAGGTTGCATGCATGAGACTTAGGACGATGGGAAGCTCGTGGGCGGTTGTGGGCTCGAGTCAGAGGGCTTGCATGGTGCGGAGCGGGATGCTTGACATGGGCTTGATTTGGAGGGCCTACAAATGGTGGGGGATGCATGGTGGATGGTAGATTGTGGAGCTCGAGGTGGATGTGGCTTAAGCCGGGGGTGGGGGAGGGAGGACTCGAGGTAGAGAAGGAGGGATGGGGTGTATGTAAATGGTGAAGGGGGAGTAGGGGTGCTAATCGAATCGAATACATTCGAATCCACCTAGATTCAGATTCAATTCATTGTAAAATTTTTGAATCCGAATTCGAATCGAATTTTAAATGAATTTCTAATATAAATTCAAATTCAATTCGTTTGGAGTTTCGAATATTCAAATTCGATTCATTTTATATCGAATTAAAATTTTATTTAATAATTTAACTAATAATAAATTTTTTTATATAAATAATATTTTAAATTTCAAAGAATTGAATAGACTTTGTGATACTAATTTGTAAAAAAATAATTGAGATAAGTAAAAAACTTTTAAAATGAATGGTAAAATTCAATAGATGGTATAAATTGCATTAAAGTACCTAACTTTTGTTGTTCGTGTATGTCTCTTGCAATCCTCATTTGCTCTTCTTGTACCTATGATGAACTGAATATATAAAGAAAAAATAATTATTAACATCTTGATAAACCATTGATCTTTTCTTTTGTACCTCTGATGAAAATTCAATCAATGCATTTCCACCTTTCAATTGACACTCCACCAATTTTCTCATTCTCTTTGGTAAATGATTGATAAACCGCTGATATTTTCTCTCTATCAATCTTATCAATTATTTTAGGAATTGATTTTTCTATTTCTTCACCCTTTTCTTCCACTTTTTCATTAATATCATCATCATGCCCAGTGACCCTCTCATGGAATATAGTTGCAGCTATGATCTTTTAACATTTAGCCATTTAGGCAAAAGCTCAAAATCCATGAAATCTATTAGGATCTAAATTGTCTCTAAGATATTATTTGTATTCACATGCTTGGTTGTTCTTATTATAAGATTTGTACATTATGATGGATGGAAGAATTATTTTATAAACTTTACATGTGTATGCCAACTAAAAAATCCAAGTTTTGTTATTTTAAAAGCCAGGGACTGAAATTTTGGGAGGTTTCTTGTCCTTTATATATAATTTCTTGAACCATCAGTTTTTTACTATATCATTGTTGATTGATGGTTTTCTTTCGAACTCGAAACCGAAGTCATTGGACCCTATACGTGAATAAGAGGAGGAGTCTTCTTTTCATGAAAATGAACAAACCAGAGGTGATGGCCATGAAAAGAAGTACCTGCCAATGTTTTGGATAATAATATTTATTGGAAGTAATGGCCATGAAAATCATCATGTAAGGAGTAAGAGTGTGATTGAGGAAAAGATTGTTAGAAAATTGAAATACGTAACTTCAGGATAGTTTTTAAAAATTTAGTATATGTTTATTTGTAGATGATGTATTTTAGAATCACACTAATTATTTGGATAGAACCTAAATCTAAAGATTTTAGGGTAAAAGGGGTGTATGTGGTAATACCGGTTGTTGCGGGGGTAATGGAGAGATGCTGACGATGTTGGTGAGTTTAGAACCAATGTCGTTGTCGATGGCCGGGGAAAGCAGGAGCTGGTGGTGGGGTTGGCGACTGGGAGGGTGGTGTTGTCGTCTGTGGGAGTGAGCATGAGCGGGAGGCTGGAGCTGACTGCGTTGGAGAGAGCGAGCAGGAGCAAGAGGCTGGAGCTGGCGGCGTTGGAGAGAGCGAGCAGGAGTGAGAGGCTGGAGCTAGCAATGTTGAAGAGAGCGAGCAGGAGCGGGAGGTTGAAGCTGGCAGCGTTGGAGAGCAGAAGCAAATGTTGGTTTTTTTCTCATGAGTGACGAGGGGAGAGAGAGAATTTGGGGAGTAAAGAGGGGGTATGACGTATACAATGGGCATCCCAAAATTGGGATCTTTAGAATAAGATGATGAAAAAATATTGATTATTATATTAAATTGTGTACCATGTGTGAGGATTTTGCAAAATATATACTACATTTATTTACATATATATAATGCTTCATACTATATCATATATATGTGTGTGTGTGTGTATGTGTATCGAATCGAATCGAATTGTTATCGAACGAATCCAAGTGAATTCAGATTTAATTCATTTGGGAATCGAATCTACGAGTTAAATTCAAATTCAGTTCATTTGATTTCGAATCGAACTTTTTTCGAATTTTTATCGAACGAATCCTAATCGAATTCGAATGATTCGGTTCAATTAGCAGCCCTAAGGGGGAGGCAATGAGGGCAATGGAGGAGTTCGGGGTTGGATGACGGGGGAGGGTAGTGTGAAGAAGAGGAAGAAGAATATATACCAATGCTTGTATCTCTTTCTCTTCTTTTCAATTACGCTTTTGCTAATATGCTAAGGTCTAGAAGGGGAATAGACGACATTAACTTGAAGAGTATAACTGTTAGTGGTGAAAAAAGGCTGGAGAACAATTGTTATTGCAAAAAATGTAGGAGTATAAGTACAACTGTGAAAACTCGCAGGGCACAGTTGTAAAATCCCAATTAAACAAGAAGGAATTGTATAAATTGATTGGAGCTCAATTCATTAAATAATCTAAATTATCTACAAATTCTTCTTCCATTTTTTTCTACGAATTCGTAATTGTGTGACATAATTATAATAAATGTAGAAAACGATAGGGCAGAAGTGTAATATCAGAGATAACGAAATTTAAATATGGAACAATAAAAGAGATTTATTGTAGAACCCTACTCTTGGAGGATCGAGATGAAACCACAAGAGAAAGCCTCTCAAGGGTCGGATCTTTTGTATTGCTTTCTCTCTTTCTCAACTGTTACAATAGATGGGGCTTCTTATAGCCCCACCAATAAGGCCGAGTCCCACTCATAATAGATGTGGGATTTAACCAATGGATTTGTTAATTGGACCCTATAGGGATCCAATTACCCATCCATGGGATGATGCATACTCTAGAACTCCCCGTCAAGATGGAGCATGCAATGCTCAACTTGGACAAATAGAAAGGAATCACTCTCTCATACAATACATGACACTACGGACTATATCAATTCAATGCAAACTCTGATGCCTGCATATTGAGGACCTTGCTTCTCATATCATGCTGGTGATGAGCAACTGAAGGATTGGAGTGGATCGTATCTCTTCGTCGAAAAATATGTCCTATAAACTGCATCCGTCAGAGTCATTAAACTAGAATGAGTCTCCACATGGAGAACTAGTTCTGTTCCCATGCGTACTACCCGACTGACTCTCTTTATCCTGACTCAAGAAGAGGAGTGAGTACTTCTTCAATTGATTGATCCCCTTATTATCCGCCGAACCTACTTAGGTTGACTTGAGATTCTAGCGCAGATATTATAAATTAGTCACTTCCGTAACGTCACGAATTGTCGGTCGGTGAAGTAATGTCTTGACCTTTGGAAGCCCGGAGGATATTCTAGTGAAAGTTGTTCTAGCCCACAACTGCTCCATCTCTCTGAAGGGACAGACTGAAAAAACCGTGGAAACATCCTCATCGGAGTTCGTGGTTGCTGGAGATTGAGTTTGAAGGTCTCCTTATTGGAGAATTGGGTCTCTCCCATCTTGGCTCGAAGAATGGAATCTCTTCTCTGGAGTCCCTATGAATCGATATGAAAACCCTGAGTCCATATTCGCTTGGAGAATGACTACATGGTCGTTGGCTTGAATAAATTATCCTTCCCCTTTTTTTAAAAAAAAATAAAACCCACTTGTCCCAAAGTAATGACAACAATGTCTTTATTTAGGGTTCCCATCGTGGGAACCCAACTCCCATCACATGTAGAACTTGACGCCTCCATTAGCATTCCCAAAGGGGAACCCATTGCGCGGCCTTCGGCTATGGAGGAGCTCGAGGCTGGGATATGCACGCAGTCAGAGGAGCTCGAGGGTGCTACGCCGACACTGCCGTGGATATGGAGAGGAACAATCACATCACAGTTGCATGTAGTATTTTGAGAGGGGAAGGGTGTACGAAGGCGTGCAAAGAAGATGTAGGCTGGGGAGGTGTCATGTGTGAGGGGCTTCGTCAGCTCTGGAGGGCCTAGGATATGCATCGCTGGAACATTTGATTTTTTTAAAATCAATGATGGAATCATGCTTGCGATCCGTGCGTTCTGTGTTCTTGCGCCACAGTTCAGGAAGCGGTGCATGTTGTGATGATTAACGATTGCGTGTGAGGGGATGCATATTGGAGGTGCTTCAGATCTGGCGCTTAGAGATCAATTGCGCCTTGCCAATCGATCTTCACAATTGCATGGTGCGTGGTTGCAGCCTCCTTGTCATGGATAATTAGGGTTTCTGTAAGGAAATTTCTAATTTTCTTGAACTTTGATAAGCACAAGATCTTCAGAACTCACGAGAACTCATGCAACAACTCAGATTTTGATAATATAACTCGACCATGATGTGATCTAATCTTCAAATTTAAATGCAGTCAACAGTAAGTCTTTAAAAAGTGACGTAGAACTGAACCTGCTTGGTGACATAGAATTAGGGTTTTCGAAAAAAACCCCTAAATTTTTCTCGAACTTGAACAATCTCGAACATGAACATAATAATCTTAAATAACCAATCCAAAATCGACCCTGTTGGGAAAAAATGAACGAGATGTTTATTCCATAAGCCCTAGACTCTCTTATATAGGAGAGTAGCCTATGGGTAAATTACATAAAGCATACAACTGAAAACAAAAATAACAGAGAGACACACAGAAACTACTATATGCGTTAACACTCCCCCTCAAGATGGAGCATAGATATCAATCATGCTCAGCTTGGACGCACACTTCTGGAATGGGCCTCGTAGTAATGCCTTGGTGAATATATCAGCAGTTTGATTCTCTGAGGCAACATGAGATGTAGCAATGAACCCCTTCTGAATCATGTCACGTATGAAGTGACAGTCAACCTCAATATGCTTGGTCCGCTCATGGAATGCTGGGTTGTTTGCAACGAACAAGGCTGCCTGATTATCACATTCCAAGTTCATAGGAAGTGGTACATGTAGACATAGGTCTGTAAGTACAGCCTTCACCCACATCATCTCTGTGCTAGCCTGGGCCATAGCCCTATATTCGAATTCAGCACTAGATCTAGTTACCACCGTCTATTTCTTGCTCCTCCATGAGACTAGAGCATCTCCTACATAGACTGCAAACCCTGAGGTGGACTTCCTGTCCTTGGGACATCCTGCATAGTCTGCATCCGCACATGCTGAGATAGAAATCCCCTTTCCCTTCTTGAATAGCAAACCTGCACCTGGAGATAATTTGAGATATCTAAGAATCATATGTATTGCATCCATATGAACCTGACGTGGTTGCTCCATGAACTGGCTCACACGACTCACTGCAGATGATATATCGGGTCTAGTGATCGTGACATACAACAGTTTGCCTACCAGTTCTCTGTATCTTCTCCTGTCCACCTCCTCTGTGTCATCATCATAGAGCTTTATGCTGGGATCCATTGGTGTCGTAGCAGGCCGACACCCAAGCATACATGTTTCACTCAACAGATCTGTAACATATTTCCTCTGTGACATTACTAATCCATACGGATTTCTAGCAAATTCCAGCCCCAGAAAATATCTAAGGACTCCAAGATCCTTAGTGACAAATTCGCTTCCCAGCTTTTCTTTCGCTTGCTTTATGCCTTGCTCATCATCTCCTGTAATCAAGATGCCATCTACATAAACCATAATTGCAATAATACCTCTAGAAGTCTTCTGTACAAACAAGGAATGATCAGCATTGGAGCGTTTGTATCCTTGTTTTTCAAAGAGGTCTGAGAGCTTCTGAAACCATGCTCTGGGGCTCTGCTTAAGGCCATAGATAGCCTTATGAAGTCTGCACACCTTGGAACACTCCCCCTCAACAGCAAAACCGGGTGGCTGTTGCATATAGACTTCCTCCTGCAAATCTCCATATAAGAACGCGTTCTTCACATCCAACTGATACAACAGCCGCTCTCGATTAACTGCGACTGACAACAAGATCCGGAGAGTGGAATGACGGGTTACTGGCGAGAATGTATCAAGATAATCGACCCCGTATGTCTGTGTAAAACCACGTGCAACAAGGCGTGCCTTGTATCTGTCAATAGAACCATCTGCATTGTGCTTCACCGTAAACACCCACTTGCAGCTCACCGGGGTCACATCTGGAGGTATAGGAACTAGACTCCAAGTTCCTCTAGATTGAAGTGCCGCCATTTCTTCCTCCATTGCTAGCCGCCATCTACTGTCCTGCAGAGCATCTTGATAATTCCGTGGAATATCTACAGCTGACAGGGCCACCACAAAGTTCCTAAAATCCCCAGATAGTCGCTCAAATGACACAGAAGCTGACAAGGGATATGTAATGTAACTCCTCTTCGATTTGCGCATAGCAATAGGAACATCTAAATCAACTGTGTCCTCATCTGGCCCCTGCAACATATCCTGCTCATAAATATCATTAGATCCATCAATAGAAGTATCTTCATTACATACCATAGGCGAGCTAGGAGACGAGTCATGACCATGAGCGGGAGGATGCCTGCGGGTATAATAGAACGGTAGTAGTGAGACGGGGATTTGTGGTGGTGGTGGTGGTGGTGGTGGTGACGGTGCTGGAGGTGGTGGTGTCATGTATATGGCATCTGTAGGCAGTGGAGGTAGTTGTTGATCACATGAGGCTGAAAAATACATTACAGATTCAAAAAATGTAACATCTGCACTGACCATATACCGCCGACGCAGAGGATCAAAACACTTGTACCCCTTTTGAGTTCTGGAGTACCCAACGAAGATACACTTGACAGCCCTAGGAGAGAGCTTGTCAGTACCAGGAGACAACTGATGGACAAAGGCGACTGAACCAAACACACGTGGAGTAAGAGAAAACAGATCCTTCCCAGGATAGATAAGGGAAAACGGAATCTGTTCATCCAAGACAGAGGACGGCATACGATTGATTAGGTAACATGCAGTGAGAACTGCATCACCCCAGTAAGAGTAGGGAACATGACTCTGTATAAGAAGTGATCTTGTGACATCAAGTAGGTGGCGATGTTTCCTTTCAGCAATTCCATTTTGTTGAGAGGTATGAGCACAGGATGTTTGGTGAATAATCCCTTTTGAGGATTAATAGTTGCCAAGGACATGAGTGCACAGTTCTAGGGCATTATCACTTCTCACAAACTTCGCAGATGTGGAGAAAACATTTTGAATTTCATTCAGAAAATGGATAATAATATTGCCTGCTTCAGATTTATTTTTCATCAAAAATACCCATGACACACGAGAGAAGTCATCCACAAAAACTATATAAAATCTGTGTTCCTGATGATCAGGTACACGACTCGGACCCCAGACATCAATATGAAATAACTCGAACTTGGAGGTACTACTCCGACCTGGACGACTGGGAAAGGTCGGCCTGTGATGCTTTCCGAACTGACACGCCTCACATTGGATAGGTGTGTGAGGAAGACCCTGGGGTAACACACGACGCAACTTCTGAAGCGGTAGACGTCCAAAGCGCAAATGCCACAATAAAGGAGATATTGGTCCAGTGGGAAGGGATGAGGTTCCAGCGAATGGAGTCTGATTCAGGCGGTAGAGGCCTCCTTGCTCATAGCCACAACCAATCACGTTGCCCGTATAGATGTCTTGAAAAATAAGAGAAGATGGATCAAAAATTGCCCGACAATGTAGATCCTTCGTAATTTGACTAGTTGACAACAAATTCATTGAAAAGTCAGGTGCATGTAGCACATTCTTGAGCTGCATAGAAGATGTCAATCTAATCTCCCCTGACCGGTGATGGGGGAATGTGTACCATTGGCAATGACTACTGTTCGGCCTGGAGGAATCTGAGAGTATCCTGTAAGTAAACTCTGATCGCCACATAGGTGATGTGTAGCGCCCGAGTCCATAATCCACGGTAATGAATCTGATCTACTACTGGTAAATGCAAGTATGCTACCTGAAGCACTGGTCGGCGCAGAGGCAGAAGCAGCAGCATCAGATTGACTCTCAGTAGTAGGTGCTGGGCCAGATGGGGGAATAATGCCCCTCAGACGGACAACTAGATCATCGAACCGCTGATCCAAAGTAGCAGCAGATGGAGGCTCTATCTGCTCAGCGACTCGTGCAGATGCAGGAAATCCAAGCTTCGAGTAGCATGTGTCTTCATTGTGTCCAACGCGATGACAGTAAGTACATGTTGGCCGAGTGCGGCCTCCTCTTCCACGGGGTCCACGTCCATGGCTCTGATGATGAAATCCGCGACCCCTGTTGGCTGCCATGGCTGAAGTATTCTGATTCGTGGCCGTGGAAGGAACTGTGATCCGACTCAGTCTATGGAAAGCTTCCTCCATGGGAGGAATAGTAGAGTCGGCCAAGATCTGGGATCGTGCCGCCTCATACTCTGGATCGAGTGCAGCAAGGAACACTCCCACCATAGTCGCGTTCCTATATGACTTCTGCTGTTCTGGCGTGGCTGTCAGGGGCATGAAGCTGTAGAGCTTCTCGAACATCCCTCTCAGTGATGTGTAGAGAGAGTGTAGAGGACGACTATTCTGCTTTATAGTGAATATATCATGCTGGAGTTGCAGAATCTGTCTCGTTCTTCGCCTACGAATATGTAGCCGTCAGAATGTCCCACATATCCTTGGCCGTGGGTTGATGTAGGATGTCATTGGCAATCTCAATCGTCAACGTACCAGATAGCCAAACTTTGGCGTATGCGTCATCAGCCTCCCAAGAGGCATTGGCTCCAGTCTTCTCAGCAGGCTCTGGTTCGGTAAGAATGTGCTTCTTACCCGTTGACTTCATCATGCTCATGAACTGCATTGCCCACAATTCATAGTTTGTACCGTCCATCTTTACAATAGGCGCTGGACCACGAAAGGCGCCAATGGATGGGATATCCGCCTTGCTTTCTGACATACTGGAGACTGAAGACTGGAGCAATTGACAGAGGATGAAATTCGTCTACAATGATAGATGGGTTTAGTTGCACGTGTAGACCTCAAGCAACTAAACCCATGTAGTTGAAGGTGTGCGCTTTAGGGCTTAGCACACACGCACGCGCGCATGGAGCACGCTCACACGCAACTGGGAGCACGCACAGTCACAGGAAGCACAGGAGCAGTCGCCTGCCGGATCGCGCGCGAAGAGTGCGGCACGCGGAAGACTAGCGCGCAGGCGAGGAGGCGCACTCGCGCAGAGGGCTACAGGCGCGGGGGGTTACAGCGCGCAGAGGAGGCGCACTCACGCAGTGGGCGGAGGAGGCGCAGCGCGCAGTGCGCAGAGGAGGCTTGCGCAGGAGCGCTAGCGCACTCGCGCAGGCGCGTAGGAGCAGCAACAAGGACACAAGAGGGTGCTGGTGCGGCTGCGGTGAGCCTCGGCGGCGCCGATGAGAGGGAGAGAGAAAGAGAGGCCGGCGGGTGGGGTAGGGTAGGGTTAGGGTTTCGAGAACTCCGGTCTAGGACCGTCGCTCTGATACCATGTTGGGAAAAAATGAACGAGATGTTTATTCCATAAGCCCTAGGCTCTCTTATATAGGAGAGTAGCCTATGGGTAAATTACGTAAAGCATACAACTGAAAACAAAAATAACAGAGAGACACACAGAAACTACTATATGCGTTAACAGACCCGCTTTTACATCATGTGGAAAACGGTAGTGCGGAAGCATAATATCAGAGATAAAGAATATAAACATGGAAGAACAAAGGGATTTTACGTAGAACCCTACTCTGTGAGGAACATGATGAAACCACAGGAGAAGGCATGTCAAGGGTCGGATCTTCTGCATTGCTTTCTCTATTTCTCAACTGTTATAATGGGTGCATGGCTTTTTATATAGCCACATTAGTAAGATCGAGTTCCGCTCATAGTAGATGTGAGACTAAATCAGTGGATGTGATAATTTGAGGGATTCAATTACCCATCCATGAGGTGACACATTCTAATAGTAAATGATCATAACTAACCCTATAGATATCCAAATTCCATGATTTTAAGGTAAGGTTGTTATCAGTTGTGCCCCTCTAAGATATTGCAATATCAGTTATGCCCCTCCCTTTTTTGGAATATCAGTTGTTCCCTAACTTCTTTCTCCATTATCATTTGTGCCCTTTTGTTAGATTGATCGTCAAAGAATTAAAATAACATGATTTATTCAAACCCTAGTGTGGTTAAGAGGGGTATTATGGTCAGAACAAAATCTCCCCCTCCTTTCCCCCTAGCCCCACAAGCTCGATCTCCTCTCCTTCCGCTACTACGCGTGGTTGTCTCCTCCATGAGGGCTTTCTCGAGTGTGGGCTCTTGATGTTGAATGACCTCCAGGACAGCAATGGAATCGCAAAGGGCGCGACATCGGATCAGGCCTCAGCAAGACCGCCGGGAGGGTGCAAGGCGGAGATGGATGAGGCAGGGTTGGGGAGGAGGAGGATGGGTTGGAGGGGATGGATTGGGGAGGAGAGGGAGGTGTGGGGCGGGCCGGGGAGGAGCGAGGGCGGAGGGAGGAGCACGGGGTGGGGGTGAGGGGGAGAAGCTCGAGGCGGAGGAGGCGGTAGAGGAGTAGGGGCAGAGGAGGAGGAGGAGGCACGGGGGCGGGTGTTGGGGGTGGAGGGAGGAGATGTGTACGAGGGGAGGAGACGGTCGAGGAGGAGCATGAGGCTTGGGAGGAGGAAGAGAAGGGTAGGAAGAGGAAGAGATGACCTTCCCGCCCTTTTTTAAAATTTAGTTTCCCCTGTGTCCCCAAAGTTAAAGTCCGCTTGTGTTGGGTATGGGCAACCATTAACCTGAGGGCACAAGTGATAGAACGGCAATAAGTCGGGGGCACAACTGATATTCCCAAGAAAGGAGCGGCATTAACGAAATTGCAATATCTCAAAGGGACACAACTGATAAAACCCTTTAAGATACATTGGGAAAGTAACTAAAGTTTATGTAAAGGAAAAAATTGTTTTCTATTATTGTATAGAATTTGGCCTAAATTGTGCTTAATTAGACGTCAAAAGTGGCATCAACCTTTTGAAAGTCATTGTTGATGATAATATTGATTTTCAAGAAATTGCTTATCATTACCCATTGAAAGGATACTTAAGGGTCTCATGAGGAAATATTAGCATAAAATATATTTGTACGTGGCTAATGAGGACTAGCCTGGTGTTTAGGATCTTTGAGTTTTATGTATCTATCTTAGTGTTTTAAGAAATTGCTCTTGTTTTCTTTTTTGGTGGTTGGTAGTCAGATCCAGGGATGATTTGTTCGTTTTGCCATATCATAAATTATGTTTTCTTATCTTTTTTTTTAATACCCGCCTTGTTGCCTGTTCTAACCTAAGAATAACGTTGATCACCAATATTATTTTGGGTGAAACTCGTCAATTACCAATATCATCTATATAAGTGTCTTGCATCTGTGAACCTCGATGCTTCACTTGCACACACCAGCTTACAGGAATGTTCTCTTTCTTAATGTTAGTACGAGATTGTTTCGCCTTTGAGTTCACTTCTCTTTTTTTGAAATGTATTTGAATTTCCGATGCTTTTACTGAAAGATTGCCTTTGGTCTACTTTAGTTGTGGGACCTGGAAGACTTATTAAGCAACCGGCAAAAGGACCAAACTAATTGTATCATGGCAACTGATGGCAATGACAGCGAGATGGAAGTGGATGAGAATCCATCGGAGTCCCATGCAGGTACTGCTTGTTTTATTTGCTGAAGAACATGTACCATCTTCATCATAAGAATAGCTTTTCCTAGGTTTGTTCTTAATGGTGTAACCTGTGGGATCTGTTAGCCATGAAAAGAATGTATGTTTTATATGCATTGGAGTGCTAAATCCAAAGATAAAAGCACAATTTTGTGTTCTGAGTGCAAGACAATGGGATGATTAAGAATTTCTTGCTTTGGAATCTTTTTGTGTTAATTCATAGCATGTGAATGCTGGTATCTATGTTCTTTCTTTTAGCATCCCCTTTTAACTTTGTGAGAAATGCATGGATCATTGGATATATGTGACTCGAGGATGTAACAGAAAATTTTCCACTTTGCTTAGTATGTAATGGCTCTTATTATTTCTTTTTGCATCCCGCATTTTCCCTTCATTTTCTGTCTCGTGGTTTTCATACTGTATGAGGCCTAAAATATAAAAATCAATAAACTGAAATTAATTTATCAATTTAATTACAATTTATATGTCGAATAGTCGAATTGCGAAACCCCCTTCTTTATCTGCCTGCTGTGCCACATATTAATCTTACCTTTGAACCAAATATCAGCTGCAACTTGTACAAGTTGGGTTAGACAATGGATGATATGTCTAAAGGAGTATTTGCACATTTGCAATAGTCACAAGACTAGACCGATTAGTTGCTTCGGCTGACTAGTGATATAATAATAATATTATTATATTAATTTCCCATTCCTCTTTAAAGTGAAAGTTAGATGCGTATAACTTGATTGTAAGTCAACTGATACCTTTATCTTATTTATTAATTAATGACCATACATGAATGTATATATATATATATATATATATATGAATATATGTATTTGACATGATTTTTATATTTAGAATAATTAAAAATAGATAATTAGATATTTTTGATTAGTCATCCAAATACTGTATAGTCTATATTCAATGACCCTTCCGTCTAATTACCGAATACTGACTTACACACCACTGGTGGGGATAGAATGGATATAGATGAAGATGATTCTTTGTGTGAATAACGTATTACTTTTTATTTGCTTAAATGAGTATGTTGAAATTTATGGTTAAGCCATTGTCCATGTCAGATCAATTTTTAGAAATAAAATACAAGGGGGGTTTTTCAGGTTTTCTTTCTTTCAATTATGCCTCTCTTAGTGCCTCTCTTTTTTGCAATGCCAATTGTGCCTTTACCTTCTTGCACAGTTATCCCATGTACACCACGTTTAGTTGCCATCCATCCACTCTCAAACGGACATTAACTTTTAGACACATGGGTAATTACAAAGAAAATATAGGATACAAATGTAATTTTCTTGTTCTTCCTCATCTTGTTTCTTCATCTTCTTCCTTCCTACCCCCACCTTCAAGCTCAAGAACCAATGCAGCAACCATCATCATTGCCACTCGCCGGCCACCTTCGCCTAGCCCCAGGCCCCCATGCCAATCCCGCTCTTTCGCTCCCCACCGCGATCCACCTCCTCCAGGCCCTCCCTTGATCCCCCTCTCCGCTGCCAACACCTCCTCCCAACCCTGCCCCCAGCCTCCTCCACGCTGCCCCGAGCTCCTCGCAGCTCCCTCCGTGCCGCCTCCTTCCTCAGCCTTTGGACGTAGATCGCAAGGAACCAAATCAAGAACCCATCTTGCTGCAAACGAAGAATGACTCCTAGAATCAATGCGGAGCTATTACTCCAAAACTCGCTGCAGCATACCACTGTGCATACCTTTATCTCCCTAGATCTGCGTGCAAAGGAGGGAGATGACCTAATCTTTCACTTTGTGCAAGAACTGAAGCAACCACTTTGTTCTCCATTACGACCACCTGAAGCTATACATTCAATGGAATCTGACTGAACTTGCTGAGAATTGCACGAAGAGGGATCTCATTTGGACTCTGAACAAGAAGAATATCCAGAATCTAATACCTACTCGAGTACAGGACCTCAATCACTTGCAAATCGCCATCTCAGTCACCTCTGATCTCTTGAGTCAGCAGAATCACAGTACTTGAACCGAGAAGAAGAGCCCCCATCTATAGCAGATCTACATGCAAGCAAATCTCCCCCAACCACCAGTGCTACCATATATATAGCACCATCAGCTGAGCACAAAAGAGGAATAAGAAGGATCAGTCCTCCAGAATCATGCCAATCCTGATCAAACATCTGACCGTCTATTAGCCAATTAAGTGCTATTATCTCAGACAAAGCCAGTTGATGTGATAATTGCCTTGACAACTTCGCCGCACCCCTCTTCAACATATTCCTTAAGATTGTTCACACCCCTGATGTCAAAAAAATCTTAATCAGACATTGATTTGGATAAACCACAGTTTGGTTCACCACATTGACAGCTGAACTAATAGAAGGGTGCAAGAAGGTAGGGACACAATTGATATTAGAAAAAAGAGAGGGGCAGAACTGATATATAGAATCTAAAAGGGGCGTATTTAAAAATCCATTTTTTAATATGGACATGGTCTTGTGATTTGACATTCTTCTCCCTTGGTTAGTGGCCTCGCATCTGTATCAGGAGGTTCTAGCAGTTTCAATCAGAAGACTTAACCAAGAAACTTAAGAATTTTATGGGTGTAGCGCCATCCTAAGCTCCTCTTCAGTGGATGTACAAATGATGGATGGACCTCGCATTATTGTGTTCACGTCGGATATTTTCTGTTCCCAATAGGAATAAATACGATGAAATTACACTATCATCTATAAATCATTCTTCTCGATTGGACTGATTAACTTTGGTAATGAACGTTAAACGCAAAAGGTTCTATCTATCTCTGGAACCTTTTGTATCAAACTACTCGGGGAGTTCAGGTTCCAGATACCCGAGCATTTAATTTGTGATGTAGTTTTTTCATTGGCTAAAATGAAGGCGTTAAACTTTTGCAGGGCTGAAGGGGAAGAGAAAAAGGGACAAAGGGCAAACAGCTACTAGATCTGGTTTCTTTGCAGATATATAGTTTTGAATGAGTAGTACAAGTATTTTCTTACATGGCAGAGCTTAAGCAGTTGGGTTTTTCATGGCGTGGAAGGCGACCGGGAGCGCTACCAATCAAAGAAAGTGTTCAACAACTGTAACAATCAACTGCAACTATTTGATTCTCTAGTTGCTCCTTCCTGCCATCATGGATCGCTTTCGTGGATATTCCTGCAATAAGATCTCTGCTTCTGAAAAGAGTTGTTAGGTCTTTCTAACATTATTCGGATCTGTGTCGTCGTATATTTAAAGTTAACTTATTTCAAAGTACTTCACTTCTATTAGTTTTAGTTTTTACTGGGAAATTGATTGCAATATGTGTATGCATATTTGTTTTTTTAAATACAAAAAGGTAGAGCAAGCAACATGCCTGAGCACTGATTTCAAGTACTTCTTAATCTATATGCAGCATGATGTGATGATCTGGAATCATTTTTTTTTGATGGTGTGATTCAAATTGACTCTGCAATCTTTTGTGGTGTTCTAAGAAAAATAAGCAATGGGTAGACTCTATCTTGATCAAATTTTATCAGGAGAGTATTTGGGGAAAGTGGCACACAATAATCTAAAAGGGATGTATCCTTCATATATCTTTCTTTCTTTCTTGGTTTTGGTTATTGAGTTTCTACTTGCGACCAAAGGTTAACTGTTACTTTTGGCATTGCATTGCCCTAATTTAGGAATATAAAGAAATGAATGAACACACGACATACTTGATGCCTTCATCTAGTATTTTTGCATTGGTTTGGTTTGTCGCTGATTGCGATGAGGAGGAATGCTTGCCGTTCATCAAAGATCTGGGAACTTGGTGGTTGTTCTGCGTCTTTGGGGGTGATGGCTGCAAAGCGACTTGTCGGACTTGCACTGAAATCGGGAGGGCAGCCGGAGAGTATCCAGCGATGGCAGCAAATTTCACCGAAATTCGGTTGAATTTCAGAATTTTGGTTTTGACAAGCGATTGAAATGGTTGATATTTGAGCTTTTAGGGTCACCGATAGACGGGTACGTTACCGAAATTTTAATCCGGCCAGTGATATTGTGACCAAAATTGATATTTAATGAATTCAACAACATAACAGGCCAATTTATGATGGCTATAAAGGAAGAGTTTTGGGCTCCACTTGTTCTAAGTTTGCTTTAGTTGCTCCTCCCACCTCTTAATTTTTGTGCTATAAAAAACTTGGGTGCGTGATGGGCAACTATAGCTTGCAAAAAGAAAGGAATTTAAGGTTAGGGGTGTCTCTGGGCATCTCAACGAGTCGAGTCGACCCTAACTCAGGCTCGAACATGATAAGAAAAGTTGGGCTTTGGCTTGGGTTCGATAAGGTTTGAGCTCTGGAAAGCTAGCTTGATGACTTCGAGCTGGCTCACGAGATCCTAATGAGATGGCTCACGTGCCCCTTATTGAGCTGGTTTACGAGCCCCTTAATGAGCTGGCTCACTTAGGCTGATAGCCCACATATCAGATATTAACCAACATGCCAATGGAGGTACTCTTTGTATATGGGAGGAGTTGGTCTCTTTATATAGCTGCTCTGCGTCCTTCACTTCTCAATCTCAATCGATGTGGGACTAAGACATGTTCCCAGTTATTCTCTTATCGAGTTATCGAGTCGAATCGACCCCAACTCGGAATCAACTCAAGAACCCTAATGAGCCAAAAACCTAACTCGAGCTAGTGCTTGATAGGCTTTTGTGTCGGGCTCATGAGCTCTTAACGAGCTGATCCCGGGTTGAGTTCATCAAGACATCCTATTTAAGGTGTTACTTACTAGATTAACAAAATCAAAAGATTATCGTTCGTATGAAAATAACCTGGTTGATGCTCTCTATCGACATTAGATAGAATAACATTAATCTGATGCCAATATGTGACGTCTCAAGCCATAAAAATGGTGAAACCTTCTCCCATTATAAGTAGGATCGGTCACATGGATTTTTACTCAAATCCATGTTGAAAGATTTGACTACTTGTTACGCTGGTTGTCGACTATCTAACGCAACTCCTATAAGGAGGGTTTGAATCCCGATCTTTTGAATGGTCAGCATACTGCACTACCACTAGACCATTTAAGTGAGTTTATGGCTTAAAGATCTAAATTATTGTGACACCCGATCCAAAGGATCCTAGATGTGTAGTGAAGAGTACATACACATTTCCATTACACAAACCAAGTACTCGTTTGAGGTGTCCAAATCCATAAATAGGAAGATTATAAAAAGGTGACGAATAAAGTATTACATAGTTCACATACATGAGAATTGAATGTATCCCCCATAATAGGAGGCAAAAAATAACACAATAAAGAAGCTATTAAGTCAATCAAATGTCTATTAGGTCGAGAATGAGCTGAACTGATCAAAAAAGCGAGTACGTATAGATTATGTAACACAGGAGAATAGCTTTAACGTATACCATAATTTGCATTGTGTATAACACGAGCAAAATACTTGTATTTCTCATTTTCCCTGTGATATTTCTCATTTTCGGTGTCATAAGATAATCTCATTAAGAACTTAAATGTGATGCAATTTATCACTAAACATTCATTGGCCTCTTTATGATTCTTAAGGAATGTCGTGCCAAGTTCCCGATCAAGCACGAAACAACCACGAATAAGATTTACGAGATTCACCCTTAACTGGACTACTCGGTAGAATTGGGCATTCAATCTGTTAGGCTAATTTGGGTTATTCAATTTAGGTTGAATTCGATTTGGTTTGACAAAATGGCACATATTAATCAAATTCATGGGTTGATTGTCTAAAGAATGTTGGGAGATGATTGAGTGGAGATGGATTTCTAAAGATCGAGGTTAAAAGATAGGGGTGTAAACGGATCGAACTTGAGTGAACCTACAATTTTTAGGTTTGGTTCATTTATTTAATCGGGCTTAAACTTGTGTTCAAGTTTGATTTATTTATTTCTGAACCGAACCTGAATCAAAGATGTATTTAATCGAATTTAATCTAAACGAATATCGAACTAGAGAAATTTTTAATGAGAGCAGTTAAAAGAAAGAAATGGATATATATATAGGGGACTTATCCAATGGACCCTGTGCCCATTTGAGATGAGATGAGCCCACTCATATTTTACCAGTATTTTCTATCATTTTGAGTTTAGTGCTTATTTATTTACAATTGTTATATCATATTCTTACTATTAGTAACTATTTTCATATAAAGAAAACCTTAAATTCACAGAAAAATGGTCATTAGTAAGAATAAAAATGAAACTAGTAATACGAATAATAATACAATCATTTCGTATGAATTTAAGGTTTTATTTTTTGAAAATAGTTACTAGTAGTAAGTTTATGATATAACACTTGTAAATGAATAACTATTAAGCTCAAAATAATAGGATATAATGTTAAAAAATGAGTGGGCTCATCTCATCTGAAATGGGCATAGGGCTTATTGGATAATTTCCCTATATATATGTATGTATGTATGTATGTAATTAGACTAAATATTCATTCAAATTTTATTTATCTTAACTTTTCTTCATCTTTTGAAAAAATAAATTAACAAAAATTCTTCTCTTTGAAATAAAAATATAATTGTAATGTATTTTTCTTTATTGTGTTCGGATAAGAGATAAGGAATAAGGCATGGATAAGGAATAAATGAGGTTCATACTTAATATGTTGATTTGAGGAATAAGTGAAAAGTAGTTTACACAGATAATGAATGTTGTAACCACTATGTGCCCACTTATCTTGGGATAGTTTATACGAAGGTTTTAAAAATCGGACCAGACGTTGAAATGGTCAGTCATCAATTTGGTCTGACCGGATCAGAGTATTGGTTCAAACCCGTCCGACCAGTTACGACATCAACATGGCGTCATCATTTGTATTTATCCGAAGAAAATCAAATCGATCTTAATTTACCGGTTGATCCGAATAGACCGATTTTCTAAAACAAGAAAATCATCTCTCTCTCTCTCTATATATATATATATATGGATAAAATGGGGTTGCCCTCTTGGGGTAGCTAACTTATCTCTCCCCGCATTATTTCGCTTGTTTTTTTAAATTTCTTTCGTGGATTTTCATCAATATATCCCTATATTATGTCATTCAAATTTTGCGTGAAACGGAGACTCCTACAGCCTCCATCAAGAAGGGTTGTTTTTAGCAATTTTGTTACCATTAAAAATTGACTGTCTAGATGGAGGCGGTAGGAGTCTCTATTTCGTACGAAATTTGAATAGTATAATATAGGGATATAGTGATGAATATTCACGGAAGAAATTTAAAGAAAAAAAATAAAAAAAATGAGCGAAATTGTGCGGGGGAGCCAAGTTAGCTCCCCAAGGGGCAACCCCATTGAACTATATGTGTGTGTATGTGTGTGTATATATATAGGAGAAACTTCAGATGAGGCGGGGTCTCACCAATATTATGGTGAGCCCTCCCTCTCATTCGTCTATCTTGAATCATGCAGTTGCAATTAATGCCTCTTTAATTTAATTGTTTTAATGCTCAAAAACCTATTTTGGTCATTTTGTACATTCTAAAAATAGAATGTTACAACCATCAATTTCATTCCACAATTGAAGAACTATTTCGTATTCCCATTCGTGCAAGCAATGGAAAGGGCGACGTTGCGGGAGGTTGTGGTTGTGCAAGGCGGCGACGACCTACACGCAAGAGAGCGACGGTGGTGATGGAAAGGCACACAAGCAGGTCATTGTGGTGGCGCGCCGTGGTGGACACGAGAAGATACACGTCGAAGAAGGTAACTTCAGTTTGTTTGATGGTCCATGACGTGTTACGACGGTCTGGGAGGGAGGTCTTGGCTGCACACGACCTCGATGATGAAGGAGCACGATGACGATCGACGGCTACGAATCTCCTGCGTTTGTTTCGGTGATTTCGAGGTCGATCGTCCGATCATATCTTATTATTAGTTTAACGTTATACTTGTTTTTACAAATACCGGTTTTGTGTTTACAAATCGCATATTGTTTTCTACAAATGTCAGTATATTTTTTACAAATGCTAGACTATTTTTTACATGGTATCATTTCTTTTATCAATTACTAACATCGTATTTTTTCTTGTAGAATACTACACAAAAACTACAAAGCGAACACTCTTTTTTACAAAAGAATTCACAAATATTACAATCATGACATGTTAGATACAAAGTTTCACAAAGAGACCGTGAAAACTACGTACATTGGAAAGACACTAATGGACCGCGAACATAAAATTGAATAAGATATTAAAAGTGGATATCATATTTACAAAATACCAACAAAATTTACAAAAAATTAATTATATTTACTTCCATTGATTATGACTCCAACTTTGAATATTAAAAAGTTGTTATGCATAATTATAAAGCTCCATATAAAATATACAAATAGAGTGATTGTTTTACAACGACTATTTTCATTCCGTAATAAACGTTGTTTTGAAGACAAATATGGATATCGATAAATAAAGAATGGACGAAAATACCAAATCTATGCGAGTCTAAGATAGTAAACTAAGAGGATATAATGAAATTCAAATTAAATGAGAAACGGAGTGACTAAAATGCTCTTTTGGATAAGATACCGTTGGATTGAGATCAAATGAATCACATCGATGGCTCACCACAAGATTGGTGAAACCCCACCTCATTTGAAAGGGTCCACACACACACACACACACATATATATATATATATATATATATATATATATATATATATATATATATATATATATATATATATAAAATCGAGAAAATAAACATCGTACTTAAGGGTTAATAATTTGTGGGTTACAAAAACCGTACGTCAATTCCTTTTGCTCATATATGGATGATATGCATATAACGCCGAATGTTTGTATCCACTAACAGAATTACTAGAAATTTCTAAAGAGATTACATGTTTTGTTTTTGTTTTTTAACTTCTAATTGTTGTTACATGTTTAGCTTTTGTATTTACTAATATAATTATTCGAGATTACATTTTATGGACAAAGTTGATGTTTTATTCTTGTCTCTTTATCAAAAACGTCCTCGAGCAACTATGCCCCATTTTCCGAGGTGCAGAGGAGAAACAAGAATTGATTAGTGATGAGAGGTTGACGAAGGAAGTATACCATGATGTAACTGTGACAGAGGTAATGGTGGCAACAACTGGAAGTCATGGCTGCCATAGAGGAGATGGTGATGGCAACCAGAGGTGATGACGGTGGTGACGAAAGTGATGTCAGCAATGAACGGAGGAGATGGCGATGGCAAGTGATGTCAATGACGAAGTGTATCCGCGAAGAAAGCGCATTATTCTTACAAGAGTTCAAGAATAATTTCATTGTTGTTATATGTATATGAGCATTGAGAAAATGGATAATTAAATGTGATTTAATTATCATGAATAACATGAATTTGATTCATATTATAAGGAGAGTTATTCAAGATAATTATATTTGATTTTTATTATCAAAGATGTTTCTTCCGACAACATCTTTGTTTATTTTTTATTATTTTTTTCATAAAATTAGCATTAATGTGGGTTCTCAAAAAACTAGCATTAATGCGGGTTCTCAATTGGATCGGTCTGATCAACCGGTCCAATCCAATTTTTATACCATGTATACCAAGATGAAGTCCACTTGTCTCATAAATATTTACTTATTTCCGATCAAAGTCCACTTATCCCAAAATAAAGTTCAGTTATCCGAAAAAGGATTTGTAGTCATGTGTATATCAAACTTTAAGGACTGAGCGAACCTACGGTTTTTAGATTTGGTTCGCTTACTTAATCAAGCCTAAATTTATATTTAGGTTCAATTTATTTATTTTTGAATCGAACTTTTAGCGAGCTAAATCTGAACGAATATTGATCTTGAGAATTTTTTTTATAATCCTACTAACAGATAGGATATGGTGGATCCCACCCCCTTGAGGGTCTTTTTATGAAATATTTTCCCCTGATTAGAACCTCCATTAGATGGTTTAATCAGTTCGGTTAGCTTGTCTAATTAGCTTAGCTCAAAGCTATATATTAAACTTTTCAGATATCAATGACGAAAAAATTAGCCAGATAAGAAAGGGTGAGGAAGATCCAAGAAATGTTAAAATGAGACTATACGAAAGGAACTTAACTTTTTGGGATCTAAGTCCTAGATTTGCCCAAGATAGATTTGAATGGAGACAAAAAAATCCATGTAGCTGACCTACTTATCAGTAATGTGGGAAAATGCTTTGTTGTCATATCAGTGTTGGAAATTTTGATTTTATAAGACATAAATTTCTAAATGCATCTTAATTTTGACCTAGCTTCGAATTTAGTTGAGAAGTTGGCATTAGCTTTAAAGAGAGTTAGAGAGAGAGAGGACTCCTATCCCGAAATAACTATTCACATCATTCGTCAAACCAATCAAACAAAAATAAGGAACAAACTATCTATCGCAAAAAGATGATTCCCATGTTAGTTTGGCAAGCATCTAGGAGTCAAAGTGCGCAATTTGTCAGATAACACAAGTGGCTAGGAGACTCCGGGATGGTATAAAGGCAATACGAACAAGTGGCTATAGATCGCTAACCAGCAACGACGATTTGAAAAAGTTCGACTACGTCTGATCACGGTCTTCTTCATCTAAGACTTGCCATAAAAGCACTGAATGAGCAAAGACTATCCGCTGCTCGACCTTTCTAGTCGTTTTTAGAGACGGCAAATGGAGAAAGACTCCAAAAAAGTTCAAAACTTTCAACGAAAACAGTGCATCACTCTGACTAGAACTAACCATATGAACTCTTATAATGACACTGGGTTACCTCAGATCCCAATGAAGATGTGGCGGTGGAGATCGTTAGTCTTGTGGCTTGGGCATGGATGTGCCGAGGATCGTTCATGCCATGGGAAGCATCGCAGTCTTCTTCTTCTTTGTTTCTTCCGACAACATCTTGGTATGGTTGTCATGCATTGCAGGAGCAAACCCAGAACATCAGTGTAGACAATCAACTCTTAAATCTGTTATAATGTAAAAGGAGCAATGGCATCTTGGGTAGCAATGGTAATGGCTGGTGAAACAATATGGATCAAGATCAAAGTTAAATTTTGCCAAATCCTTTGGTTTTCAATATGTATACCCGCACCAATACGAAGAATACAAGGGTTTTCATATGATATTACACAAATAATGTGTCCAGACAATCCTTATAAAAAACAAACAAAGCAAAAGCTATCTCACTCCTACTAATCTAAGGAACTTAAAACTTTTGAAATATTTGGAAAATAAATTATGAGAAATACCCGCCAAACACATTTGAAATATTTGGAAAGAAACCACACGTCCAGAATACATGATACATAATGGTTTCAAAAACTAGTAAAGTTCAAGGCTAGCAAGCAAAGGTACAATAACAATGAAAGGGCAAAAACAGTGGCATAATGATGAGAATTATTTGGAATGGCACTAAGATGCTCATATTGGTTTATATCATACAACAGGCACAATCATCTGTAGAATTTGCAAGGGTGAGGATTCATGATGCCCATCATTGGAACAAAGCATTTATTGCAAAAATAGCCACAGAACCTTCAGTTCTAAATGTAAAGCCTGCCCAAACTAGCGTAACATTGGAGACAGCATTGATTTCTGGAAGCTAACATCACTTGCACGTGTTTCAAGATTGGTGGTTGCGCGCATATTCTGCTTTCCTGGTGGCGGCGTGCTGATATATCTCATAACAACATGCTGCCCAGATGGAAAAAATTCTTTTTGAGAGACAATTTAAGAAGAACGAGAGTGCAAAAATACAGAAATATACAATATATCAAACAAATGCTAGATCGAAGGGTTTCTCCCCTATGTCACATTAAGATCGCTGCTTTAAGTCAATATTGATGTGTTTCAACCATTTTCTCAGGGAAAAATGAAAGACATCACAAGCATCTATATTGTACATATCTTGGCCATGGAGAGTCCAGCTCCGATACATGCTGTAACATGTTTTCACGTTTTCAATCAAGTTATTTTCCAAAGACGAGGAAGACTGTACTATCAGATGGCTAAGTGCAAAGATTCGGACTGCTTAAGTTAAGGGAGAAGTGGAGGGAAAAAGTTCACATGAAAATGGTCATGCTGAGTGCGGGAGAGGGCTCACCTCCAGGGGGAGGGGTAGACGTACCAATTAGGGCAGCTCACTGTCTCCAACTGTGGAGGCACAACAGTGATACGGAGATGGGGGAGTCAACGGAGATGGGCATCGAGGTGGTTGCGACAGGAGGCAGCCAAGGCAGAGAAGAGGAGCTTGAGAGGGCGCATGGATCAGAATGATTCAAAAGTCAATCTGCAGTAACCATCAAACCATTCTCATCTCTACAGTTTGCAATCAGCTATGAGGTGTAATAACCTCATGAAATCTTCAAACCATTAGTACAGTCTAGACGTTTTGTTGTCATATGAAGTATCAGTAGATTGTGCCCCATTGCATGTTTAAGGAAAAACTGTGTTAAGATAACATGCACTTGCATTAAGTTTATGATAGTATAACTTGTAACACTTACCACTGAGCCCTACAACTCCACAAAAGCTAGCACACAATTGCAGAAATCCAGAAATCGGACAATGGTGACATAGGACTGAGAAGATCAGTCGATCCTCCCGGGCAGGCTCATTTGAACTGTCATGCTACTCTGGGCTGACGAGGTGCCATTTCATCAGTTTATACGGTCGGGTAAGAAGGCAAAATCGCGGATGAACTCCATCTCGTGGAGGGAAGTTACTCCTCTCCCACGAATAAGAGGATAGGAAGCATATCGACAGTGGGGCACACTACTAGGGTGAGAAACCTAATCAGGTGTCAGATGTCTTATTGTGCCTCTTGATATTGCAGTGCTTTTTCAGACTTTAAGCAGATATCTTCTGAGTCAAATGCTACCTCAGTCCATGGTCCCCTTTTTTGAACAAGATGAAATCAAAGAAGAAGCTATCTATTGCCTCAATTGTGAATGATATAATACCAGTTACTATCACTTTAAGATCGATTCACTCAAAGGGTTTTTATACTCATACCCCTCTAACCTTCATAATTATATCCCTCTAATCTTCATAATTATCTCATCTGTAGTTTTGTTTTTTTACGCATCTGTCGTTGCTTCACTCCACTAACTTAACCATTCTTATGTTAATCTAAATATATCTAACAAAGACACCATACTCACTAACTTAACCATTCTTATGTTAATCTAAATATATCTAACAAAGACACCATACTTAGGTTGGTATCTAATAGAACTAAGCCATGCCGGTCCCAAGCCCGAGTAAATGAAGGTTGCGTTGGGTAGTCGACAACCAGTGTAAAACAGTCGGAGACAACTTCATAAATAGTATTTAAAAAAATACTATTTAGGAAGTTGCCTCATGACAGTCGGATCTTTTCAACATGGATTCAAACAAACATTTAGATTTCGCTGGGGTGTTCCCTACTTGTGACGCGTTGCATCGCCCGAATGCAATGAAAAATGGGCAAGTACCGCTACATCGCAGCCTGGATGTAGTTCAAAATTTGCAAGGATTCTCGCATGAGGAACACATGCGACTAAATAAGCTAGTTCCGCTGCATCACCGCCCGGATGCAGTACAAAATTTGCAAGGGTTCTTACATGATGAACGCATGCGAGTAAAGAAGTTAGTCCAAAAGATGTTGCAAAAGAAGTTGCGGATTGGTAGTTGGAATAATGACACTTTAACTGGAAAATTGATGGAGATAGTGTATAAGATGGAAAGAAGGAAGATTCATATATTATGTCTTCAAGAGACTAAATGGGTTGGAGAGAAAGCAAAAGAGATCGAGAAGGCAGGCTTTAAACTTTGGTATTAAGGTAAATACAAGGGCAGAAACAGTGTTGGAGTGGTTGTTCATAAGGATTTGAAGGATTGTGTGGTTGAGGTGCAAAAATTCAGGGATCGGATTGTTTTGCTAAAATTGGTGCTTGAAGAAGAAATTCTGAATATCATCTCAGTTTATGCACCGCAAATTGGTTTAGATGAAAGGACTAAACAAGCTTTTTGGGAGGATCTGAATAAGATTTTACAAGGAATCCCACAAAGAGAGATGATTTGCATAGGTGGATATCTTAATGGACATGTGGGAAAGGATGCTTCAGGGTATGCTAGTGTTCATCGAAGCCATGGTTTCGAGGATAGAAATGAAGAGGGAAAAGTCATTCTGGATTCTGTAACGGCATATGATCTTTTCATAGCAAACACTCTCTTCAAGAAGAGGGATGGATATTTAATTACTTATAAGAGTGGCCCAACTAGAACACAGATAGATTACTCGTCGGTTGTTTTGTAAAGAATGCAAAGTAATCGCAGGAGAGAGTTTGACAACCCAACATCGCTTGTTAGTCATGCATGTGCAAATAAAAGGGTTGGTAAAGAAAATGAACGTTTCCCAAGATCACTAGAACTAGATGGCAGAATCTTCAATTGAAGTAATCGAGTTTCAGGGAGAAGGTTTTAGAAGACTTATCTTGGGATTGTAGTGGAAGTACAAACGAGATCTGAGAGGTGGTAGTATCTTGTATCCGAAAGGTAGTCAAAAAGATGCTAGGCGAATCAAAGGGAGGAGCTTCAGGTCAAAAGGAGGCTTGGTGGTGGAGTGAAAGGGTCCAAGAGAAGCTAAAAATTAAAAAGCATGCTTTAAAGCTATGTCAAGGATAGAATAGAGGAAACTGTCGCAAACTACAAAATAGCGAAGAAGGAAGCGAAGAAGGCTGTAAGCGAAACTAATCAAAAACTTATGAAGTTTTGTGCAAAAATCTCAACTCTAAGGAGGGCCAAAAGGATATATTCATGTTGGCCAAAGCAAGAGAAAGAAAGACCAAAGAGCTTTCTCAAGTGAAATGCATTAAGGATGAGGAAGGTCACGTGCTTGTTACTCAGAAGAATTTAAAGACTAGATGGGAGTAGTATTTCTATAAACTTTTCATTGGGAAAGGAAATAGAGAGATCACTTTGGGTGATCTAGCTAGTAGTGAAAGTTACTTGAATCGTGCTTGTTATAGCGAATACAAAGAAAGGAAGTAGAGGAGGCTTTGAAGGTTATGAGACATGGGAAAGGTGTAGGACTGGATGACATCCCTATAGAAGTTTGGAGAGTTTTAGGTGAGCGTGGTTTGACTTGGCTTACAAATCTATTCAATGTTATTTGGCGAAGCAAGTAAATGCCGGAAGATTGGAGGAGTATCGTGGTGCCTCTTTATAAGAACAAAGGAAACATTCAAAATTGTTCAAATTACAGAGGTATCAAGTTGATGAGCCACACTATGAAAATTTAGGAAGGCATGATCAATAGGAGGTTGAGACAAGTTTCTAAAGTAAAAGAAAACCAATTCGGATTCATGCCAGACCGCTCAAATATTGAAGCTATCCATTTGCTGAGGAGAACAATGAAATTTATAGAGATAAAAGGAAGGGCCTCCATATGATTTTATTGATTTGGAGAAGGCTTATGATTCTGTCCCACGAGAGATATTGTGGAGAATTTTAAAGAAGAGACGAGTCTTATCCTATACATTAACCTCATAAAGGATATGTATGATAGGGTTTTATCTTATGTAAGGATCCAGTTTGGGAAGACTGACTATTTCGACATGAACATTGGTTTACATCAAGGTTCAGCTCTGAGTCCATTTCTTTTTACTTCGATTATGGACGAGTTGACAAGTCACATTCAAGATGAGGTACCTTGGTGTATGTTATTTGCTGATGATACTGTGTTGATTGATGAGACTAGAGATGGAGTAAATGAGAAGTTTGGGGTCTGGAGACAAGCATTGGATATTAAAGGATTTCGTACAAGTAGGGTTAAGACTGAATATATGGAGTGCACCTTTGATGGAAGCAATGGTAAAGGAATCGAGGTGAAGATTGGCGACAATAACATTCGGAAGAGAGATTCTTTTAGATACATGGGATCTATTTTGCAATATGATGGAGAAATTGATGGAGATGTTACTAATAGAATAAATGCAGGTTGGCTAAAGTGGAGTGGAGCCTCTGTCGTTCTCTGTGATAAGAAAATTCTTAAAAATCAAAGGAAAATTTTACAAAACAGCCGTGAGACCTGCCATGCTCTATGGATCTGAATGTTGGCATGTGAACCATAGACGTGTGCAGAGAATGGTTGTAACAGAAATGAAAATACTAAGGTGGATGCGTGGACACACACACACGCACGTAAAAATCGAATTCAGAATGATGCAATCAGAGAGAAAGTTGATGAACTTAGTATAGCTCCAATCGAGAATAAGATGCAAGAAAATCACTTAAGATGGTTTGGTCATTTGCAAAGAAGGTCAGTTAATGCATCGGTTAGAAGATGTGAGTTTTGAGATGTTGAGCCGCTTAAGAGAGGGCGAGGATGGCCCAAGAAGTGTTGGAAAGAGACTATACGAAGGGATCTTAGTTTTTTTTGGATATATGCCCGAGATTGACCCATGATAGATCTGAATAAAGGCAAAGAATCCAAGTAGCTGACCATATTTAATTATGGGAACAGATTTTGTTGTTATTGTTGTTTTTATCACCTCTCTCTCTACCCTCCTTCACCCCCTCCCCCCCACCACACTCACAGAGAAGCTCAACCGAGAGTAACATCACGCGTTGAGTGTGGGTCGAAATTGATTGCCACCCAAGGTTGCAGAAATCGGTAGTCGGTACTCGATCGGTGGGGTCACTGACTAAAGATTAATCGGCAGTCAGGCGACTAATCGGATTTAGTCGGCCATTAGTCGGTTTTGAATTGTTTAATTATTTTAAATATATAAATAATTTTTTATACATACGTTTTTATATATTTGCATAGATTTGTACATTTTCTATATTATAATAATGAAACAAAAGTAGTTGACTTTAAATATAACATTAAGTGTACTAGAATAAGTTTGCTTTTAAAAAAAGCAAAAAATATTAAAAATAAAAAAGTTCTATTTAAAAGTCGGCCGAGTACTAATGGTCAACTAGGCCTGGTCGAGTCAGCTACCCCGCCGACGAGACTAGTCAGACCGACAAGTCGGTCTAGTCAGCCGACTTTTACAACAGTGTTGCCACCCACAAATTCTATCCTCGCGCGGAGTTTACGGAGGTTACAACATGTTCTCAATATGTGCTTCTCTTACATTGAGAAGCTTGAGGTTTCGTTTCGAAGGAGCTTTGGTCAATGGATGCAGCAGAGGAATCTTGGATTGCGAGGGCCATCGGAGCTCATCAAGAGATGTCGCAAGGAGGAGAATGTTGCGACATTGTAACGATGAAACCCAAACAAAGGTGGTTGAGCGCCATAGTGGTATTAGAAGAGGTTTTTGGATATTGGAAGAGATCTTTTAAGATGAAAAGAGATTTTTTGGGATTAAAAGATAATAAGAAGAGAAGAAAAGTCTATCTATTGGGGGAATTCTTTGAAGAGTTAGACGAGTTAGTAGTGTAGGGAAAGCTTGCAATCTGATGCAACTCAACAAGCCTTAGATCTTGGAGGGGTAACAACAAATTCTAGCAAGTAGCAACCGAGTTTAAGTCTTTCAAAAAAGAGTTTATTTCTTACAGGTTTCCTTGTAATTTTGTCTTTTTTTTCTACCGATGGTTTGGAAAGAGCATCCCCTGTTCTGTGTTGCAGCCCATGTAATGTTGGGTTTTCTTTTTATTTTTTATATGGGACAACCCTGCTATAAAAGAGAAGTAGGGGGGTTGGAAGTGAACAAGCAAAACATGCCCTTACCTCCCCTTCCCCGACTTCCTCCTCTTCTCTTCCTCTCCTTCATCTCTTCCCCCAGCTCCAGCTTCTTCTCACCTCCTCCCAACTCTCTTTTATATCCTTCCCCATCTCCTATCATCTTCTCTCTCCACCACACACAACCTCCAGCTCTCCCTCTCCACCAGCTTGCTTTTATTTTTTCCCAGCTCCAATCTTTTCTCTCTTTTTCCCATCCCCTTCTCCCCTTCCCCATCAGCATCCTCCCTCTACTCATTCCCTCCCTGCACCGATCTATCTTTTCCTTTCCAACTCTCCCCTCCTAATCTCAATCTCAGCAAACCCAATCTCAACCCCAACCTATTCTTACCAGCAATCTGTCCTACCAGCCCTACCGCCTCCACTTCCCTTCTACACCGCTGAAATTCCACCCTTTTTTCCCGACAACCATGTCCCTTCTCTTCCCCTCTAGCTGTGTGAGGAATCCATCTTCAGGATTTCCACCCACCCGCTGCCTTAGTTGCCGATGTCCCCTTCGAGTTCCTCTGCAAAGTTCTGACAATCCCCACAATTTTGTACTTGGGCTTGTAATCCTTTGCTTTATGTTATTTTTTTATTATTAGTTGTGGGTTCAGGTTCTGGACAAAGCAGCCTGCTGTATTCAAAGACTGACTTCCGTTATTTGACATTATCTCTATTCAGACTTTTCATTTATTTATCTTGACATCTGTTGTTAGTTTTCCTACGAGAACCCCCGGCTTTCCTTTTAGCAGCATCCATTCCCAAAGACTTGAAGCGTATTTTGTTTATGCATCCCATAAAGTCATAATCCCTGTAGATAATCGAACCCATCAGCAAAATCATGCCTTGAAGTGGCTATTTGCGGTAGTACCTCATGTTTTGCACGTTCATATATTTAGACGAGGATTTAGGGATTTTGGAGACAGCATCACAATCTATCCTCAAGCGAAGCTACAGAACACTTTAGTGCTCAACCAATAGAATAAGCTCTCATAGTTGGAACTATTGTAGCAAGAGAACTAGAGAGGGAGCAAGCAGACGTTATCGATGTAATTGAGAGAGCTAGAGTCAAAAGAACTACATTTAAGAAGTCCCAAAAGAAGTTTACTTGTGCAGACCATTGGGAAAGCGGATCCTAACTCATGCTAACAAGGTTGATGCCTCCGTCGAGTCAAAGATTGGGCAATGTTGATTGTCGAGCCCGAAGTTGACTGGTGAAATCTTTCAATTGGGGAACTTCATGTGCATGAAGCCCCAAGATTAATTTTTGTGAGCTCCACATGAGAAAAAGCCCATGGGTTAGGATCACCTATGACACTATGACAATTGCTAGCAAGGACCTGTAGGGAGGAGCTGGGTGCGAGAAAGGAAAGAAGGGTCGAGCTAGGCATGGATGTGCGAGCCAAGGTGGAGGTGGGGACCAAGGCCTTAAAAGTCGGATTTCGGTTTCGTTTCGTTAAGTGATCGAAACGAAATTTCGGCCGAATTTCGGTCATTTCGGTTGTTTTTTGAACTAGCCCCCCCCCCCAAATTTCAACCGATATAGGCATTTCGGTTGAATTTCGGTCATCCACCAAAACCGAAATTCGGCGAAATTTAAGGCCATGGTGGGGACATACATGGAAGGCCCTTGATGGGTATTGCTTGGTTCCATCATGAAAAATACGGAAGTCAATTTTTTTTTGAGGCTCAAATACGGAAGTCAATTGGTGAAGTAATGTGGAGGTGAGCACAGGGAAGGGGGTAGAATTGGATATCAATGGGTAAGGTTAAGGGAGACATGGGCATGGAAGGGGGTGGAGGTAGGTGTTGATGAATAAAGGGGATGGTGGGAAGGAGACTAATGCGGGGAGGGCAAGGGAAGAGTAGAGATAGACGTCAATGAGGGAAGGGCGGATAATGCAGAGGTGAGCTTAGGGAAGGGGGCAGAATTGGATATCAATGGGTGAGGTTAAGGGAGACATGGGCATGGAAGGGGGTGGAGGTAGGTGTCGATGAATAAAGGAGATGGGCATGGAAGGTGGTGGAGGTAGGTGTCGATGAGTAAAGGGGATGGTGGGACAAAGATTAATGTGGGGAGGGCGAATGAAGAGTAGAGATAGACGTCGATGAGGGAAGGGAGGATGAAACTGTGTTGGTGAGCGCAAGGAGAGGTATACTATCAAAAGGGAATGTTGGGAAAATCTAGAGCGCTAAAGGGATGTGTGTGATCTTAAGAGGCCATGTGTGATACATAACTCGACAAGTGTGTATGCATTCTTGAGGTAGAAAGTTATTTTTTGAAAGGAAGGGCAAAAACACGTTTTTTTAAAGATGCATATATGGTAAATTAGAGCACATCGAAGGTTAGTAAGTTGTTTTTAACATTTTCCATCTTGTTTAACAATGCTTTTGAGCACAAAAGGAGGTGTGTGCCAGAAACATGGAGTGTTGGGAAAATCTAGAGCCCTAAAGGGATATGTGCGTTGTAAGAGGCCATATACACATACATAACTCGGAAATTGCATATGCATTCGGAAGGGGTAGAAAGATATTTTTTCAAGGAGGGTAAAAGGCATACATGGTAAATTAGATGACATCAATGGTGAGTAAGTTGTTTTTTAGCATTCTCCATCTTTTTTGACAATGCTTTTAGTTTGAAGTCAGAAATTAACCCAAATGGTTATAGTGTAAGAGATAACAACATTATAAGAGATGTGAAGTGTTTATGTAGACTACCAGGGCCTATCGGGGATACCATGTAATTAAGGAAAATTTACAGAGAAACCCTTCCATTTAATGATACAATAAGTTCTCACTTACGCCTTGATGAATAAAGGGGATGGTGGTAAGGAGATTAATGCGGGGAGGGTGAGGGAAGAGTAGAGATAGACGTCGATGAGGGAAGGGCGGATAATGCGGAGGTGAGCTTAGGGAAGGGGGCAAAATTGGATATCAATGGGTGAGGTTAGGGAGACATGTGCATCGAAGGGGGTGGAGGTAGGTGTCGATGAATAAAGGGGATGGGCATGGAATGGGGTGGAGGTAGGTGTCGATGAATAAAGGAGATGGTGGGACAAAGATTAATGTGGGGAGGGTGAATGAAGAGTAGAGATAGACGTCGATGAGCATAGAAGGAAATATCGCAGTATATCACCGATATATCGATATCAGTATCGATATGCCGATATATCCTCCTTTTCAGGACATTCCTACACAAAAGATCGCCGATATAGGTGATATATCACCAATATATCGTCAAAATATCGTATCGATATCGATATTGCCTTCTATGTCGATGACGAAGGGCAGATGAAATTGTGTTGGTGAGCGCAAGGAGGTGTATGCAAGCAAAAGGGATGTTGGGAAAATCTAGAACGCTAAAGGGATATGTGTGATCTTAAGAGACCATGTGTTATACAGAACTCGACACATGCCTATGCATTCTTGAGGTAGAAAGGCATCTTTTCGAAAGGAAGGGCAAAAACACATATGGTTTTTTTGAAAGATGCATATATGGTATATTAGAGCATACTGAAGGTAAGTTGTTTTTAACATTTGCCATCTTGTTTAACAATGCTTTTGAGCACAAGGAGGTGTGTGCCAGAAACATGGAGTGTTGGAAAAATCTAGAGCCCTAAAGGGATATGTGCATTGTAAGAGGCCATATACGCATACATAACTCGGAAATTACATATGCATTCGGGAGGGGTAGAAAAATATTTTTTCAAGAAGGGTAAAAGGCATACATGGTAAATTAGATGACATCAATGGTGAGTAAGTTGTTTTTTAGCATTCTCCATCTTTTTTGACAATGCTTTTAATTTGAAGTTAGAAACTAACCCAAATGGTTATAGTGTAAGAGATAACAACATTATAAGGGATGTGAAGTGTTTATGTAGATTACCAGGGCCTATCGGGGATACCATGTAATTAAGGAAGATTACAGGGAAACCCTGCATTTAATGACACGGTAAGTTCTCACTTACGCTTTGAATAAGCGTAAGGACGCTAAACAAGTCTACTTGCAATGTGCTCAATGATAAGACAACTCTTCATGAAATGAGTTTTCCAAAGCAGTGGACAATCAATGCAAGCAGAAATTAGGGACTCGACCAAATTAGCGGGTTTTGCCTGCTTTTTCTTTTAAACTTATGTATGCCTTTATTTTTACTTTGTTTAAACAAATTGAGATCAGTCTACTTTCTCAAATTATGGAGTATATAACTTGGTTAGATTTTTTTCTCAAGCCCAATAATTTTTTTCTCAGTCTACTTTCTCATTCATCAAAAGAAAGTTGCAAGAAGCTTAGTTGGTTAGATTAAGAGTCTGTCGAGGGGTCAATCAGGGTTTGAACAGTTTGTTTTTGTTTTCTCGCTGATTTCTTAACCTCACCCCTCTGAGCCCCTTCTACACAAAGGGGCTAATATGACTTTGTGAGTGAGACCAGATGATGAGTTCATATGAATTTTTGAGATTACTTCCTCCTTTATCGCTTCTACTTATTTTTTGTGATATCTTGCCCCTCATCTCGATTTTTCCCTCAACCTGCATTCAAAACACTCTTCCCCTTTCATCCCCAAAATCCCATCTGCATCAAAATAGGATGCAATAGCATCAAAATCCCATTTGCATCAAAATTGGATGTAATAGCAAATCTCATATTTTCCTGTAAGCGTCTGCACACTTTTCAATTCTATCAGCCATAGAAATTCATGTGTTTCTGTTCAAAATTTAGATCCTGACCGTTCATTACATGTTAGCGAGGGAAAACCTAATTTCTTCTCGAAATGATGCTTTCACTTCATTCTTGTTTGCCCCGGGACATAACTCAACCTTTCTGAGGTCAATGAGAAGATTCTTCCCACATATTTACACAGACGCCAACAAGTCTCATTTTTAAGGTAAGGGAATCCATGAGGAAAAAGAGTCCACCTATTTCTGTCTTTCATGAGGGAGAGGCAGACCGCAGGTTCAGATAGGATAGAGAACCTAAGGAAGGCAAATGCTCATTCACCTAGATGGAAGACACAAAACAGCAACCACTACAGACGATTCCATATGGTGCACATTTAAAAAATGTCTTGTCTACTAGCAACTACTACTTATGCTTAATTTTGCACTGGTTTGACAGACAAATAATCATCCAAAACAGAGGAAGTTCCTGGACAATATGAATATTATCACCCATCACCTTCATTGAAAATGTGAAAGTGTTTGGGGAGAAAGGTTTTATGTTCATTGTTGGGAAAAGTGAATGAGATGATCTATTCCATAAGCCCTAGGCTCTCTTATATAGGAGAGTAGCCCATGGGTAAATTACATAAAGAGATTAACAGAAAAATAAAATAACGAAGAGGTACAGTTATTCTATATGCGTCAACACTCCCCCTCAAGATGGAGCATAGATATCAATCATGCTCAGCTTGGACGCACACTTCTGGAACGGGCCTCGAAGTAATGCCTTGGTGAAAATATCAGCAGTCTGATTCTCTGATGTGACGTGAGATGTAGCAATGAACCCCTTCTGAATCATGTCACGTATGTAGTGACAGTCAACCTCAATGTGCTTGGTCCTCTCATGAAAGGCTGGGTTATTTGCAATGAACAAGGCGGCCTGATTGTCACATTCCAACATTATAGGAAGAGGTATATCAAGACATAGATCTGCAAGTAAAGATTTCACCCACATCATTTCTGTGCTAGCCTGGGCCATAGCCCTGTATTCGGATTCAGCACTGGATCTAGCTACCACTGTCTGTTTCTTGCTCTTCCACGAAACTAGAGCATCTCCAACATAGACTGCAAATCCTGATGTGGACTTCCTGTCCTTGGGGCATCCTGCATAGTCTGCATCCGCACATGCCGTGATAGAGATCTCCTTTCCTTTCTTAATTAGCAAGCCTGCACCTGGAGATGATTTTAAATATCTCAGAATCATGTGTATTGCATCCATATGGGCCTGACGTGGTTGCTCCATGAACTGGCTCACACGACTCACTGCAAATGATATATCAGGTCTAGTGATCGTGACATACAGTAGTTTGCCTACCAGTTCTCTGTACATTCTCTTGTCCACCTCTTCTGTGTCATCATCATACAGCTTCATGCTAGGATCCATTGGTGTCGTAGCAGGTCGACACCCTAGCATACCTGTCTCACTCAATAGATCTGTAACATACTTCCTCTGTGACATTACTAATCCATATGGATTTCTAGCAAACTCCAGCCCCAGAAAATATCTAAGGACTACCAAGTCCTTGGTGACAAACTCGGTCCCCAGCCTTTCCTTTGCTTGCTTAATGCCCTGGTCATCATCACCTGTAATCAAGATATCATCAACATAAACCATGATTACAATGATACCTCTAGCCGTCTTCTGTACAAACAAGGAATGATCAGCATTGGAGCGTTTATATCCTTGTTTCTCAAAAAGATCTGAAAGCTTCTGAAACCATGCTCTGGGGCTCTGCTTAAGGCCATAGATGGCCTTATGTAATCTGCATACCTTGGAACACTCCCCCTCAACAGCAAAACCAGGTGGCTGTTGCATATAGACTTCCTCCTGCAAGTCGCCATACAGAAATGCATTCTTCACGTCCAGTTGATAAAGCGGTCAGTCTCTAGCAACTGCAACTGATAACAGGATCCGTAGAGCGGAATGACGCGCCACAGGGGAGAACGTGTCAAGGTAATCTACCCCGTATATCTGTGTGAAGCCACATGCAACAAGGCGTGCCTTGTACCTGTCAATGGAACCATCTGCATTGTGCTTCACTGTAAACACCCATTTGCAACTCACCGGGCTGACATCTGGAGGTATTGGAACTAATGTCCAGGTTCCTCTGGATTGAAGTGCCGCCATTTCTTCTTCCATTGCTAGCCGCCATCTAACATCCTGCAAAGCATCATGATGATCTCGTGGAATGTCTGTAGCTGAAAGTGCCAATGCAAACGTCCTGAAGTCTCCAGATAGCCTCTCAAAAGACACGGCTGTTGATAATGGATATTTGGCACAGCTTCTCTTCGACTTGCGTAGAGCAATTGGAACATCCAAATCATCAGTATTCTCACCATGCTCCTGCACTACATCCTGCTGTAAAATGTCGTCAGATCCATCAACATTAATATTTTCATTACATACCATAGGCGAGCTAGTTGACGGGTCAGGACCATGAGCTGGAGGAGGCCTGCGGGTGTAATGGAATGGTAGTGGAGAGACTAGCGGTGGCGGTGGTGGTGGCGGTGGTGGTGGTGGTGGCGGTGGTGGTGGCGCTGGTGTTGTTTGAAGTGGTGGCGGTGGTGCCATTAATATGGCATCAGGAGGTATAGGTGGTAGCTGCATGTCTCCAGATGCTGAAAAATACATAACAGATTCAAAAAATGTAACATCTGCACTGATCATATACCGCCGACGCACTGGATCAAAACACTTTTACCCCTTTTGAGTTCTGGAGTAGCCCACAAAGACACACTTGACAGCCCTAGGAGAGAACTTGTCAGTAGCAGGCGACAACTGATGGACGAATGCGACTGACCCAAACACACGAGGAGTAAGAGCGAACAAATCCTTGTCTGGGTAAATGGGGGAAAAAGGAATCTGTTCATTCAAGACAGACGAGGGCATACGGTTGATTAGGTAACATGCAGTAAGAACTGCATCACCCCAGTAGGAGTAGGGAGCATGACTGTGTATAAGAAGAGACCTTGTGACATCAAGAAGGTGACGGTGTTTTCTTTCAGCGATCCCATTCTGTTGAGATGTATGAGCACAAGAGGTTTGGTGAATAATCCCTTTTGAGGGGTAGTAATTGGCCAAAGTGTGGGTGCATAACTCTAAAGCATTATCACTTCTCACAAGTTTGACAGATGTGGAGAAAACATTCTGAATTTCATTTAGAAAATGGATAATAATATTTCCTGCTTCAGATTTATTTTTCATAAGAAACACCCATGACACTCTCGAGAAATCATCCACAAATACAATATAAAACCTGTGTCCCTGATGATCGGGAACACGACTCGGACCCCAGACATCTATATGAAACAACTCAAATTTGGAGTTACTACTCCGACCTGGACGACTGGGAAAGGACGACCTGTGATGCTTTCCCAACTGACATGCCTCACACTGGATAGGTGTGTGAGAGAGACTATAGGGTAGAACTCGACACAACTTCTGAAGCGGTAAATGACCAAACCGCAGATGCCACAGGAGAGGAGATACTTGTCCAGCAGGAGAGGATGTGGTTCCAGCAAATGGAGTCTGGTTCAGACGGTAAAGGCCTCCTTGCTCATAGCCATGACCAATCACGTTGCCCGTACGGATGTCCTGAAAAATCAAAGAAGATGGATCAAAAATAGCTCGACAATGGAGATCCTTCGTAATCTGACTAATTGACAACAGATTCATAGAAAAATGTGGTGCAAGTAGGACATTCTTAAGCTGCATAGAAGGTGTCAATCTAATCTCCCCCTGACCAGTGATAGGGGAATGTGTGCCATTAGCAATCACTACTGTCCGTCCTGGAGGGATCTGAGTGTATCCTGTAAGTACACTCTGGTCGCCACATAGATGATGTGTAGCGCCCGAGTCCATGATCCATGGCAGTGTATCAGATCTACTACTGTGGAGTGCAAGTATACTACATGAAGTACTAGTAGATGCAGAGGCAGAAGCAGCAGCATCAGTATGACTCTCTGTAGTCGGTGCTGGACCAGATGGTAGGATGATGCCCCTGAGGCGGGCAACTAGATTATCAAATCGTTGATCCAAGGTAGCAGCAGATGGGGGCTCTATCTGCTCAGCAGCTCGTGCAGGTGCAGGGAATCCATGCTTCGAATAGCATGTGTCTTCATTATGTCCGACTCGGTGACAATATGTGCATGTTGGCCTAGTGCGGCCACCCCTTCCACGAGGTCCACGTCCACGGCCCTGGTGATGAAAACCGCGGCCTCTGTTTGCCGCCATAACTGAGGAATTCTGACTCGCAGCTGCTGAAGGCACTGTGATCCTACTCAATCTGTGAAAGGCTTCCTCCATGGGAGGAATAGTCGAGTCCGCCAAAATCTGAGACCGTGTTGCCTCATACTCTGGATCAAGTGCAACGAGAAACACACCCACCATCGTCGCATTCCTGTATGTCTTCTGCTGTTCTGGCGTGGCGGTAAGAGGCATGAAGCTATAGAGCTTCTCGAACATCCCTCTCAGTGATGTGTAGAGAGAATGTAAAGGACGGCCGTTCTGTTTTATTGTGAATATATCATGTTGTAGTTGCAGGATCTTCGTTTCGTTCTTCGCCTGAGAATATGTCGCTGCCAGGATATCCCACATGTCTTTGGCTGTGTGTTGATGAAGAATGTCATTGGCAATTTCAATAGCCAATGTGCCAGATAGCCACACCTTGGCATATGCATCATCGGCCTCCCATGAGGCATGGACTCCAGTCTTCTCCGCAGGCTCAGGTTCGATAAGAATGTGCTTCTTACCTGTAGACTTCATCATACTCATGAACTGCATTGCCCACAGTTCATAGTTCGTACCATCCATCTTGACAATGGGCGTTGGACCACGAAATGCGCCAATAGACGGGATATCTGCCTTGCTTTCTGACATACTGGAGACGGAAGACTGGAGCGAATGACAGAAGATAATCTTTGTCTACAATGACATTGACAGGATTAGTTGCATGTGTAGACCTCAAGCAACTATCCCCATGAATGTGCGCGTGCTACGATATGTACACGCACAGGAATGACGAAGATGCACGCGGTATGCGCACAGCGGTCTGCGCACTGTCTAATACCCTTCACGCGTGCTGTGCGCAATCACGCGGTATCTGCACACAGCGATCTGCACACGCGGTATGTGGCCTTCACGCGCAGGTGCGCAATCGCGCATTGTAGATGGTGCGCAGGCGCGCTGGAGATGGTGCGCTTCACGTGCAGGCGCACTGGAGATGGTACCCTTCACGCGCAAGCGCACTGGAGGATCGCGCGCAGGAGATGATGCGCGCGTGTCGTAGGCGCAGGTGCGCGGCCTCGTGCGCAGGAGATTGTGCGCTGGAGAAGATGCGCAGGAGCACCGACGCGCGAAGGAGGAGAGGCGGCGGCGTTGGAGGCGCGCCGATCGAGAGAGAGAGAGGAGAGAGATAGGGCCGGCGGGTGGGGTGGGTTAGGGTTAGGGTTTCGAGAATTCCGGTCTAGGACCGTCGCTCTGATACCATGTTGGGAAAAGTGAATGAGATGATCTATTCCATAAGCCCTAGGCTCTCTTATATAGGAGAGTAGCCCATGGGTAAATTACATAAAGAGAATAACAGAAAAATAAAATAACGAAGAGGTACAGTTATTCTATATGTGTCAACATTCATAAATAGGTATTTTTGAGCCTCTTTGAACTGGGATTTCGTGTTTACAGTTTATACTGCCTTCTAAATTCCTAATAATACAGATGTATGATTACAGATACAAATGTCCTTCATTTCAAAAAAGACATGATGCAAAATTAAATTAAAATCAAGAGGAGAACGCTCTGATTCATGAAATGCCTTGCAAAGTAGCCAAAATGAAATAGATAAGAGACAGGTCCCTCTCACACATCGGTAGTGATTTTTCATAAATGGCATTTCAAAAACAATGAACTGGCATTCCCACCACAAAAGCTAGTTGAAATAGTAGATAAAACATAAAACCCAAATGCAAAAACAATAACCCGACAGTTTACAATTCATAAAATAAAGTCAAAGACACATAAAAAACCGCTTGTTACTCTTAATTCCAATAGATATATTTTCACAAAAAAAAAAACATATGCACAGAACTAGTATCTATTTATATGATAATAATTGTTATTGCATTTATGTATTATTTCTTTTAAAAGTGGCAATAACTGTTTGTAAAAAAATCACCAATAAAACCAGCTTCCGTTATTCCCCATTTCCTGACAATCCAAATATTCAGAACCAAACAAAAATTGGGAACCATATTTGCAAACATGGAGACTATACGGGCTCCCCTTCGATAAGATTAATAAAGAAGTCTGTGAAGTAATTTGGAGCTGATTTTAGACTATATAGATTGTAAGGTCCATTTCCCTAGTTTACTAGCCCCAACTTTTAGTTCTTATTTTTTGGAGAATGGCAAGATTTGGACTCTAATTTGCTGTGTATAAGGTCCACTTCTCAACTATAGACTAGATTTATCAAAAAAAACAATCAAGGCCATTTTAGACGACGCTGATTTTAAATGTGAATGGTATTGCACGACATCTAAACTTTAAGCCTGAAATAGTCATCTGAATTCATGTTGGATCTTTCACAATCTTTAGTTGATAACCACACAATAATTACAACATGCCCAATTAGAAAGATCACTCTGCCCAACATAGTTAGAAACTTAGAATGCAGCCTTCACTATCCAAATATTTAAGGATCAAAGGTTGATGCCAAACAACTGGGCCAGTCTCAAGTATGACAATTACAGGTTCAAGTTCAGGGACCAATATTGCACATGCATATGTGCATACCCCGACTAATGAACAGGAAAAAGTACCTGCGGCAACAACCACTGTAAGAGCATCCCCAACCTTTCTTATCCTTCTTACAGCTGGCTTGTATGACTTGAAGTTCTTTAGAACAGGATCATCAGCCAATAGCTAAAATAATGTAAAAAAATGCGGCATTAGATTATCACCCTAGACAAATTTGAACAAGAAAAAATAAAAATGTGCAAGAACTCCTTTTTAAAAACCAATAACAATGTCCAAATTTACATATCCAAAATTCTCGATTTTTCCATCAGGACTTTAAAATCTGACAAAATTGCAAACAATTGCATATTAATGAGATTGATCTAAACATTTCCCTAATAAATTATTGAATCGAGGTCAGTTTTCTAATTCACAAGAAATTCAACTCAAACTTCAGTATTTTTGTTTAAGAAACTGTCGAATTTAGGAACGATTTTGATAAAGGACTCAGTCAAAGTTGAGTGGCTCAATTACATCAATGAAAGGGATGTATGTGAATAATTGGTCCAGGGTATAATCAGGACTCAAATTTACATCTTCAGCCAAGCAAGAAGCATTTGAATAAACACTGAAAAGTATTAGTCTTGAAAACTATGTTATCCTCTTCTGTCGAGTGAACTTAGTATAAGCAAATTCAGATATTTGAGTTTCCAGGGAAGAAATTCTCTATTTCCCTCTATCACAAAGTAGCTCCACGCCTTCGTCTCTCTGTTACCAAAAGCAAATTTGCTATGTATTCATGAAAACGTGTTTTCTCATCATGGATCAATAGAAAGCAAGACTAAAGACGCCCTTGGGAAGAGGTAAACATGTCACACAAATCTTCCAAAGTAAAATGGTTATATAAACTTTTTGAATGATGCCACTTATCATCAATGAACAATTTAAGTCTGTTGTTGGCGCAGTGGTTGCCTTTTATGGTGTGCATCCTCAAATATGCAGATTCTCATGCATGTTACTTTTTCCTTTCTCGAATTCAGTGTACAATATTGAAGCATATTACTGAACTATATTTTTTAGATAAATGCACTGTATTGTGATGTTTTCCAATTAACATTATTAAATTTGGAGGTCATCCATAGTTTATCAACCTAATTATTTAGATGATGAGTTTGTACACGGTTCTAGTTGTTTTGGTGCTTGAGTTGGTTGGATGTTTTAATCATGTATTGATGAGAAATTGTTGTTAAGATAATTTTCCCGCAATTTAATCACCGATATCGAGAGCAATTGCATCTTAAACGCAATTATTAACCACTACAAATGTGTACAAGAACATTGAACTCCAAGACCAAGACACTTTAACAAACACCAGAAACTATGATCAAACATCTAAGTCGCAGCCAAGCCATCCATATAATGCATCATAAGTAAGTTTACAAAAAAGTTTCATAAATATCCAATTAATGCAAATTTTATACAGATATCTTTTCAGTTATGCTGAAGCTATATGGTTATTAATTTACAATGTTTCCCTTAAAGATTATGGTACACAGGTCGCTTCATCTAACTGGGAGTTAATGATCACATAAGACACCTTTTACAAACATATTGTTGTCAATTAATCACTCCCCAAATCCTAAAATGCATGGCTCACTACAACCAAAAGATAAAAATACCTACTACCCACAAGGTTCCCATAATAAAAGTATTAGGAGCCTCTTGACAAACCAAAAAAAGGATGTTGCAGGGTTGGAGTATAACTACTTAATACTCACCCCAAACATTGTATGGCAATCCAAAGTTGGCGAAAATTTTCCGATGCTTTCTACACCATCCAAAAGTTGTTTTCCCACTGCATCGTCATTAAAATTCCAGCACAAAACATTTCAAATCACTTTCTAAATTACACCTAATTTGGTACAACCCCACTAAAATCCAAGTCGGGAGAGGATTTCTCCCTTCTTGAGCTCATACTTTCAGGATCACTGCATTCTCCGCTTGCTTGTACTTTCAGGGTCATTGCATTCTCCACTTGGACATACATCCTACGATCAACCAGGGCCACTTTTCCTCTCAAATTCAACTCAGCCTCAGCCTCTGCAAGAGTGCAAACATGTTACCCTTCAATTTCCTTCACCTCACCTTCATATCATAGCTTTTATAACTTCCCGTCACTTCATGCAATACAACCAATGCTATTCCTTTTTTAGAGAACCCAATGTTATTCTAAGCCCACAAGATATAACTTCCGAATAAGTTATATAAGAGACAGATTACTCACATGCGCATACATTTTAGTCCCCACTTTAAGGGCCTTTCAGGGATGGGGGTTTATCCACCTGTAAAATATATTTGTGATATTTTTGTGGTTAAAAAATATGTTTGGTCTCTTATAGGATTTCTGCTAATTAGGGCAAAGCCGGAAAACGGCTCATTTCAGCTATTGAAGGGAGATGCCAGATCTCTTTGAACGGTCTGTCAGGAGGAGCATGCATCAATTGATGTGTGCAAAGAAGTCAAGGCTCTTTCTCTATGTTACTTGCATTATTCGTTCCGCTTCTATTGATGTTTGTTTGTTATATAAGCAACATATTGAGTACAGGTAGCTGCATATTCTGGGACAGCTACTACTAGAGTCACAAGATAAATGGAGAGAGATGTTCGATTGATGGAGCAATCTGCTACTGTCCTACTTTTAAACAAAGGCATACTTTTGTTTTCTTGGAAGGTGAGCCTGCTATAGTTGAAGATCAATACTCTGGAAAATTGGATGAGATGGCCTGGAATGATTGCATTTTTCTTTATGAACATATAATTCGCTTTAGATAGAATTGGAGACAGTTATTTGAATTTGATGATGCTGGCAACATTAGACAGTGGACCTTTAGAATATCTGCATTAAAATATGATGTAGATTCAGAGGTGCACTTACTTGGGGCCGTTTACAAGTATATATTTCGTGTGAAGGCTTTCTACGAAGATAGAAAAGACTGGTTGCTAAGATGTGGTTCACTGGGCTTTACTGTTGTACATAGATGATGCTGACTACTGGGTTCTGAGACATCATGCACTGACAAGCAAGGTTTTAAAAAGCGTGAGGCATATTGAGGCGTTTTCCCAGTATTGCCTCGAGGTATAAGCCTCGAGGCGTATCGAGGCGTAAGCCTCACTCGTGAAAGAAAATTTTTCATAAAACATAATAACTAATCATAATTACAATTTTCAAGTTCTAGAAATCAAATAGTTATGATTAAATGCATAAATCCATGACATTTCAAAGCTAACATCATGATTTAAACATCCAAGTTGTTATATAACTCTGGACTCTAAATCTATAAGGAGTCAAGTAAATATGGATATGCAAGCACAATAATGAGTAAGTCTTCGTAAAATTTAAAGTTTTGAATAAAATTTAACTAAAGGGACTAGGTGTAACACACCATTTTCAAAATTAGGTGATATATTTGTGTCATTCAATTGAGAAGGATAAGAGAGTAAGCAGTGAGTCACTGTTACTTTTTACTTTACCATAAGGATTGATGGATAAAATACTTGAATATTGCATGTTATAATCATCTTCTTTCATGCATGCTTTGATGTGTATTAATTTAGTCCCGATTGAATAGAAGAAAAGATGAGATATGTTACAAAAATATACTTTCTAAATTTAGGTCAAAGTAGGGGACTTGCATCCGAACATTTTAATAAAGAAAGCATTTATGCTTGATTCATATTAAAGAGTAGAGACATTGGATTTAAGGACTCAAGACTAATTTTTTTTCATGTTGATTTATAAAGAACATACATAACAAAGTAAAAATAAGCTTAATATGTTAATGAACTAAAAAATGCATTTCAGTGAATCGTGAGCTTAAGGACTTGAAAATATTTGTCTATGAAAGATGCAAAGCTCACAATCAAAAAGAAAAGAAAAATTATTGTAGAAAAAAATCAGCTCATACATGAGGCTCGAGGCGCACCCCTCACTAAGGCTGCAGCGTTTTTAAAAACAATGCTGACAAGTTCAAAGAAAACTACTTTTTCATTGGTTTTTTACTCTGAAATTTTTGAAAAAAAAATAGGGGGTTAAGCCTGGAAAAGGCCTTGGCACTTTAAATAAGAAGTGTCCAAATCATTTTGATGTGTCTGCAACAGGAATCATGGGAGGGTGCTATATGGAGGAGTAATGCTTTGTCACTCTTCCCTGCGGTCCTCAATGTTGGAGTAAATGCATATATCTCTGGAAGCACTTGTAAGTGCGGATGTGAAAGATGGAGCTGACTACTGCTATCAAAGTTTTCATGGAGAAATTGAAATCTATTCTCTACTGGAGAAAATAGGCTCGAAAAAGTGAGTGTGACATTGCAGTATCATCGAATCTTGATTACAATGCCACTAAAAGGTCAATTAGAATCACTCCGTCTGAAAGTGGCCCTCATTAATGATGAGCCCCACCAAGTTAGATTTTGAAGCTGAGGATTAGCTCCTAGGAAGAAATCCATCCACTTCTTATCTTAGTAGAGCTCTTCCTCTTTTCCAGCGGGCTCACTTAATGGGCCTTCTAGTTCAAATTTTTGATGTTGCTTTGCTTGATTAGAAAAGCCAGTTTGCCCCAGGAAAACATATATAATAGCGTAGAATCGTTGCTTGTAGGGTGTATGAAGAAGAATGGACATTACGTCAAGAGAAAGCGAGGAAGTGGAGCCACAATGTGAAGTGAAGTTGAGGAAGGTATGACCCGTAAGGGAGGTTCGACGAGTTGTTTAGGAGTGCAGAAAGAGGGTCCACTTCCTTAATGACGTAAGCGACACCCTTTGGGTAAGCTTCCCACACCTCTACCAATATCTTTCTAGGAAGTGATGACAAGGGAAAGAAATGGTGGCGCAACAAGTGAGGGGAACTCGGATGGAGTTTCCCGAATGCCAACCCCCAAATCCATTTGGTTGTCCTAGGGTTCTCTCGCCTCCGAGCACATGAATCACTCCATCTGAAAGTGGACCTCACTAATTTTAATGATGATACCAAGACCGACGGTCTAGTTATTTGTGCAAAGGACCTAGTATCAAGGTTTGAAAAAATGAAAGGTGGAACGAGGCGAGACGTAGCCTCGAGGCGGTCGGGGAGTAAACCTAAGTTTGTGTAGGAAAATAATTACAAAATGTATAATAAATACATTTATTGGTGAAAAAACATAATCAAACAAACATATAATATATAACAATGTAATATATGATGATATTATGAAGATAAGAACATGAAAAAAATGGATATTTCAATGCCATAAACATTTCTACTAAAATTTCTACCCAGTCAAAAGGAAATCATTGGCTATAACAAAATTTTTTTAATATAGGTATTCGAATTCACACGTAGTTTCTTATATGTTTAAGTGTGTAATAGTAAGAGTTCACTGAAATAACTGGACATGTTAAAGGTAAATATGAATATGAAAGAGGTCAAAATTAAGCATTCATCTTGTATAAATATATACTCAACAACTAGGCCTTTATAAACATATGAAAATACGAATAGGAGTAATTATTTTCTTTAAAAAATACATGAAAAAATCTATAACGCCTCGACCGCCTTTGGCATCCGAGGCGCACGCCTCTGCCTGGGGGTCCGAGGTGGTCGCCTCAAGGCGTTTTGTCACCGCCCCGTTTCTCCTCGATCGCCTTTGCGTCTCGAGGCGTGTTTTTTCAAACCATGCCTAGTACTAATATTAGAGCTAAGGGTGGTGGAGAGCATAATCGCAATCCAACGTGATTCATTTCTCCACTCCTATCCCTTCCAAAGAGAGAGAGCTCTTCCTGACAGCACATCGAGATCACGTAACATCATTCCCTATTGGCTTCCTTCAGCCATTCCATAAGCAAGCAGCTCACACCACTCCTAAAAGATAGGCTCGTGTCGGCTTGGTACAATCTTTAAGTGGGCATCCTGTCTCTTGATGATTGACAATGTGATTCAGATTGAAGAGAGGGTTTTCACCAATAGTCTTTTGGCCGGGAGTCTGATAAGTTATTTCAGAGGTGATTCTCTGAGAATGAAGGCGATGTCCATCTTGAACAGTCTTTAGTTGCCGACTTGCAAACGGAAGATTTAACAGACTTTCTTTAAAGAGAAAAAGGGCTTCTACCGTATAGGTGTGTGCCTAAAAACTTCATCATTAATCATCAAGTCAAAATATACACGCCTGATAAGTTACTTCATCGATGTTGTTATAGCAAACCTTTTTTTTCATTTTCCTTATACTTCACTTTGCTATACTCCCATCGTAAGGACCCACCACGTGATATTTCAAATTGCAGGAAAAAACTATATCTCAATTCCCGTAAAAATAAACAAGATTCATTTTCCTTAAAAAACTTCCTCCCGTGGTTCCTCTACAGCAATCCAACACCACAACAAGAAAAAATAGGTGGTCGTGGTCCAAACAATAAACCATCATCTACATCGCCTCAGATCTTCCAATAGAACATCGAAGGGAAAATGGGTTTTTTGGGGCAAGCAAACTTACAGCCTTCTCGCGCGCGCCGAGATCCACGTGGAAGCCGCGGCGGATCTGCGCCTGCGGATCGAGAGAAGCAAAAACAATAAGATCGGAGAGGATTAGGAGGAGGATAAAGAGGGAGAGAGAGAGAGAGAGAGAGATCGACCTGAGATGGAGAGGCGCGGGAGTTAGGGTTCCATTTCGAGAGGAGAGACGCCATTGCCGGACAGAGCTCCCCCTCTTTGCGATCTGCACTGCTCTGGATTTTCGGGTGGGAAATGGGCTTATAATATACGTACACATTTTTTTAATACACGCCCTTCACGCTATCTTTTTTAAAAATGGTAAATTGCATATAAAACCTCGATCTTCCACTCAATTTCAATTTCATATTCAAACTTCGAGAAATTAAAACGTGATATCTGATCTTAGAGACTTTGTTATCGTATGGTCTTTAACTACATGAATTTAGTCGACAGTATTATCTTTCTATCCTTAAATCACTATAGCTCAAAATCTCATCGAAACATGTTTCAAATATATTTTTTAAAAAAAATCAAATACAACATTAAAATGGGGTGCATATTTCAAAAACTTTATATAATTGTACATATTTTTTTTTAATTTAGAGGATATTATGCCTCCGTCCTATGCGTGATGCACGTCTACCTCTTTCCATCTTGTCCTTTTAATATTGGAGTTTTAGACGCATGTCCTTGGAATCTTTCAAAGTACACAATGACTCCTACAATCTTTGAAATTATATAGGGATGAAATAGATATATTCCGCTGCCATATTCATTTTATATAGATTCCTTATTATTTTTATATTTGTATTTATTTTAAAATTGTTACGAATATGGATATCATTTTGGTATTCGTAAATGTTCGTATTCATATATCCATATATCTATAATTGTATATTTAATTATAAATGTGTGAACATAATTATATGACTTCATTCATCATTGTTGATACTATTATTATGAAATTAACATATTTGTATACATATTTTGAATGTAAAATATCCTAAACTTTCATACTTAAGTTAGTCTTGAAAAATATGGCTTAAGCATTCATGTTCTTTTCGTATAATTCATTTTAACACATTTTTCATATTCCTCAATATTCGTATCCGCGTTCATTTTTGTATTTTAAGATAGATAAGGATATGATTACACCTATATTAATATCCGTGCCTGACTATTCTCATCCTTTCTGGTACCTGTCAAGGAAGTTGACAGGTACTTATACAAAGTTTTTTAGTTGTTGGTATTCTCTTGTATTTGACAAGTTTTAAGGAAACTAAACCACACTATCACAGATTAAATCTGATTGGGTTATCATCGCCTTCCTGTTTTATTCTCTTCCCGAATTTTTACACTACGGTGTTGTTACCTTGTATTCATTTTAAACTATAAAGTTGTAAAGTTACTTGAAACTGTATTACTAAAATTCTATCACTTCTTTTACCATATATGGTATAATTGACATGCGTAAATATTTGCGCATGTAGAAGAAAAATATGTAACTATATAAATTTTGAAACGAAAAACAACATCACAATAAACAAATACAATAGTGAATCATATATGGAGGGTTGATCCTGTGAGAGCCCCAGATTATAGGAGCGTGAGAGCAGTGAGTCTGAACCAATAGATTATGTGCATATCTCTCCTCCAATCAACCAGTGTGTGATGAGCAGAATCTAATAGTTCAGACTCACTGCTCCCACGCTCTCACAGTGTGAGGCTCTCACAGGTTCAACCCCCTCATATATAAATCTATCTTATCCATTCGCATCCCTATTGCTCTCAGAGATATAAAAGATTGGAAAGTGCGACCCACTAAAGAAAATATCAGCTGATCAACAGTAAACATATTATCTACAGAGAATCTAGCATTGCAATACCAATTAAGCAGCAAACAATAATCCATTTTCTCTCATTGTTTTTGCGTGTTATAGTCGTAAAAATCATGTGGATTTTAAAGAAAAGTCAGCTACAATAGTCGCTAGACAATCAATATACAGATGAATACGCAATCCCTTGCATAATTCAAGTAACTTCTGCATGGAAACACGATAAACGAGTCCTTTTGAAATCTGCTATAACATAATAAGATTTAAGTTTGGCGCCACTGGACAAGAATGACTCCTGCAGTTGATTTCCCTTTTCATGAGAAATTTATACGGTACTTGGCGCAATGGATGGCAGATACAATCATCAAACGTGGAATGTCTTTATACAGTAACCGTTTCAGTTATTATACGGAGAACTCAGAATGGAAATCTTGTGTAGCAGGGTGGATGCCTTCTTGTTCATTTGGACCGCGGTCGTCCATTCCTGGTAGCGGTGGAGGCTTCCGGTGAAATCCGTAAACAAGCCATCAATGCCTATCTTGTTGATCCAGTAATCATATTCCAAGTAGGGATCTTGACAGAAGTCAACGTGGAGGAATTGATTCTCGTTCCTGAAAGTGTATGGGTGTACCTGCAAGATAATCCAGCGCAAGTGTATGGATAACAATACATCTTGAAAATCGAAACATGTTTGCACTTGGATCACCTACAGATGATACAGTAAAAGCGAGCGGGTAACAATATATCATCAATTCTAAAATCAAAATGAATCGAAAAATCAATAACAGGGATGCATTGATTGTTTTAGAGAAAAAGGGATGATTACTCTGGATAAGTGAATTAGATTTACATAAGCCAGAACTCATAGATTGCCTTTACGTGAGCAAATGTCGAGGGGTTTATCCTATGAAAATTGATTGGCAACTTACATGTACAAAATCAACTTAGCCGATCCAATGTGATGCTGAGTTGGCTGGGGTCACAGGGCTGAGGTGAAAACTTTTTTTTTATCATGGACAGTTTGATAGTTTCTCATGTGTTCTATAAACAAGTTGGACATCAAAACATATTCACGAGAATAAAAAAGAGAGTATGGTGCGAGCAAGTGGAGTCGGCACATTGCTGAACCACTATACATCCCTGTGTTGTGTGATTGTGTGTCGGTTTCTCAATTAGTGGATTGGATCTATTCCCAACAGCCAACATATTACCCCTTCAAGCAATGTGAACAATGAAGAGGAGGCATGTCCTTCGCATCTTTTTCACAATACGACCTGCGCAAAAGCCACGAAGATCTTTGCCCTTGATGGGGCTCTGCGATAGCGTATCAATATGCTATCTTCAACTATTTTATCATTCCCAGATATGGGCAATGCAGAGAGGGCATTGTAGGCCTTCTTAACTGTAATACTCCATCGAGCTAGACCCAGTAATCTCTTCGCAAAGTTGGCCCCTCTACATAGCTCAAGAGATCCGTCAGCCCCGAAAAATCTTCCATTCTCTGATCAAAGAGGGAAGCCGGGAAAAACAGACCCTGCATCCCACCTCTAGGATTTGAAGTTGACCAATCATCCACAACATGAGCCTTAGGAAGCGATCACAAAATACCTCTTCCTTCATCCAATCATCCCTCAAAAATCTGAAGGACTGATCGAGCAAGTACCCCTCCAGAACGTGGTCGCCACTGATACTTCTAAATGACATATCCAACGAGGATGACATAACAGCACCGAGTAGTTCTACAGAGCAAATCATCAATATCAATCCTAGATGGTCATCCAAAGCCACACCACCCACTTCAAAAGTGGCGCTTTATTCATATCACTTGGTCAAAGATGCAAATTTCAATACAAATTCCCGATGGACCCTTTTTTTCTGAGAAGATGTTAGCAATTGATATTGAATGTATAATCACAATGATTAATATTTTATAGGTTTTTTCACCATTTTATTAAATTACTGCAGAACCCTTCCAGCATCCCATTTTTTGAGGCATAATATCAACGAGGCATTGACAAAGAGAAGTCACAAAGCTGCCAATAATAGATGGCATGTTCATGCTTAATCAAAAATTTGAATCCATTTTATACACTTCCAAAGACTTGTCCATATATAATGTACGCAGATAACCACAAACCTCTTGACATGAAGAGAATTCACCAAAAAGCCTGTCAAAGAAATGTAGACAGTCATGCAAGCAAATAATTGCAATGTGATGTTCATAACCTCTCTATTCCCAAAAAATATCAACAAGTGCCAACATGAAAATCCATGTAATTTGAGTGTTTTTGAGATTTATACCCAGTTTATTACTCAAACTTCATGTTTATATTGCAGACTACATGATGGAGAATACCTCAAGGCCGTGAGCATGTGCTCGCTCTACAAGATCAGTTGGTTCGGTAAGGGAGTTATTCGTTGGAGGAACCAAATTGTCTTTCCATGGCCCAATCCCAGAAACATAAGCTTGTATGAACTCAAAATATTCATTCGATGTGATTTCCCAATACGACTGCATAATAAAAAAGAAACAAGTAACTTGACATAGTAGAAATAGTTCATATTTTAATTTTTCTAGCACAGTTACGAAGAGCGTCTTCTTATTAAGTCGGGCTTCTCATGATGTCACACACAGATTAAATTTAAAAGACAACTGTTTGATGATGATATAAAATGAGAATGTTTAACCAAATCAGTGCTAATTGGAGAAGCTCAATCAAGGATTAGTCATCTTTTTAATCCTGGATGGAATGTTTCTAACACCTGTTCCCATATTGTTTTCTTTGGATATAAGACTTGGACGTATCAAATCTATGAAGTGGAGGTAAATCTAGGTTGTTTCAACCGAGATAATATTTGGCAAGGTCATCCCTCTAAAGATATTTTTTCTTACAATAAAGGACATACCTGATTAGTATCTTGAGTTGGCATGTCAATGTCATCAATTAAGAATACTCTTGGTGAATCAGTAAGATTTGATACATAGATAAGTGAAGTTGGAGCAAATGACTGTATGAACAATGGCTGCTTTTGCCAATTCTTGGATTTATAGGCACCCTTGTACCCATATCTCAAAAGAGTCTCAACGAATATGTCCTCAAACTTCTTCCCGTTTGGCCATTGAACCTACAGAATAACTCAATGACAGAATCATCTCACAGAAAAAAGGTAGAAACAGCTGACAACAAGTGATCCCCAACTCAAAATTAATTAGTTAACTAAGTTCTAAGAATATGATATTGGAAGACCCAAAATGCCATATAATTCCAATTGATGCTAGCATCTTGCAGTAATTTCTAAAAGCTGATGAAGGCATTACCAACAATCTCTACCTTGAACTGAATCCTCAGATTGCAGAACTGCAATTGCTAGACTTCATCACTGCCTTTGCCAACTTGACAAGCTCTCATATCTGATTCTTGTGAAGAGACTCCATCTCCTCACCCATAGCAACAATCAACTACCCAGTTTCTGCCCCAGCTATGGCCTCCACGTAAGGGAGGGCTCTGGAGACTTTGCCTCCTCAACCTGTAGTGTAAATAACCATGTCTTTAAAACTATATCTCTACGGTGGATGTATCTCTTAACGAGGCCAATCACTAGCAACACTTGGTTGCCTCTCCTCTGGTTGCTCAGCTTCAGGCTGTTCAACATCATCTTAATCATGAGTGTGCGATCAACTACATAATCACTACTTGGTGTCAGATAAAACTACTTGTTCGAGCGCATCATCACATGTCCCTGCATCAACAGACTTATTACTCGAGCGAAGTATGGAATTCTCATCAAATGTAATATTCCTGTTAACAATAATTCTATACTCAGAAGAGGCCCAATTATGTACCTCTTTACTCATGCACCATATCTAGTAAACAACCCTTTCTTTACCCTTGGTTCTAATTTTCCTTCACTAATATGATAATAAGCCGCATAGCCAAAGACTCGTAAAACAGAATAATCAACATGATTTCCAGATCATACCTCCATGTGTGTCTTTCAGTTAATAGTGGACGTAGGATTCCTATTCACCAAGTAACAAGATGTATTCACATCTTTAGCTCAGAATGCTCTAGCAAGTCCAGCATTAGAGAGCATGCACCTTGCTCTCTCCAGAAGCATCATGTTCATTCATTCTGCAACTTTGTTCTGATGTGGCATATCTCTAACAGTGTGGTGTCTCGCAACAAAAGCCCATTTATCCTTAGTTTGGAGTTGTATCGAAGCTTTCCATGTACTCTATAGACATTGAAAGTATCCATACAATTATTGAATGTAGTAGACAAACTTTGAGCTTGTATAAAGATCTTCTAAACCTCGTTGGTTTAAAATTTTCTGGAGACACTCATGTGGATCATCTTATAAAATTAAAGCAGGAGCACACCCCTCAGCTTCCTAGATCATCGTTAGTGATCGATCAGGTCTGAAACAACTAATCGATCAATGCTGCAAAGGGGGGGACTTTTTCTTTTACAATGGTTTGATTATATACTTCCCTGAGACTAAGAGTGATGGATTAGGAGTTCCTCGTGTTCCTTTACAGGAAAAAACTATAATTGATCCCCCAGATAAACTAATGGATCACATAAGGATATTGTTTTGCAATGGGGGATTACTCATACTAATATGATTGATCACATGTGCTTCCAAATGTTCAGAAAGGCTGGCCAGGTGGCCACATATGCATCGATGACTTTGTCGAACCACATATAGAGTATTCGGCGTATTATGCGGTTTTGACGAGTATACGTCCACGTATTGTAAAGAACCCCTCCATTCATGCTTCAGCTTCAACTGCCCCCCTTCAAGCTTTAGCTATTACTGTTGCTATTGCTGTAAAAAATAAGTGTTAATTTATTTAGTTATTGTTGTAAACCAAAAAATTTATCCAATGCTCTGCATTTATTTAATTTGATTTTAATATACTTTAGGTTTAGAATGTATCTTCATTCGTGAAAATAATATACCTATTAGTTATCCGCCATCTGTCATTCAGTACCTTTCTCATTTGTTCATATATTCCGCAGTAATCTGTGTTGAATCGCATCTTACTAATGGTTGGTGAAAACGAATTCAATTATTTATTCGATTGGAATATGTTGATTCACAATCCAATTTCATTTAGTTAATTCTTGGAGAATATAACAAGTGTTACTAACATGAATTGAATTATTATTTTATATTTTCATAACAATTTTTTGTGTTATTTTTTCATTTTAATAGTAAATATGCCAACCAATTTCATCTTTCAAATTTTTGTTATGATGAACTATTTTATCTAAATGAACATTTTTCTGACATTTTTTATTGTAATTATGTTGTATTAAAAATCTATGCGTTATTTTTCATGTATGTTATTTTTTAGAAATATAAATATCCAATATTTGAGATTATTGTTGAATTTTTAATTATTTTGATGTTAAAAAATATAAACAGCATAATCCGTATGGAGACCTGATTTGTATGGGTGTCCGATATCCAGATCATATTTTGTATTTTAACACATATATAAGTGTCAAAATCTCACACCACTGTGTAACTGGGATAGCTGTGGGAAATTTTGACTATGGTATGTATGATATTAATAATCGATGCCCTGACTAGTACACTACGCCATTGTGGACTCTTACAAGTGGGTAGAGCCTTAGAGGACATGGGCGGGTCGCGGTGATTCGCATGTTGGAATTTATTTTGGGAATCGAAGCTTTGATAAGTGAAGCCAAGTGGACATGTTGGGAATTTAGTTAGGATGCATTTTACCCCACTACATGCCTACGGAGGCACCCCAACTCTAAGGTCTTCTCATTGCCTTAGAGTCATAGTGCAAGGTCCCACATGGACCAAGATCACAGAGTATCTACGAAGCTTGGGTATTCATATCTAATGAGAATGATTAGGGTTTTTTTGTGAGAATGATTTATCTAGTTATTTCTTTTGCATAAGTCTTAATAACTTTTGAAATTTGTATATCGTACTGGGCAACTTTACTCATAACGTACCTTTGCGCAGATCTGTAGGTTCTCAGAAACAATCGCAGCAGTGAGCGATCGTTGTTTGCTGGGAGGTTTTTTTTGTGCAGCTACACGATCTTCTTGCGGTACAATACTTGTAGTTGGTTCTTACTTGTAGTTTTCTGCTTACTTTACTTGTGGCATTTTGAGAGACATGAGATGTACAATATATGTATGAACACTCTTTTTGATGCATACATGTAATATTTGTGTGGACATGGATTGTAGAAATGAATAATGGACATGCTACGAATGGAAATAAATTTGTAATCCCAATCTTCTTTTGTGTTATTTTCTCCTGTTTACCGTTATAATTATATCGCATGTTTCGAATGTGGAAATGTATACGTGTGAAATCGATTTGTCGAGTACCCGGATCCTAGGAGAAGATCGTCACAACATTCTCAATCAGTATTTGATAATCATCCGAGCCAATGTCTCGACCACCCCTCAATCCTGGCTTGTCTGTTGGATGCAGAGTGATGTTGAAATCTCCCCTTATTAGCCAAGGTAAGCCTCTGAATTTCTCCCCTATTGCATACAACTCCTCTTACAGGGCAGCACGAGGTCAGGTATCTGTCAGCCCATAAACATCGGTAGCCACAAAGGTTGTCCCATCTGCAATCCTTCTCGGCGACATCATAATAGAGAACCTTCCTTTCGGTACCCAATCTTCCAGCCTAAACTTCTCACCCCACTACTAGCCCCCATCGCCTACTAATTACATCAATTGCCTTAAAACAATGTAGCCGAGCGCCCCCCCATTGAAAGCCACAATTCATCAGACTAATCTGGAATATTTGTTTCATGTATCATAGCCACATCCACCCATTGTTTTTAAAAACGCGCCTCGAGGCACTGAGGCGTACGCATCGAGGCTATATCCTCATGCAGCCTCAGTGAGACGTGCACCTCGAGGCTTATGAGGCGCGCCTCGAGGCGCTGCCTCATGTATGAGCTGATTTTTTTGTTTTTTCTACAATATTTTTTTTATTTTCTTTTTGATTGTGAGCTTTCATCTTTTGTAGACAAGTATTTTCAAGTCCTTAAGCGTACGATTCACATAAATGTATTTTTTAGTTTATTAACATATTAAGCTTATTTTTCTTTGTTATGTATAATGTGCTAAGCCTTCTCCCACTATAAGTAGGGTCGGCTACATGGATTCTTGCTCAAATCCACGTTGAAAGATTCGACTATTTTTTGCGCTGGTCGTCGACTACCTAACGCAACCCCTGCAAGAGTGGGATTTTCTTTGTTATGTATATTCTTTATAAATCAACATGAACAAAAAATTGAGTCTTGAGTCCTTAAATCTAATGCCTCTACTCTTTAGTATGAATCAAACATAAATATTTTCTTTATTAAAATGTTTGGATGCAAGCCTCCTACTTTGATCTAAATTTAGAAAAGTATATTTTTTGTAAATATGTCTCATCTTTTCTTCTATTCAATCGGGACTAAATTAATACACATGAAAGCATGCATGAACAAATATGATCATAACATGCACTATTCAAGTATTTTATGGTAAAGTAAAAAGTGATCATTGATTCACTGCTTACTCTCTTATCCTTCTCAATTGAATGACACACACATCTCACCTAATTTTGAGAATGGTGTATTACAACTAGTCCCTTTAGTTAAATTTTATTCAAAACTTTAAATTTTACGGAGAGTTACTCATTATTGTTCTTGCATATCCATATTTACTTGACTCCTTACAGATTTAGAATCCAAAAAAAGAGTGTTATATAACAACTTGGATGTTTACCATGATGTTAACCTTGAAATGTTATGGAGTTATATATTTAATTTCTAAAACTTGACCATTATAATTACGATTAATTATTATGTTTTATGAAAAAATTTCTTTCATGAGTGAGGCTTACGCCTCGATACGCCTCGAGGCTTAAGCCTCGAGGCAATACTGGGAAAACGCCTCGATACGCCTCACGCTTTTTAAAACCTTGCATCCACCCTCCAATCATGCAGCATTTCTCTCACCACCCTCTTCTCATGCTTGCCTAAGCCCCTAATATTCAATATTAGCACATTCATTTGGCAACCTTTCCAGCCCCATGCGGTGGGACCGCACTCGTGCGGTCCGCTACTTCTCTGAGGTGAGCCTCCATGATCCCATCTTCCCTTCCTTCAGATGATGGCACCGCTGCATGCTCCACAACGATGTCGGCAGTGCCTGTACCCAGTTCATCCTCGAGTATCGTCTCCATAGCCGCCCAAGACATGGGGACCCGTCCAGATCTTCGCAGCTTCTTTCTCAAATATATCTTACCCCATCTCTTGGATGACGAGATTTGGATGCCCAGCAACTGCCTAAAACCCCTCCTTGCAGAAGCCCGTCACACGGTAGATACAGACTGTCTGATCTAGTTATTGATTTCTACAAATTCAAGACTTTTCACAACAAATATGATGAGGGGATAAAAAGATCCACTTACATGTTCATTGATGAAAATGGGATTTTTTATCTCCGGATATATGCCAACAACTCTAGGAGCATCTAGAGCAATTTTAATGTATTCGTCGAATGTGATTATTTGGAACTTCCCTGCATGTCCAGTAAAAGAACCGATTAAAAAAACAGATGTTACCGTTGAGGTGCTTAATTGAAAGCAATCAAAATAAATGCCAATTATATCTAAGTCACGTGTGGAAAGAAAAACTGATTATAAGATAGCCACTTCCTGATAAATAATGGCATTCAGGATAAAGTTGGGAAGGGGACAGCAGTATAATGAAAAATATTATAAAGAAGGTCTAACAAATCAACGTAAACATAGTTTGTATTTTTGTAATGACGTGAGATCATCCTTCCCCCATCCAAGAACTGATCAGGTTTAATGATAATAAAGAATAGCATAAGACTACAAATGGAAACCCACATCTTCAAATGTAAATCCACATCATCAAATGCAAAATAAAATGCAGGGTAAAACATAAGCTTGGTATTATTAGGCATATAGTTGATTGAAATACCTATTATCTAAATCTGAATATATCAACTCCCGACAACGATAAAAATCCGTAGAGGACTTTTTTGAAAGGGAATATGGATAAACAAAATGCATAAGGAATATCCGATATTAATAGATTTCCACTTCTCACGTTTGGGCGTTGACTGGTGTCACATTAAGAAATAAGTTTAAAGTGGCATTTGGTTTATGTGGTAAGAGAAAGACGACGATTGGATAGGCAGATTTTTGTCCCTTAAATAATAAATAGATAAGACCTATATAATATCAAGATCTAAAGTGGAGGGTTATATCTATTGTTCCTAAAAATGGAACGGTTAACGTGGAACGGAAGTGTATCAAATTCCATAATTTCTCAAAAGAGATAAACCCTTATGTGGGTTATCTATTAACCATGAGCCTATCTGACCAAGAATCTAGGCACATCTAAAGTATAGGGATACAAGTATGAGGCCAGGAACGTGATCCTTGAAGTATTTAATGATGGGAAGACCTTGATAACTTGGAATCTACATCCTGCAAGATCCCATGGAATTTGTTGTCTTGAAGACTGTAGAGATAGATATTATTATATGCTATGTACATGTTCGTCATTTTTATTTTTCTCTGGACTACTATGTATTTTACCCTTGAGGTCTCTCCCTATATAAGAGAGCCTAGGGTTCCCTTGAATAATAGATTGCTCATTTTTCACAACATGGTATCGGAGCCCAAGCCTTAGGGCTCTCTCCCTCTCCCCACCCGCCGCCCTCCCTCCCTTCGTCTCTCTCCGCCGCCGCCGCTGCCTCCCCGGGCTCCTCCCCGCCTCCCCGGGCTCCTCTCCGCCTCCCCGGGCCTCTCTTCGCCTCTCCGCCCCCCACCCCCACCCTCTCCGTCGCCGCCGGCCCCCAGTCCCGCCGGCTCCAATCCCGCCGGCCCTCCCTAGTCCCGGCGTGCCCTTGCCGATTGTCGGCGTGCCCTAGCCAGCACCACAGCGCCTTGATCGTAGCCGTCCCTTCTTTCAGATAGATGGATTTGAGTGCGTAACGTCTACATACGCACTCGAATCCTATGCAGTTTGTGTTGACATCTGTCACTTTGTCTACAAACCCTAGTTCTTCTCCAGCGGCGATATGTCAGAATCAAAGGTTGATATGCCCTCCATAGGCGCATTCAAAGGTCCTGCGCCAATAGTAAAGATGGACGGGTCGAATTATGAGCTATGGGCGATGCAGTTCATGAGTCTCATGAAGTCAAATGGTAAGAAGCACATTCTTACCGAGGATGAGCCAGCATAGAAGACAGGGATATATGCCTCGTAGGAGGCTGATGATTCGTATGCCAAGGTCTGGTTGTCAGGTACACTGTCAATGGAGATTGCCAATGATGTCCTCCATCAGCCCACTACCAAGGCAATGTGGGATATTCTAGCTGCTACGTATCCCCAGGTCCGAAATGAGACCAAGATGTTACAGCTTCAGCATGATATATTCACGATGAAGCAGAACGGCAGACCTCTTCACTCCTTGTACACATCCCTGAGGGGGATGTTTGAGAAGTTATACAGTACCATTCCACTCACAGTAACTCCTGAACAGCAGAAGACATTTCGGAATGCCACCATGGTGGGCATTCTACTTGCAGCCCTAGATCCTGAGTATGAGGCCGCCCGCTCTTAGATTTTGGTTGTTGCAGTTATTCCTCCAATGGAGGATGTTTACAGGAGGCCCAGTGATATCTCAGTCCCTTCCAGCTCATCTACTCCACCCCCATCGGCGATGGCAGTATCGCGTGGGAGAGGTGGTCAGTCTTCTGGTCGTGGACGTGGACCTCGGGGTAGGGGAGGTCGCTTTCGTCAGCCGTGTTCGTACTGTCACCGCACAGGCCACTCGGAGGAGACATGCTACTCTAAGCATGGGTTCCCAGCATCGATACGTGTAGCAGAGCATTCTCAGCCCCAAGTGGCATCTACTGCAGACAATCGTTTCGAGGAACTTGTGGCACGTCTACGTGATATTATGCCACAATCATCTGGTGATTCTTCTGGTGGACCTTCAGATGTTGTTGCTACAACATCTGCCAGTTCCTCTACTGCTGCTAGTACCTCAGGTAGTGCTACTGCATTTACATCTTCTTATGATACCTCTGATTGGATTATAGATTCTGGTGCCACACATCATCTCTGCCGAGATCGAGAGAGACTTGAGTCCTACAGGGACATTCCCCATGGCCGTTCAGTACAGATTGCAGATGGTACTCATTCCCCCCTCGTTGGACAGGAGGAGGTTTTCCTATCTCCTACTATGCATCTACAGAATGTCCTACATGCTCCTGAGTTCTCAATGAATCTGTTATCTATTAGTCAGATTACGAAGGATTTGCACTGTCGTGCTATATGTGACCCTCCTCTTATTTTTCAGGACATACTAATGGGCAGGGTGATTGGCTGTGGCTCTGAGCAGAATGGTCTGTATCGGCTGGTTCGGAACTCTTATGCTGGTGTCTCTTCTCATTCTGCCGGACCAGTATCTCCGTACACTGGAATCTCCGTTTTGGTCATCTCTCACTCCAGAAAATGCGACATCTTCTGCCTCAGATCTCTCCCAGTTCTTCCTTTCCCTGTGAAGCGTGTCAGTTGGGAAAGCATCATCGGTCTAGCTTTCCTAGTTGTCAGAGTCGGAGCAGTAGCTCCCCGTTTGAGTTGTTTCACATAGATATATGGGGTCCAAGTCGTGTACCCGATCATCAGGGACACAGATTTTATCTAGTGGTAGTAGATGATTTTTCTCGTGTATCTTGGGTCTTCCTTTTAAAGAATAAATCTGAAGTAGGCGATGTGATTAAGAATTTGATTAATGAAGTGCAAAATGTTTTTTCTTCTACTGTCAAATATGTTCGTATAGATAATGCTCTAGAATTCTGCACGCGGTCCCTCTCTCAGTTTCTTTCGTCAAAGGGCATTACTCACCAAACCACTTGTGCTTACACATCTCAGCAGAATGGTGTGGTAGAAAGGAAGCATCGCCACCTTCTTGACATTACTCGAACCCTACTGATTCAGAGTTGTGCTCCTATCTCTTTCTGGGGGGCTGTTGTTCTTACCGCTTGCTACCTGGTCAATTGTATGTTGTCATCTGTCCTTGGTGAGAAACATCCTCTCTCTATCATTTTTCCTGACAAGGAATTATTCTCACTTACTCCACGTGTCTTTGGTATTGTTGCTTTTGTTCATCTCATGACTCCTGGACTTGACAAACTCTCTCCTAGAGCTGTCAAGTGTGTCTTTGTTGGTTACTCTCGGACTCAGAAGGGCTATCGTTGTTATGATCCCATAAACAAGAAATACTTTGTTAGTGTTGATGTCACGTTCCTTGAGTATGTTATGTATTTTTCCCCTGCAGGTGACAGACTGGTACCATCTACTACCAACGATGATGTCTATGTCCCTCCGCCTCCTACTTGGCGTCCACCTGAGTCTACTCTTGTTCCTGTTTCTACGTCATCTTCACCACCACCACCACCACCACCTCCACCTCCACCACTTCCACAACCTCCTATTCCACCTTTACCAAAATTCTATAAGCGTCGGTCAGGTCCTGCTCAGGATACACGTCAGACATCCATCACGCCTCAGGTATGTTCAGATGGCATTACTACTGACAGGTCAGATATGGTACATGTGCAGGATTCTTCATTGCAGGAGGAGACTACACCATCCAGTACAGCGGAAGATGATCTTGATATTCCCATTGCTATTCGAAGCAGAAGCGGATGTGTGCATCTTATCCCTTTGCTTCACATGTGTCTTTTCATCGCCTCACAAGCGACTTTCAGAGATTTGCTGCAGCCTTGACTTCCGTGGACATACCACGGACCTACCAGGAAGCTATGAAGATTGATTGCTGGAGAAAGGCTATGGAAGATGAGATGCGTGCATTACAGTCTCGTGGCACATGGACCTTGGTTACTGCTCCTCCTGATGCATCTATTGTGAGCTGTAAGTGGGTATTCACAGTTAAATACCACGCTGATGGCAGTCTAGATCGGTACAAAGCACGGCTGGTAGCGCGAGGTTTTACACAAACCTATGGCGTCGATTATATGGATACTTTTTCTCCAGTGGCTCGTCATTCTACTCTTCGCATTCTCTTATATGTTGCTGTGGTACGTGACTGGAGTATTTCTCAACTGGATGTCAAGAATGCCTTCTTGTATGGAGATCTGCAGGAGGAAGTCTACATGCAGCAGCCACCAGGGTTTACTGCTGAGGGGGAGAAGCATATGGTGTGTAGACTTCACAAGGCAATTTATGGCCTCAAACAGAGTCCAAGAGCGTGGTTCCCGAAGCTTTTCAATCTGATTGAAAGACAGGGATTCAAGAGGTCGAATGCAGATCACTCGTTGTTTGTTCAGAGGTCATCAGCAGGTACGGTTGTTATCATGGTCTATGTTGATGATATTCTGGTTACAGGAGATGATATTCAGGGCATAGAAAGGGCGAAGGCATTCCTAGGCCGTCAGTTTGTCACGAAGGATCTTGGAACCCTAAGATACTTTCTGGGGTTGGAATTTACCAGGAATGCACAGGGTCTGGTGATGACCCAAAGGAAGTACATTACAGATTTCTTGACTGAAACAGGCATGGCAGGATGCAAACCATCAAGTATTCCCATGGATCCAAGCATGAAGCTGTATGATGATGGCACTGCTGAAGTGGACAAGAGGAGATATAGAGAAATGGTGGGTAAGCTCCTTTATATTACCATAACTCGATCCGATATTGCCTTTGCAGTAAGCCGGGTGAGCCAATTTATGGAGCAGCCAAGACAAGTTCATATGGATGCCATATACATGATACTGAGGTATCTGAAGTCTTCTCCAGGTTCAGGGTTGCTGTTTCGAAAGGGCACATATTTATCTATTTCAGCATGTGCAGATGCTGATTATGCTGGATGCCCTAAGGATCGAAAATCGACCTCAGGATTTGCAGTCTTTGTTGGGAGCTCTCTGGTTTCTTGGAAAAGCAAGAAACAAATTGTTGTGGCGAGGTCCAGTGCTGAATCCGAATATAGGGCCATGACGCAAGCAAGCACGGAGATGATGTGGGTTCGATCTGTACTAGAGGATCTACATGTAGCCATACCTCTACCCATGCAGCTTCAGTGTGACAATCAGGCAACCTTGTTTATTGCCAACAATCCAGCATTTCATGAAAGAACAAAGCATATTGAAGTTGACTGCCACTACACTAGAGACTTGATCAAGAGAGGATTGATATCTACAGCTCACATGAGCTCAAAGGATCAGACTGTTGACGTTCTCACCAAGCCGTTGCTCAGGGGACCTTTCCAGAGATGTTCTTCCAAACTGAGCATGATAGACATCTATGCTCCACCTTGAGGGGGAGTGTAGAGATAGATATTATTATATGCTATGTACATGTTCGTCATTTTTATTTTTCTCTGGACTACTATGTATTTTACCCTTGAGGTCTCTCCCTGTATAAGAGAGCCTAGGGTTCCCTTGAATAATAGATTGCTCATTTTTCACAACAAAGACAACTGCAATTTTACAGATCATGAAACTATGACACAAAGGTTCAAACGCATGAGCGAGAAGAGCCCCAATATCCTTCGTCGAAGAGGACCCCTTGACAATCACAGAATAGAGATTAGAGAGTCAAAACTTCAGTAAACACATCAGCCTGGAAAGAAGTATTAATACAGGTGAACGTCGCACCAAGGACACGTCAGGCTACATGCATTCTAACCTTCAGGGCCCATTGAAACCCAAGCTGCCAGACATGTTAATATTTGTTTATGGATACAAGAGAAGGTACAATATGGAGTGCATTCCATCCTTCCGAGAAATGCAAAAGACTTTCCTGGGGATTGTTCAAGAAAATGTACAGGAGGGTTTTTACTACACATAGGAAGTAGTAAGTTAAGAAAGCAGGTATCCCCATAGGTAGTGCAGAGGGAAAATCTAAAGCATGATTCAACATCGTGGTTTTCACACGTTTGGTAAAACCTTGAGTTATTTGTAAATTAAATTTTTAATCTGTATTTTCTATCGTCAATTCCACCCCCCCCTCTTGTGCCTACTATAATTACAAAAGTCATACAGAGGCTTAACGTGTGTTAATACATTCTCTGCATGAAACCACTTGCCTGTAAACACTGAGGGCCCGTTTGGAAAGAGGGTTACCCCTGGGGTAACCCGGTTTATCCCCCTTTTTTCTGGGTCATGCCTGGGTTGGATTTCCATCACATATCAATGTGACATCACATCACATTCCTTATTCCAACCCTCTACCAACCCTCATAACCATCCAAACACCTACTATTCAACCCACCCCAACCCAACCCACCTCAACCCTCTTTCCAAACGAGCCCTGAGTCATTCCTAGCAAACCACAAGGCATGCATCATGGCAAAAAGTTCTGCTCTCTCACTCCTGAATGGTAAGTTGCACTGGGAAGGCAGCGCTGGCGAACAGGTTCAACCTTCTTGACAGAAGCGTGGCGGTGCGCCTGGGGGTGGTACCACCAAAAGTGATGGCCTCCTGTGTTACCAAATGAAAATCATCTCCTAGAATGTGTGGGGTGCAAGCCGACCCGAGAAGCGCCTAGCAACAAAGAACCTTGTTGATGAGGTAAAGGCGGATTTATTCTTGATTCAAGAGACGAAAGCTTCGAGAGGGGAGGAGGAGCTTTGAGGGACCTCGGCAGGAGAGGGCGGTTTGGGGTGGTTGAGCTGGAAGCCACTGGCGCCTCTGGACGCTTGATTACGGGCTGGAAGGACTCCTGTTTTGAGATGATCTATGTTTCTCGCTCGCAGTCATCTCTATCTGTGGTGCTTAAGAGGCATGCGGACGGTTTTTCTTTCCTTGTCACTAACGTCTATGGCCCCACGGGCCAGGAACGTAGCCCGCTGGCTGCGGATTTGGATACTTTGGGTGTGTCGCGTGAGGAGGGGGTTTGGCTAATTGGGGGAGATCTGAATGTAACGCTTTTACTGGAGGATCGACCGCAGCGGGGTGGGGGCAGAGGCCCGACCGCCGAGATGCTACGGAGGTCTTTGGATGCGTTGGGCCTCTCAATAGTCGATGCGGTTGGCTGCTCGTATACATGGTTCAATGTGAGATCCCGCTTGAGGCTGGACAGATTCCTTTTGTCGATCGAGGGGGTGGAGTCCTTCCCCTTATCGCGGGCGTAGGCGTTGCCACGCGCGCATTCTGGCCATGTGTCGATTCTTTGGTCCTCGAGGGAGGAGGCGAAGAGCAGGTTTACTTTCCGGTTCGAGCGGAGCTGGTTACTTGAGGAATGCTTCCGTGAGGAAGTGATGGCCCGCTAGATTGAGTGGGCTCCGGTGGGGTCGGCGGCCGCCCGGCTCTCGGCAAAACTGTCTCTCTTGAAGGCGCACCTTACTCGGTATGGCAGGGAGACAAAGCGGCGGAGAAAGCATAGGAGAATGGAGGCGTAGAACGGTGTGGCTCACCTGGACGAGCTAGATGACGTGAGAGGCCTCAACTCGGAGGAGCTGGACGAGAGGATGTTTCTATTGGATGAGATCATGGCGGACGGCCGTAAATAAGAAGTTGAATGGAGGCAGAAATTGAGGCAGAGATGGTTGCGCGAGGGTGATGCCAACACGCGCTTCTTCCACAACATGGCGTCGGGGTGGCGCCGGAAAAACTTTATCCATGGCCTCTAAATGGGGGACGGTGGGTATCGGGGGAGGCGCGGATGGGCTCCGCGATCCGTATCACTTTGTAGCCACCTCGAGGAGGCAGAGGCATAGCGGCTGGGGATGGTTGGGAAGAGGAGCCAGGCGGTTAGATGATTCGCAGGTGGCTGCGCTACAGGCGCCATTCTCAGAAGCGGAGCTGAAGGGGGCGGTTTAGGGAACACGGAGGGGGCTCCGAGCCCAGATGGCTTCCCGGTCCTTTTTTACAAAGAGTTTTGGGAGTTGTTGAAAGGCGAGGTTATGGACGTCTTAGCTGAATTTGCAGAAGGCAGAGGTGGCTTTGACAGAAGTAACAGGGTGTTATTGTTTTTGCTTCCGAAGAAAGAAAATCCAGAGAGAATTAACGATTATCGATCGATCGCGCTATCTAATGCGATCTATCTTATTGTCGCGAAAACTCTTGCCAATCGACTTAAGATCCTCGACTCGGTGATCTTGCAGGGGCAGTCTGCCTTCATTCTTGGTCGGCAAATGGCAGATGGGTTGGTGATGGCAATGGAGATATGCCTCCAGTGGAAGAGGTCGAAGACGAAAGGCGCGTTATGGAAGCTTGACTTCTCCAAAGCTTATGACTGTGTCGATTGGCGCTTCTTGTGGGCATCACTCAGACGGTGGAGCTTCCTTGAGTTGTGGATCGGCTGGATGAAAAGATGTGTTACGACTTCTTCTTATTCAATCCTTGTTAATGGCAGCCCGTGTAATACACGTTTTGTACACTATGCTTTTGAATGTTATCAAGTATTATTTCAAGGAAATATTGGATTGATAGTGTTCAACACTTAACAGATACCATAGTCAATAGATTCGCCTTGATGCAATGGTTTCATTGAAACTTGTTGTATTTATATCAGAGACCATCTTGAATAAAAATGGACTTCAAAAGGTTCTCTGAATTGTGTAGCACATCAAAACATAGTACCACATCTAGCAATCTGGAATTTTGGTAGTACCTTATAAGTAGTAGAAGCCACTACTAGCATAGTGCCCATAATGTTAGAGATTTATACTCATTAGCCATAATCACATCATTAAGACTAATTAAGCATGATTAGTGCTAATTAATCGTCATTAGTGATAATTAAGCGTCATTAGCAAAAGTGGACACATGGAGAGGAAATCATGGGATACGTGTCGTTATATAGTCAGGACAAGTGTCAAAACCTCAATAGTGCCATGTGTCATTATCCTAAGACTAGCACGTGTCATGGTATAGCCCCTTGCTTGGACAACAAGTTATCTCCTGGATAAGCTACACCTTGCTTGGGCAACAAGTTATCTCATGGATAAGACAAACCTATTACTTGGGCAACAAGTTTTCTCATGATTAAGCCATGTGCCATGCCATGTGTCTTCATACATGGATAAGAGACAACATGTGTCTTGTATCCTCCCTTACATGTTGACACATGTCACACATGTAAAGGGGGTGGAGGCCTATAAATACCCATGACCCCCCATACTCCTCCTCACTTCATCCCACGCCCATCTCTCCACCTTAGACCCGCAAGGCCGCCGAGGTTGCGGGAGGAGCACGAGAGGAGCCACGGCGAAGCCCTGTCGGTGATCGAGAGCGTTTTTGAAGCCGTAACGAAGTGTTGTCCGCACCAAGCCGTAGTATTCAATCTAAGACAGCTATAGGGGGGATTTCACTAAAGAAGGTGATTCGGACTCAAGTTAGATAGCGTTCAGGTGAGGGATTCTTAAGCTTTATTTTAAAGCACTAGTCTTTAGCTTGTATGCATGTTTATGATAACAAGTATGAAATCGTGTTTTCTAGAGCTTTTACGAAGGAATTTCAAGTACCATACGGTTGAGATGAAATCAGGGCTTCAGATTGTATTTCAGACGTCGTTTCACGAGTTTTATCATGATAACACGTTTTTATGCATTTTGTTCTTGATGGAACACGAGACATAAAGTTTCACTATTTAGATATGAGTTTTTATGTGAAGAATTATGTTTTGCACGGTTACCATGCATTATGGATCGGTTTTCAAGTTCTTAACAAGTTCTAGTTGTCAGAATATGTATGTTATATCAAGAGTGTCTTATGTTCATGATTTGATTTAGCTGTTATGAGCTTGAATTAGCAAAAGTACGGTTTATTAGTGGCAAGAAATGAATCAGAATCAGAAGATAAACACCACAGTAGCTCTTTTATACAAATCATGAACTAGCCATTAGATATGGTGATGTCATTAGATATGACCCTGAAACCGCCATTAGATATGGCAAACCATTAGATATGGTATCAAGAGGACTTTGGGTCCGCATTCTGTATACATATAGGCTTTGGGCCGTATGCAGGGTGTTTTTGGTCTTTGGGACCGTCTGCGCGTATGACTTAGCTTTGTTTCAGCGTTCATGAGTCAATAAATTAGCCACAGTGGTGATTAGTACAAACAGCTTGATAGTGATGATTATGTTTCAGTTTATCTGCTTTTGAAGTGATTTCATCGTTCAATTTCAAAACTAGCATATTGTTATATGTAATTTCTTTCATAAAGTCTCTTTCAAGCTATTTCACAGTATTCAGCATAAATTCTTGTCATGATGCTCATATTTCAGATTTTAGCTATATGTAAAAAGCTTGAGATCCTTTCACTGGGTCTAAGCTTATAAATGGGTTTAGACTCATCCCTTTATATTATAATTATGTGTAGATCAGCAAAATCATGAATAGCAGGGGAAAGGACCACTGATACACTTGGAGGAGGTGTCTTTTGCTTTTCGTTGTTTTTGTACTGTCTGTGTCATTTGTAAGAAGTTGTAATAGACAGAACTTGTGTAATACACTTCTTGGTGTTGTGAACTTCAAATACGAATATTTTATGTTTTATGAGATTGCCACACGTATACTTGAGGAAAAAGATGAAGAAAGATCTCTGTCGCGGCACGTTCCGGTTAGCGGGACGGGTCGTGACAACTTGTGGTATCAGAGCAAAGTTTTTAGGACCTTGAACAAGAATTATATTTGAATTTGACCTATAAGTACTGGATGATAATTTAGTTATTGATATTATAGTCTTGAGGATGTCTAGAATCATTATTGGAAGATTAAGGGAGGAGATGAAGCTGAGTATACAATAGATTGTCAAGGGGTCTTATTCTTTAAAGGAAGATTGTGTGTTCCAAAGAATTCTGATATAAAGATTGAGATTCTGGAGGAGGCACATAACTCCATGTATACTATGCACCCATGAAGTACTAAGATGTATAGAACACTTAAAAGTTACTATTGGTGGTCTGGCATGGAGAGAGAGATTGCAGAGTATGTTTCTAGATGTCCTATATGCCAACAAACAAAACCGGAGCGTTTGAGACCTGCGGGGACATTACAGCCACTTCCAATACCAGAATGGAAATGGGAACACATCACTATGTATTTTGTTACAGGATTTCCAAGGACCCGTCGAGGTCACGATGCAATATAGGTCATAGTGGATAGATTAACTAAGTCTGCACATTTCTTAGCCATTAACATGACATACAGTCTAGACCGTTTGGGAAAAGATCTTTATTAATGAGATAGTTAGCCGTCATGGGGCTCCTGTGTCAATTGTGTCTGATAGAGATCCACGATTTACTTCTAAGCTATGGCCAAGCTTACATAAAGCTATGGGAACGAAATTAGCATTTAGTACAGCCTTTCATCCTCAAACAGATGGCCAATCAGAACGTACTATCCAGACACTAGAAGACATGCTTAGAGCTTGTGCACTAAGCTTTATAGAGTTTGCATACAATAACAGCTATCATACTAGTATTGGGATGGCACCTTATGAAGCCTTATATGGTAGACCATGTAGAACACCTATCTGTTGGGGTGAGGCTGGATAACGAAAATTGGTTCAACCTGAACTAATACAAAGCACAATAGAAAAAGTTGAGGAAATCAAGAGATGCTTAAAGGCAGCGCAAAGCAGACAGAAAAGTTATGTAGATAAGCGAAGGAGAGACTTAGAATTTCAAGTGGGAGACCATGTGTTTCTAAAAGTAACTCCATGGAAAGGCCTTATCAGATTCGGGAAGAAAGGGAAACTAAGCCCAAGATACATTGGCCCTTATGAGATCATAGAGAGAATGGGAAGTGTAGCGTATCGTCTTCGACTTCCAGCTGAACTAGCAAGGATACATGATGTCTTTCATGTCTCCACACTTCGAAAGTTTATTCCCGATCCAACTCATATGATACAACCCCGAGATATTTAATTGAAGGAAGATCTATCATACGAGGAGGTTCTTGTGGAAATTCTAGATTATAAAGTACAAGAGCTTCGTACAAAGAAGATTCCAATAGTTAAAGTTTTATGGAGGAGTCACACAATAGAAGAAGCCACATGGGAACGAGAGAAGAAATGAGATCTCAATAACCCCACTTATTTCCAAGCTAGCAAAGGTACTTAAATTTCGAGGACGAAATTTATTGCAAGTAAAGGAGAATTGTAATACACGTTTTGTACACTATGCTTTTGAATGTTATCAAGTGTTATTTCAAGGAAATATTGGATTGATAGTGTTCAACACTTTACGGATACCATAGTCAATAGATTCGCCTTGATGCAATGGTTTCATTGAAACTTGTTATGTTTATATCAGAGACCATCTTGTATAAAAATGGACTTCAAAAGGTTCTCTGAATTGTGTAGCACATCAAAACATATTAACACATCTAGCAATCTGGAATTTTGGTAGTACCTTATAAGTAGTAGAAGCCACTACTAGTATAGTGCCCATAATGTTAGAGATTTATACGCATTAGCCATAATCACATCATTAAGACTAATTAAGCATGATTAGTGCTAATTAACCGTCATTAGTGATAATTAAGCGTCAGTAGCAAAGTGGACACATGGAGAGGAAATCATGGGATACGTGTCGTTATATAGTCAGGACAAGTGTCAAAACCTCAATAGTGCCATGTGTCATTATCCTAAGACTAGCACATGTCATGGTATAGCCCCTTGCTTGGGCAACAAGTTATCTCATGGATAAGACAAACCTATTACTTGGGCAACAAGTTTTCTCATGATTAAGCCATGTGCCATGCCATGTGTCTTCATACATGGATAAGAGACAACATGTGTCTTGTAGCCTCCCTTACATGTTGACACATGTCGCACATGTAAAGGGGGTGGAGGCCTATAAATACCCATGACCCCCATACTCCTCCTCACTTCATCCCACGCTCATCTCTCCGCCTTAGAGCCGCAAGGCCGCCGAGGTTGCGGGAGGAGCACGAGAGGAGCCAGGGCGAAGCCCTGTCGGTGATCGAGAGCGTTTTTGAAGCCGTAACGAAGTGCTGTCTGCACCAAGCCGTAGTATTCAATCTAAGACGGCTATATGGGGGATTTCACTAAAGAAGGTGATTCGGACTCAAGTTAGATAGTGTTCAGGTGAGGGATTCTCAAGCTCTATTTTAAAGCACTAGTTTTTAGTTTGTATGCATATTTATGATAACAAGTATGAAATCGTGAGAGCTTTTACGAAGGAATTTCAAGTACCATACGGTTGAGATGAAATCAGGGCTTCAGATTGTATTTCAGACGTTGTTTCACGAGTTTTATCATGATAACATGTTTTTATGCATTTTGTTCTTGATGGAACACGAGACATAAAGTTTCACTATTTAGATATGAGTTTTTATGTGAAGAATTATGTTTTGCACGGTTACTATGCATTATGGATCGGTTTTCAAGTTCTTAACAAGTTCTAGTTGTCAGAATATGTATGTTATGTCAAGAGTGTTTTATGTTCATGATTTAGCTGTTATGAGCTTGAATTAGCAAAAGTACGGTTTATTATTGGCAAGAAATGAATCAGAATCAGAAGATAAGCACCACAGTAGCTCTTTTATACAAATCATGAACTAGCCATTAGATATGGTGATGTCATTAGATATGACCCTGAAACCGCCATTAGATATGGCAAACCATTATATATGGTATCAAGAGGACTTTGGGTCCGCATTCTGTATACATATAGGCTTTGGGCCGTATGCAGGGTGTTTTTGGTCTTTGGGACCGTCTGCGCGTATGACTTAGCTTTGTTTCAGCGTTCATGAGTCAATAAATTAGCCACAGTGGTGATTAGTACAAACAGCTTGATAGTGATGATTATGTTTCAGTTTATCTGCTTTTGAAGTGATTTCATCGTTCAATTTCAAAACTAGCATGTTGTTATATGTAATTTCTTTCATAAAGTCTCTTTCAAGCTATTTCACAGTATTCAGCATAAATTCTTGTCATGATGCTCATATTTCAGATTTTAGCTATATGTAAAAAGCTTGAGATCCTTTCACTGGGTCTAAGCTCATAAATGGGTTTAGACTCATCCCTTTATATTATAATTATGTACAGATCAACAGAATCACGAATAGCAGGGGAAAGGACCACTGATACACTTGGAGGAGGTGTCTTTTGCTTTTCGTTGTTTTTGTACTGTCTGTGTCATTTATAAGAAGTTGTAATAGATAGAACTTGTGTAATACACTTCTTGATGTTGTGAACTTCAAATACGAAGGTTTTATGTTTTATGAGATTGCCACACGTATACTTGAGGAAAAAGATGAAGAAAGATCTCTGTCGCGGCACGTTCCGTTTAGCGGGACGGGTCGTGACAGCCCGGAGGGCGGTTTTTTCAGCCACAACGGGGGGTGCGCGAGGGGTGCCCTCTGGCACCGATACTCTTCGTTATTGTGGCCGATGCTTTGGCGGTTTTGCTTAATCAGGCAGTGGAGGTAGGCATTTGCGAGGGCTTTCGGCTGGAGGATATATCCATTCCTATCTTACAGTATGCGGATGACACGCTGCTCGTGTTGGGTGGGTCGGAGGAGCAAACGGCGAATGCGGTAATGCTGGTTGATATATTTGGTGAGCTGTCGGGCCTGATGTCTAATAATGGCAAATCCGCTGTTATCACCTTTGGGATGCTTGACGGTGAGGGTGAGGGCTTAGTGGGCATCACCGGCTGCCCCCTCAGAACGCTTCTGGTGTTGTATCTGGGATTGTCGTTGGTGGATGGAAGGTTGAGAAAAGTAGACTGGAATATTGTGCTCCATAAGATGGAACAAAGATTAGCAGGTTGGAAAGCTATTACCCTATCCAGGGGGGTAAACTCACTTTGTTAAAGCACGTGTTACCGGCGATACTATTATTCTTCTACTCTACACGTCTTCTTCCTGCTGGGGTGCGTAGGAAGATTTAATCGCTTATGAAGTCCTTCTTCTGGTCGGATGGCAAGCAGCAGAAATCGGGATGCACCTTGTTAGGTGGAAGGAGGTGACGAAGGATAAAAGGGATGGCGGCCTCGGCATTCGTAACGTGGAGTGCATGAACAAGGCTTTGTTGGCGAAGTGGGTAGCTCAAATCTGGGGCCCTTCTTCATCTTGTGCTCAAGTTAATCCGAAAAGTCTATGGTGTTGGGGGCGAACTGGTAGCCGGAAGGGTGAGGTGGGAGTCGCCGCTTTGGGCCGGTGTGCGGGCAATTCTCTATGCGCTCGCGAATAAGTCTCGGCCTCAGGTTGGAGATGGTCGGTTGTTCCGTTTTTTGGTCGACGATTGGACTGGGGAGGGGAAGCTCTGCGTTAGATTCCCGAGGCTATTCGCTCTCGCAGCCTTACGGGATGTCTCGCTCTGGCAGGCCTCGGAGTCCGGTACGCGGGCACCGGAGTTCGTCAATGACTTTTCAGAACATAGGCTCGAGGAATTTCTCAAGATGCAATCGGAGTTGCCGACGACGGATGATACTTTTTTGACGACCCCTACAGAGCATGTTGATCACTTCGCTTTGATGGGCGGGAAGTTCTCAACGAGAAAGGCATACGAGGAGATGAGGGTAACTACGGAAGACTAGGACTTGGAGTTGCTGCAGGACTTAGGGGTGATTTTGGTCGCCAAGATCCCTTGTAGGGTCAAGATCTTTCTGTGGTGCTTGAGGAGAGACCGCCTATGTGACAAGGTTAGGTGGGCTCGCCTTTTTGGGGTACAAGACACGACGTACGATAGTTGCCAATGTCAACAGGAGGATGCGGCTCATATCTTCTTCAAACGTCCCTTCTCGTCTGCGGCTTGGAGAGAGCTAGGCTTGTCGTGGCTCGTGCATGATGATGATGCGGCATTCTATCTCTCGATCTGAAGGGTGGGTCACGGTTCCTCCGATGACGTATCTCCGGCCTTCGCGGCCATGTGGGCTTTGTGGCTGGGAAGAAATGACGTTGTTTTCAAGAATCAGAGGTTCTATTTGGAGAATGTTTTTACATTGTAAAGCCCTTTACAATTTCTGGGATTCTCGCTAATGTACCTCCTCTTTAATTTTTGTATTGAATACACTAAGGCGGTATCTCCTAACTTGGGAGACTACCCAAATCTTTTTAATAAAAAAAAGTTGCACTGGGAAAGCTGCTCATAAACCCTCAGGGGTTGAGGAGTCCCATCATGCTGAATTGGCTCAACTTCACACCTTATGCGCCTTCTCACAATGGAATTAAATGGCCAATGACCTCCGACTCCTCCGAACATATCAGGCACTCAACCTCGGTTGGAGAAAAGAGACAAGCCCTGAACATTATCACTTAGATATTGTTGTAAGCCACATAAATATCTTTAATGGAGCCTTAGCTCTCCATATCAATATGTAGTCTATGGCTAGGGTTTCATCCCCCATCATATAATGCATAGGCAATGTTTTATATGCCTTCATAACTAAGAAATGGCCATTAAATCATATGTACAATAGTCTACCTGCCACATGGAAGAGGGCCATAGTAGGAGGCTAACTCCAGTCCAGTTATCCACCCATAATCTGAAAGATATGTCAATGCCAAGCATAGGGCACAATAAGGGCATAACAAATGCATGTTCCAAAAGTGGACAAGGGTTTAGCTACCCCTCCTGAAATATCTAACTTAGTTGAAATGCAATAAGTTCATTTAAATAGTTTGCGCAAAAAATCATCCCTAGGTTTCACAGACATGTTTGTACTTAGATTTTTTCTTTTCTTCACTAAAACATGCAGTACATCATCTTATATATAGATCCATGATTTTAAAAAGCTGCACCTCGAGGTGTAAAGGCATACGCCTTGAGGCAAGGCGCATGCCTAGGATCTGGTTGGTGGGGCATACGCCTCAACTTCGCATGAGGCGCTCGAAGCATGAGGCGCTCAAGGCGAGACGTAGGAGTAAGCCTCACTGGAGCCCCTTTTTTTCGACCACGTGCTTTATTCCCCAAACCAAAGAAACTGAAGGGTTTCTTTCTGTTCGAACAGAAAGAAACCCCATAGCATGTGTGGAGGTAACTGTTAGAGTATTTGGTTGTGCGCCTATTGAGTTGTAGCAGGGTAAATGGATCCTGGAGAAGATCCATTTATCCTATCCAGTTGTTTAGTCCCATATTGTCCAGTGGTGGAACTTGGAGGCCCTGTGGAGACTATATAAGGAGCCCCAGGCCTCCTGTATCAGAGGATAAAAAGCAATGAAACATATGCCCCTTTGAGGGCTTCTCCCGTGGTTTCATCCCGCTCCTCACGGAGTAGGGTTCCACGTAAAAATCCCACTGTTCTTATTCTTTATTCCTTTTCCATGTTTTGCTTCCGCTTCCGATTTTCTAACATGGTATCAGAGCAGTTCGATCCTCGAGGATTTCATGATTCGATATTTTTATTCGAGTTTCGATTGTTCTTAAAGATTATTCATATTCTTGTATTGATGAAGATTGGTTCACGTTCGAGAGAGTCTAGGGTTTCAACTGAAACCCTAATTTCTTGTTTTTGCTTGGCAACAAGAGAAGTTTTTACGATACGGCGAGATCTCCCGATTCTTTGATCCATTCCAACGTGCATCGTCCAGGCCATCAGGCAGGTGCCCTTCTTTCGTTGCGCTCCAGGTGGATGTGCAGCACAGATCGTTTCAGCACCACCAGGCGCCTCATCTCCTCACACAGGAGGATCTCCAGGTCCGCTTCTCCTTCTCACGCAGGCGGTGCACTGCCGCCATTCTCCAGCTCCTGGCAAAGCCAATCACCACAGGCGGCAGCGCATCGTAGCGTAGGCAGCGTGCGAGCAACCTCCATCGCCAAACGGCACACAACCCATCGTGCCCTTGACCCCAGGCGCATCTCCACGGCGGTGTTCATCGTTACAAACGCGCGCATGCCCCTTGTTTGAAGCAACCAAGCCACAAGAAATGTTCCTTGCACACGAAGCCTCCAAGCGCAATCGTGCCCCCTGTTTGAAGCAAGATCTCCAGGCGAACCCCTGCTGCGCTCCTCCAAGCGATCGGAAGCCTGATCGATCTCCAAATCCGTCGCGAAGAGCCTCTCCAGGCATCCTCCACATACACGCAACCTCCATCAGGCGCACCTCGCGCAACCGCGCGTTGGCGGTGAGACTATCTGGCGCAGCCTGCAGATCGCAATATCATTCTCCATCGTGCAGTCCCACACGACGCTTCACGCGAACCTCCTGCGTCAAGCGACGATGTGCCCTCGCGTATGGCCCCTCGTCAGCGATGCCGCAGCACCTCCCAGTTCTCGCGCGTGCCTCCTCCAGCCTCCAGGCCTTGTGCTCATACAGGCGGAGCCCCGATCGTAGCTCCCTTCCTCTCGTGGCAGTGCAGGCGGCGCCGCACAGCTCGAGCTTCATGCCCTATCGAGGGAGCGGCGGTCAATCAAATGATATAAGGGTTCCCAGGTGGGGGCGATGCTTGAAAAAAAATTGCCTGCCGGGCCATGTGGGCCGATAGTTTTAAAAAAAATCTGTGGAGGGGGGTGCTTTAAAGCGAAAAAAAAGGGAGGGGCCCTTTGGGCCGTGAAAAAGGGGAGGTCCTGCGTGAGAAAAGGAAAATAGTGAGAAAAGAAAAATAGAGAGCAGGGCAGGTGAAAAAAATGTTTGTTTATAAAAAAGAAAAAGAAAAAAAGTCGCGTACAATAAAAAGACGTACGCAAATTAAAAAAATGGAAAGCCGTAAAAAAAATATTGTCACGGCTTATTAAAAAAAAGATTGCAAAAAAAAGGGGAGAGAAAAGGAGAGACCGAGAAAAAATGAAACGGCCATATGTTATTCATGATTTGAGAAGTCGGAAAAAAAATTGTGATCGGCTTAGTGATGTTTTGTCCCGGTTTATGTTGTCTTCTCCAAACTGTCGATGTCATCATTTTCCGACAAGTATGGGAGAAAGGGGGAGTATATGTAGAGTCACAGGTCTTCTCCAGATTTGCAGATCGACCAAATTTTCAGACTCTACAAGTTTTCAGATGAAGAATTTCCATGCGCAAGATTCAAACTCGACGTTCAGATTCCGAGTCCACAGGTGTGATGTGCAGTTGTTCAGACTTGACAGATTGGTCAGAGTCCAAGATCGAGGCACTCCATGTTGAGACCCATTTTCGAGTTCTCCAGAGAGAGACTCCAGTTTCAGACATGCACGAGTTTGCGGTCATTTTCAGATGAGCATATGTTGCCATCATTTGTTCGTGGTCCCCATCATTATTCTTGTTTTGTAAGCCAGAGTTTTCATGTGAGCCATAGGGACTCCAGAGTAGAGGATCATTCCCTATGCCATGTTGGCAAGGGTTTTCATGTGGTATCATAGGTACACCATAGTAGTGCACTATTCTCTGAGCCAGATGGGAGAGACTCAGTTCTTCGAAGAGGAGACTTTTCAGACTCCATTCTCCAGCGACCGTGGACTCCGACGAGGATTGCACAGCCACGGCCTTTTCAGTTCGACCCTTTTCAGAGATGGAGCAGTTGTCCAGATTATTGTGGCGGGCCAGAGTACTCCGACGAGGAGACTCATTTTCAGTTGCAGTGACTCTGACATGCGCAGTTCAGAGCACATGCTCTCCGACGAGGAGATTCAGAAGACTCACACTCCAGCCCGTTCGTCCTCCTCACCTGCACGACATGAAAAGCAACGTCCTCGACTGCAGCAATGTGCGCGTTGGGTTGATATTGTCAGTAGTGTCTTGTAGCGTTGAGTTGAGTTTCTTTCTGTTTGTCCAAGTTGAGCATTGCATGCTCCGGCTTGAGAGGGAGTGTTATTGGTTGTGCGCCTATTGAGTTGTAGCAGGGTAAATGGATCCTGGAGAAGATCCATTTACCCCATCCAGTTGTTTAGTCCCACATTGTACAGTGGTGGGACTTGGAGACCCTGTGGAGGCTATATAAGGAGCCACAGGCCTCCTGTATCAGATGAGAAAAAGCAATGAAACATATGCCCCTTTGAGAGCTTCTCTCGTGGTTTCATCCCGCTCCTCACGGAGTAGGGTTCCACGTAAAAATCCCGTTGTTCTTATTCTTTATTCCTTTTCCATGTTTTGCTTCCGCTTCCTATTTTCTAACAGTAACTAGGGCAAGCTGGTGGTGCCACCCAGCTGCTATTCCAATGATCGGAGCTACTGCATGCTCCTTTTCCGATGATCAGAACCACCCCAAGTGCCGCCGAGAAGTGTTGCCGCCTCCACAACATGTACTTTTTGGTTTTTTTAGGGTTTTCATTTTTTGATGTGTTCTTTAAAGTGTTTTTCGAGGTTATTGTGTTGTTTGTGTAATCTGACAATTGGTGGTAATTGTGCTTGTTTACATCAACTAGTTTTTTTATAAATCCTCAGATTTTTGTAAAATCCCTAGTAAAGCATCATACTCTTTACTTTCACATAGTTAATTTCTCTGGTTGCCTGTGGATTTTCCTGTTCTCCTCAAAGGTTCTTTTTACATAAATCTTGTGTTATTATGGTTTGCTTGCTTCAACTCTGAATTTATTTTCCACTGCAGTGATTGCTAAGTTTTGAAAATTTACAACCTTCACATGCAAATATTTGTGCGCTTGAGTTCATTTCCCTTCCTAAAAAGATATTAGATCATAATCTATATCTTTGTCATATATTATAAAACATGATTGAATATGGATGGTTGATGCAAGTGTGTTACTTTTTGCATTATAATATTGGATGGAATCAATAGTTGGAATATTTTGCTAAAAAGTTCACATCTAGGCTTTTGAGTTAAATCTTGATCCACGGTGAAATATCACAAGTGTGTTTCTCTTGTAATGTAAGTATGTATTATGTAATTTATAGATATGGGAAGAAAGGCCAAAGTGGGGGGTGATCGGATCCCGGATAGAGATATTATCGAGAACTTGAAATGGACGAGCATCACAAAGGAAAAGACTATGTATATGTTGAATGTAATTTTTATTTGATGAAGATCACCGGTATGGTGAAGCGACTAAAATACCATTTTGCAAAGACACGTAAGAATGTGAGAGCATGTCCAGGCATTCTCATTGAGGTTCAACAAGAGATGAAGATGTTCGTGGAAAGCAAGAGTAATGAGAAGAGAAGAAGATTTGTAGAAATGGAAGAGGTTTGTTGAGTTGGAATGCAAGGACCATCGGGAGGTGATGAAATAAACCATCACAGAGAGCATTGATAGATTCTAGCAGTGTCAAGCAAGCTCGAGAACCAATGGAATTTTTTATTGTACAAGGAGGTAGGGATACATGTACTTCAGATCCTCTCACACAATAACTCACTTTGAATGCAAGTTGGAAAAAATGAGAGAAGGAGGATTTGCAGGAGCATTGAGAGATTTTTTTTGAGAATTCACTGTCATTCAACATAACCAATAGTCCTTCCTATCCGACGATGATGACCGATGTATGTGGGTGTAGAAGGGGTTTCAAACCACCGACCATGCATGAACTACGAACTTGAATTTTGAAAGAAGAGAAGCATACCATAACCACTCTTGTTGATGAGGGAAAGTCTTCTTAGATTGCCATCAGTTGCAGTATCATGTCTGACGGTTGGACTGACGCGAAAGGATGCACATTGATTAATTTTTTGGTGAATATTCCCAAAGGCACTTATTTCTTAAAGTCAATTATGCATCAGATCAAGTTAAAGATGTCAATGATGCTTTTTTAAAGTGTTGGATGAAGTTGTTGAGAAGGTAGGAGAGTAGAATGTTGTCCAAGTGATAACAAATAATGCATCAGCTTATAAAGCAGTTGGGAAAATGTTGACTGAAAAAGGAAGAATCTTTGTTGAAAACCTTGTGTAGTCCATTGCATAGATTTGATGTTGGAGGATATCCTCAAATTACCTCTTCATGCAACAGTATTAAAAAAAGCAAAGAAAATAATTAATTTTGTGAATGCTCATGCTTGGATTTTAGCGATGGTGAGAAAATTTACAGATTATGATTTAATGAAACATGTCGTTACTCGAAGTGCCACTGCATTTCTTACATTGCAAGCTCGATAGAGTCAAGGATTCATTTGAATCCTTCTTCACTTCAAGAGCATGGAAAAACAGTTCTTAGATAATTGACCATTGGGGCAAAGTGTATGGAACATAGTTCTGAAGAGCAGGTCTTTTTGGCATGGTGTTGTATATGTTCTCAACACCACAAAACTCTTGGTCACCATTTTGAGATTAGTGGATTCTGAAAAATATCCACCAATGGAATTTATTTATGAAGCCATGGACAGGCCAAGGAAGAGATAGCTCAAAATCTAGAAAATGACCAGACCAAATACAAGATTATTTGGGATATTGTGGATAATCGTTGGGATCGTCAACTACACAGGTATTTACATGATGTTGTTTATTTCCTCAATCCCCATTTTCATTATGAATAGACGTTATCTAATCACTTAGAGGTCAAAATAGGATTGTTTTCGTGCATGGAGAGATTGATAGTTGATCAAGCTGTGAGGGTAAAAGCGGGTTCGCAACTTGATTCTTTTGTGCATGCTAGAGGATTTTTTGGATGGTCTAATGCGGTCAATTCAAGGAAAACAAGAAATCCTGATGAGTACAGTAAATAATTTTAAAGAGTTTTGCATATTCTTTAACATTATTAAATTATGTTGAGGAGTGACGATTATCAGTGGATTGTTGGATGTTGTTTGGAGATGAAACACCATAATTGGCAGCGTTTGTTATTAGGGTATAGAGCTTGACTTGTGGTGCTTCTGGGTATGAACATAATTGGAGCTCGTTCAATCAAGCAAGTGGTTAAAGCATTATATATTGTTATGACAATATTTTTTTTTCATGTTAAACCTTACGTGTTTCTATATAGTTCCAGAGAAGAAATCGTTTAACACAAATAAAGCTCAATAATTTAGTTTACATCATGTTCAATCTCAAATTAAAACATAGAAAATTAAAGAAGAAAACAATAGAAGATCCTTTATGTTTGGAAGATATTGACTCTGGTGATGAATGGATTCCGGAAGCCCAAGATGTCGAGACCTATCAGGATCTTGATGCAAACATACCCCTTGAGGATGATCCTATTGAGGAAGAAGGAGGTGAAGGAGCTCAATTTGCTCGGCGTAAAAAGAAGGGGAAAAAATACGACAAAGGTGTAATACAAATTAAAAGAATGCCCAATGCTTTTGTTGCGAACTTGTTATTAATTTTTAAATAAATGACTATCCATATTACTTTCTTGACTAGGTAAAGGAAAACTCCAATTTATATTGAGGAGGAGGAGTTCTCCAATTCTGAGGATAGAAGCGCTAATGAGGCCGGTGATAATGTGCATTTGAATTATATGGATGATTCTGATGCAGATCCAATGAGTAGTAGCAGCAGTGACAACGATGGCGGCGACAATGCTGAGGAGCGAGATGACTGATGTTGATGTGAATCAATGTTGATGATTAGTGATTTTTGTCACATGAATGTGATGGACAATATGTTGCATTAGATTTATGATTATGTTGAACTTTTTTAATACTTTCATTTTTCTTTTATAATTTCGTAATCATATTTGAACTTTGAACAATCATAGTTGTAGTTTGTACTTTGTATTGTACTTTTGGACAATATGAGTCATAAGTTTGTGTTGTTATTTATTCCAATATAATTTGCTTTAATTTTAATTTTTCTTTTCAAAAATTGAGGCTTACACATCGACCTCCTCGAGGCTTATGCCCACCTCACATTTTGGGAAAACGTCTCGGAACGCCTTGCGCTTTTTTAAATCATGTATCTTCCAAACTCACAGTCTCAACCAGCTCTCTCAAAATAGGTGATGTGAGATTAAACATATGATCCTATATTAAAGTAAAAGGATCTTTCTACAAAATCAATTTACACAATTATCTCAACCTTCGCTATTTTCAATAGTTCATAATTGAATTTTTTTCACGATTTAAACTAGTGTTGCAAATATCTTTACAATGTATGGGGGGAAAGATATACGGTTATGGAGAATTTTGTCAAACTTAATTGCACAGTGAGGAGCCCCAGAAAGAAGGATTTCATTTATTTTTTTATAGACCCTCATGTTAAAATTGGCAAAAAAAAGCAGACCACGAAACTGGAAATAAACTATATAAAGTTGGCAATCATCAATATGTGCATAACCTGTTACCTTACTGGAGTATAAGTAGGTGTGCTGCTATAAATAAAAGAATATCATATGTTATGGTGAAGCCTTCTCCCAGTATAAGTATGGTCGGCTACATGGATTCTTGCTCAAATTCATGTTGAAAGATTCGACTATTTTTACACTGATTGTCGACTACCTAATTCAACCCCCACAAGGGGGTTGATTGAACCCTGGTCTTTTAGGTGGTAGGCACACTGCACTACAAACAGATCATTTAGTGGGTTTTAAGGATATCATATGTTAAGAAATAATATTTTCTATTGGAGAGAAATGTGATTTTGATAGAAGAAAGACACAATTAATGTGGTTAAAGACGACGCGCACGCGCTCCAATTCGAAGCTAGTAGAAGCATGATTTTAAGGTTTGTAAAAGGACATATGATTTAAAATGTCGGCAATAAATTATAAAGCATGGTTCTGCTTCTAGGGACAGAAACTCCATTTGGTTGATCCCACTTAATGTGGGATAGCATGGGACTTCGGATTTGGTTAACCATGGTAAGTAAACAGGTGAATTTTTCCGAGCATAATTTTTCAAATTTCTTATAGACGACCTTAAAAATGAGATTAAAAAATGACTCTAATGAAGATATCACAGGAAGGAACAACTGTTGAAATTCCAATATGATAATTAGCAAACAGAAAGTTCATATAAGGTTGTCATTAATTATAGAGATATAATAGCTGTGGAGCAACTGATTCCAACTTTCAGTGTTAAAACAAATAGCCAATAAGAAACCTCAGGAAAAACAATTCAGACGTAGCCTACCATTATATTGTTGATCACGAAACGAGTATCTCTGCTTTACCCTTAGCTTTTCTAGTTCTTCGAGTGTGAAGTCAACTGCAAACAATGCAAGAATTCCCAGAATCAAAGATAATGGAAGCTGCTTTCTGGACATAGATTTTTTTAATGTTTAGGCATGTAGTTCTTCGATTGTTTAAGAGGATGGTAATAAGTTCATTTGAGAATCACTCTCATAACACTGATCCAAGAAGCAGAAGGAACTCTTAAAGATCAGGATGAGAGGTCTCTCAATTAAAATGGCACATGCCCAAGTGAACAAATAGGTGACTGCATTACCAATAGTATTATTCGATCCCTTTAACAACCTTATAAACAAAAAATCTGAACTCCCCATATGGATATGTTAATGCAATAGAAGAGGAGCTTGAGCGTACCAGTAAACCATCCAGTAATGTTAGACCCTTGAACCATATAAGATGTTCTGCGAGCCGCAAACTCTTTGTGATCGGCAATGTCGGTAGCTAGATCAAGAATCACGTCATGGAAACAAATGAGATAACCGTCTTTGCTGGAAAGTACATCAGCTTCTATAAAGTCAACCCCTTCTTCAATGGCTCTCTGCAGTATAAACCAGAAATAAAAGAAAATGGACACTATAAAGTATGATTCATTACCAAGTGTGGAGAAATTTTTCGCCAACAAAAGTATTGGTTTAACCCATGTAAACTCTGCAGTAATTCTGGCAGTAACCAGTTCCGAGATGTATCCAACTATGCAATCTCACTACTTCATAAACATATTATTTCTTCCCAACAGCAGATAGTTCCAGACAAATTTTAGTAATATGTAAGTTCCATGAGTAAATTGCAGAATGGCAAGGTAAGAACCTCTAGAAGTTTGTAACAAGAGAAAATATCCATGATAGGGTGATGCTGTATTTTATGCTGAATGATTGAGCATGACCAAAAAAATCTTAAAACTATTTCACGGAGAGATTCTTACAAGGTATGCAGCCCTGGTCTCTTCGGGGAACTCCCCATTTGAACCTCTATGTGCGATATTATAAGGGCGGAACATCTGCAGGGGTTGCTTTTCTTTATTGTTATGTGGTAGGGGCCTTCCGATCAATCCATGAAAGAATGTCCCAAAAAGAATGAGAAAAAGCCCTGTCAAGAATACAATAATTGCTATGCGATCAAGTAATAACCTACAAGAATAAGAAAAAGACAAACATTTCCAACCTCTGGAATTCTGACAGAGTTACTGTAATTTTTTAATATCAAGTAAGCACCTAGAAGTTTGGTGTACAACGATCTGATTGCAAATTTTTAAATCGAGGACAAGCGCTTGGTATAACAAACCTTGAAACAAAATATAAATCTTATTTCAACAGAGATTCTTCGGATGCTTAGAATAAGGCTTATGTGAACAATTCATCTGTGTAAGGTCCATAGAATTACAACTTGCATATATGTGCTCATACCAACTTTTCCCTACTTTCTAACATACACTGGCATCCAAAAACTTCCATGGACACCACCAGCAGGGCCATTTTCTATTTCACCCAACTCCCAACATCAGAAAGCAAAACTTCAGCAGCAAAATTTTATGCATTACCGTAGATTTTTTATGAAATCCAGTTATAATTCACAGTGGAATAAGTGTAGGATACATCATTATAAATTGGATTGATTTTTTTATTCCTGTTCAAATTACATTGACTTAATGGTATTCCCAGTCAGAAGTAAGATCCGAGATAACCACTTTACAAGAAAAAGTAATACCAAAATTCCACATTATAATGGCCAGAAATTGTTTACAACATTCGTTTTTCTCAGTGTTTCAACAGAAGAAAACAAACATTCCTAAAGTTGTTCTGGAAGATATTCTGCATTGTTTCTTTTATAAGCATTAAATGTATCTATATAGCTTGATTGCAATTCTATGCAACTTCTACCTTTCGCAACATCATGTTAGTTAGCATTTTTTTTAAAACCTTTGATTGAATAAATCTAAATAAACAGAGAACATCTTACAATATTGAAGTAAAAGCATGACACCAAAAAAAAAACAGAACAAAAAGATCACATGCACTCCCTTTAAAAAAAATCTAGGCACCAAAAACCAAGAGAGCATAAGAATCTCCAGGCCAATAAATCCATGACAAAAAGGAATTAACAAAAAAAAGGGAATATATGGTTGGTTATATATGAGCCCCCAATTCCATTAAAAAAGGACGAAAAATAGCACAAACTCAAAGAAAAGGATGAGCTGCACAATCAATAAGATTAAAAAAATGATATTTTCAGAAGGAAAATCAAGAAAATAGAGACATCCGATGACCCAATAAAGTAGATTTTGAAATGCTATTAGATCAGAACTTTTACTAAAAGAAGGCACAAACAACCTTCTTAGAAAAATGATACCCGATAACCTTACGAGAATATTTGACGGATAGAAACGTGGCTGAGATAAGGTGCTCTAACACTTCCATATCACAACTTCGTCCTAGAAAAACCTATATCTCCATCCAAATCAAAGGTGAAACCTTAAATGAAGCAAACAACAAAAGAAGCAGTACTAAATTACCTAATAGCACTAATTGGTAGTTACAAAGAGATCAAATCTGATATGGGATTCTCTAACACTTCCATAAGGAACGTATTACTCCCTCCTCCCAGAAAAAAAGGAAAGTTATTTATGATAAAAACGACCAATGAATCAAATACCCAACAACCCAAAGGCAATGGGTTGTTCACAAAAACCCATTGCTCCCTCCAAAAGTGAGATCCTTACGCAATAAACTCAAAAGCAATGATTTATAGATAGGAAGAGATCAAAGCTGCCATAGGTCGTTTTCAAACTTACATAAGGAACCCACTGCCCTCTCCTGTCCAGAACAAAGGCGAAATCCTATCAAACAAGCAACCAAAGAAGGATGCCCAATAATCCAATAGCATTGATAGGTGGGAAGAGATCAAAGCTGAGATGGTTTGCTCTCACGCTTCCATAAAAAAACCACCGTTCCCTCCTCCCAAAAAGAAAGTGAAATCTTTAGATAAAAAAACAAAAGAAGCAATATCCAATACAGCGATGATTGATTGTGTTATTCCTGTGCTTAACCCATATCTCCCTCCAAGATAAATGGTGAGATCTTTATGAATCAAAGAACAAAAGGAATAGCCAATAACCCAAAATCAGTAGTTTATAGATATGAAGAGATAAAAGCTGGCATACGTTGCTTTTTTTCCTCCAAAACAAGGATTGAATCCTAAACATATAAGAATCAATATCCAATAATCCATACGCAGTGATTGATAGATGGGCTGTTCTTGTATTTACACAAGGAACCCATTGCCCCCCGTCTCCCCTAGAAAGATGGGATCTTTACAAGGCAAACGACAAAAGAAGCAATACCCATTACCCAATAACACAAAAGTAATGATTGGTAGATAGGAAGAACAGATCAAAGCTGAGATGCATCGTTCCCATACTCACATAAAGAACCCATCGCCGTTCTCCTTTGCTTCACCACCACCTGCTGCGCAAGTCCATTTACTGGTCCTTATTGTTGTAGACGAGAGGGAGGCGCAACATATTCGCCTGCATAGGAGGAATATTCGGTGGACGAGGTTTTCAAAACCGGCATTTGGAGTCCAAATCGCTTGGAAGTTTGGCCAACGGATCCAGAAGAGTAGATGTCAGGATTCTATTCATGGGAACAATGATTTGTTTGTTTTCGTTGTTGAAAACGATGGGGGCATGGGGAAGATTTCACATTATTTGCAGTTGATGTGACCTTACTAGTGAAACTTGGGAAAGGATCCGTGTCGATTTATTTTTTTGTATTTGGATTTTAATTATCCAACCTTAAATTATAGGTTTCTACATTCTCCAAATTTCGTCAAATCCAAAATCATTTGTATTTCATCTTAATGGTCAAAGGTTCGGTCGACGTTTAAGAAACTTAAATTTCATTTAAAAAAAGAATTGATGTTTTTACCATTAGGATAAAATAGCAATTGACCTTGAATTTGAGCGAAATTCGGAAGATATGTGGAACATTGATAGAAGATATAATTCATAAGGCTGGATTTTCAAAATCCAAATCGAAAATAAATAAATAAATGGGGAATACAATACCTCTGTTGTAATATCCATTACAGCATAGGATCCTTTCCCATGAAATATGTGTTGCTATCATCCATTACACTTCTACCAACACTTATATCCTGATTTTTTTCGCAATTACACTGGTGTCCTTACACTCTTATAAAATTGAAAGTATTACCCTTCCATCATTTAACTTTAGCTCTGTATAAACCGAAACCATAGACTTTGTAAAAAAGTACAAGGATACCAGTGTAATTGCAAAAAAAAAAGTTAGATGCATAAGTGCTACGAAAAAACTCGATGAAACACTAATGTAAATCATGTGCTTGCTTGTAAAAACAAGGTGTTGGTTTGACTCAGTTGAAGAGTTTTTTTTCGTTTCCTTTTTTATTCAAATTGCATTGTTCCTTCTTTCATTGTAGTATTGCACATTGGTATATCATCATTGATTTTAGGATTTTTATCAGTTATGTCCCTTCGAGATATTGCACTTTCAGTTATACCCCTCCCTTTTTAGAAATATCAGTTGTGCCCCTCACTTCTTGTTGTTCTATCACTTGTGCTCCTCGGGTTAGTGACCATCCATAACCAACTCACACGGATGTTAACTTTGAGGATACAAATGGAATTAAATTTAAAAAAGATGACTAAAAAGTCCTCATCCTCTTCATGTCGACTTCCTCCCCCTCACCCCTCACCCTCCCATGCGTCGTCCCTCGAACGTCCCGATGTCCCCCACGGGGAGACCCCGCTCCACCTCGTAGTCCGCCTCAGCCGATCCTCCGTTGCATCCGCCCTCCTCTTCGTCGGGGCCGACCCTTCCCTCCAGAACTCCTCCAGTTGGACGCCCTTCCAGGAGTCCCTCCTCCTCCGCCACTACCACCTCTCTGCTCTCCGCAAGTGGCGCTTCCGCCTCCCCTCCCTCCTCGTCGCCCTTCGCTGTGTCCCTAATTTCTACCTCGAGCTCTCCATCCGCTTCGAGAGCTATATCGTTCCCCCTTTCCTCATCGTCTGTGCTGCCCCCTAGGACACCCACCACATCTGGAAGCGTGATGCCTCTGTCCGTGCTGACACCTCCCTCACTGGCTTCGATGGCCTCTGCGTCTCCCGCGCCGATTGCAGCTTCCTCTTCCTCGGTGACGACAGCGGATCGCTTCTCATCCTCGATCACGACCGTCGTGAGGTCCGCGACGTGCTCGAGGGCGTCACCGACGAAATGACGCTCACCGAGGAGGAGGAGCTCGTCGTCGAGGAAGCCGTCGCAAAAGTATATTACCCAGGTATCGACGTCACCCGCGCGGAGGTCATCCCGCGCACGAACTGACGGATGAAGGAGAAGGTCGAGATGGTCGGCGAGTGGAAGGCGAAGGTTTACAATGTCGACAACATCGTCTTCACGTTGAAGAGCCGGAAGGCCATCAGTTTTGCTCCTCCTTCGGTCCCGCTGCCATCAATGATGTTGACATTGTGCTGGATGACGATGAGGACAGATTCCTCGTGGCAGAGATGGCATCGAGTCACATCTATTGTGAGCCGATGCAACGGGAGGGGATGGTGGAGCTGGAATTCAGCGGCAGGCGGAGGAGCGCCAATGCAGCGTGCGAGTGGGATGGGATCGGCGGCGGCGACGGCATTGGGAGGATGAAGCAGAAGGAAACGGTGAAGAATCTGCGGCCGACGGTGTGGTTGACAGAGGATTTCCGCTGAAGATGGAGGAGGAGGAGATGTATTTGAACACTTATGCCCCTCTTAACTTACCATGGTTTGAAAAAAACATGGTTAAGTTCAACTTATTGACGACTAAAGTAATGGAGGGGCGTAAGTGATAGAACGACAAGAAGTCAAGGGCACACTTGATATTCCCAAAAAGGAAGGGGCATAACTAAAATTGATATATCTCGAAGGGGCACAAATGATAAAACCCTTGATTTTAAAGTATGTGATGTGGGTTCGATTTGCGAATATGTTGCTTATGGTGTGTGTTCAGTAGAGATGCAATCGGATATTGGTATTTTTGTATTTATCTGCTATTGTGTCCGCTTTATATGTTTTATATGTTTCTCACGAATGCAAATACAGATAATGATGTGTGTATTTGCTTCTTTACAGATGCAGATAAGGATATATGTTTTTAATTTTGCAGGTATGAATACGCATATGAATATCACCTCGTTTTTTTAGGACATGGGTATAGGTATTTTTTTGTGGATAAGAACATGATTATGATTTGATAATAGAAATGGATATGATATCCCATTTATAGGGTTTAAACCTTTAGAAAGTTGGTTGAAATAAAATTCTGGCCTTAGACAATGATGTTGATATTTGCTTATAAACTTTTACATTATTACATTGATTTCTCTGTAAATACTTAGTAATGCGCAAATACCTTTTCCTTCTACATAATTGCATATATACCCTGCTGATATTACTTTAGTTATGTATTTATGTATGTATGTGTGTATGTATATGTGTTGCACATGTGCCCCTCCTTTATTTAAAGGATACACAATACTTAAATTTGTCTTTATGAAACTCTAGTATGGATGCCCCTATGAATATTTCATATTACCCAAAGACTATTCCATTCTATGTGATTGCATGCATTTCTTTGAATATTGATTTTTCATGTAAATGAGCATCTTTCGTCGATTTCAATCTTTTAAGGGATAAATGAGAAAGTCCTCCTCTCATATAAAGTAGGGTTGGGCTAGGACGACTTAGTGGAGATGAGCTTTGGTACGGTACAAGCGATCGACCATGATGGTTGCACTTCAGATGGTTGGCTTTGGACTTCATATGCATCACAATGGAGAGTGATGGTGTGGATGTTGTTGTTAGATGACTTCATTATATTTAGACTAAATGATAGTCAAGATCAAATGGTTTATATCACATTATAGTTAAATAACAAAATTGTAAATGAAGAAAAATAACAATAAGTATGATATTTCGTGAACTTATTTTCGTGTGCTTTTTGTAGTTCCCTAATAATTAGCTTTTGAAAAAGATGCTTTCGTTGTTCTTTTAAATGTTTGATTCTCAGTTAACTTTAAATTTTATAAAAATAAAGGATGCTTTCAATATTGCTTACAAGCTCTAGTTTAAAAAAGTGATGTCACTTCTTATAGTGTTCAATTAATCCTGTTTTTCGTTGAGTTTTTAATTGTTTCAAAATTGCCAGAAACATCTTACGCAAAGATTTTTTTTATTCATAAAAATGTTGCTTTTTAAATCCCTCACATAAGGGCTCATTGGAATTGGATGGTTGATACCAATCCAAAGCACTAAAAAATACTTAGATTCCAACATCTATATCTATATCTATGTACCTTCTTTAAAGCTGAGTTTTTCAGCCCTTTGTCGACACGTGGCTTCACGAGAGGTCTCTCCTCTCATCCTGCCTTTTCCATCTTGCAATTTTGCCTTCGAAATTTTCTTCCCTTCCCGCTCCTGCTGAATTAATGGCACGTTTCCTATAGTTACGTAATGTTGGTTCCAGCTGTCAAGTTTGCAATTTTTCCTCTGAATTTTTTGCCTTTCCGCCTCTGATGAATTAGTGGCACGTTTTCTTTGGATATGCAAGTTGGCCCCAGCTGTCGAGCATATGTACCATTCAAAGTATTTTTTTCTCTTCATAAAAAGATGGTCGATATGGTTTTTCACTTGAATTTAAAAAAGGTAAATATAAATAGGTTTTTTATTAAATCCACTCTGCAGCATTCTGCCATTAAACCCATAATCGTAATCTTCTGTTATCCATTGGTAGCATTGCCAAAATTCTGTACAATTTATATTTAATATTCTATTAAGATTATATTTATCATTCTATGTAACCTAGGATTGTAGCATACTACTTGCAGCTAATATCCCACTTCTTTATCACTTTTAAGATACCATTCAAAAATAATAAATACTTTCTAAATTGCGGAAATATTATTAAACACCTTCTTTAAATAAAGTATTGTTGTAGGATTATAATCATATTAGATCATATACGCTTCTCATAAGTGTAAAAATTATGTTTTCTAGATTAACTCTATAGTTCTAAGTCTCTGTTATACAGTAATGAAATTACTATTCTTTAAATTTTGAGTTTATTATTATGACATTTATTAAATTATTTATTTAATCAAATATTTGTATGTATCTCATGGGTATACATGTTCCCAATTTTATTCTATTTTTTTGAAATATCGGTTAATAGTTTCTTGAAAACAATATTATTATAATGAGCGTAAGTATAATTAATTATATATGTTTTCCGAGAATCGTATAAATCATATTTCATTGTTGTGGTGTTTTAGACGGATGGTTGTTTCCATTTTTTCAGAATTTACTTTTTTTCGTTTCGTTAGCACTTTTAATTTAACATCTTTTGCTAATATACGTTTCTATAGACAACAAATTTCGACCCTATATCCCTATAGACAACAAATTTTGAAAAATAAAATCATGTATATTCATCCCTATATTCCTCCTATATACCATTCGAATTTCGTCAGAAATAGAGACTCCTACGGCCTCCATCGAGATGATGTCGATTTAAAAAAATCATGTTACCGTTAAAAAATGACCATCTAGATGGAGGCCGTAGGAGTCTCTGTTTCTGACGAAATTCAAATGGCAAAAAGGAGGGATATAGGGATGAATATACATGGCGATATTTTTTGAAAAAAAATAAAAAATGCCGCAAATGGTGCGGGGGCAGCCCCATTAACCTCTAATAGTTTCTTGAAAACAATATTATTATAATGAGGATTTAATGGGGCTGCCCCCTGGGGGCAGCCAACATGGCTGCCCCGCCCCTATTTCGCCGTATTTTTTTGTTTTTTTTTTTTGAAAAATAAAACCATGTATATTCATCCCTATATCCCTCCTATATACCATTCAAATTTCGTCAGAAATAGAGACTCCTACGGCCTCAATCGAGATGGTGTCGATTTAAAAAATCTTGTTACCGTTGAAAAATGACCATCTAGATGGAGGTCGTAGAAGTCTCTGTTTCTGACGAAATTCGAATGGCATATAGGAGGGATAGAAGGATGAATATACATGGCGATATTTTTTGAAAAAAAAATAAAAAAATGCCGCAAATGGTGCGGGGGCAGCCATGTGGGGCAACCCCATCAACCTCTAATAGTTTCTTGAAAACAATATTATTATAATGAGGATTTAATGGGGCTGCCCCCTGGGGGCAGCCAACATGGCTGCCCCGCCCCCTATTTCGCCGTGTTTTTTTATTTTTTTTTGAAAAATAAGATTATGTATATTCATCCCTATATCCCTCCTATATACCATTCGAATTTCTTAGCAATTCAAGAAGCCTTTTAAGGAACCAATTTGCAAACTTTCTGGTATATCCTTATGATATGATGTTTATGCTTTCTCTACATGAGCCTCTAACAAATTCATTTTTTAATCTACGATAATTGTTACCATTTACTATTACCGCTACTTTCCAATCTATCTATTATTAGTAGTAGTCATCTTTGGCTATTATTTAAATATCTTGGATAGTGTGTATGGAGTTATTTTGCTTTCCATTTATTCATAATATTTCATACTTTGGATACTCTAAACAATTCTTTTACATTTTTTATGCTTGTAATTTATAAGAGGCAATGATTACATTTCACAACACCTATTGATTATACATTAGGGGAGAAACGAAATGCCTGACATGTTGTGGCAATTTAGGATGTCTCAAAAGTAACCAAATTGTGGATTTTTTTTGTGTATATATATATATATATATATATATATATATATATATATATATATATATGCATACATACATACATACACACTATCAATTAAGGAAGCCTTTTGAGAAATCAATTTGCAGCAGGTATATCATTATAACTTAATATTTACACTTTATCTATATGAGCCTCTACAAATTTATTTTTCCATCTATAATAGTTACTACCATTTACTTTTACAGTTACTTTCCAATCTATCTATTATTAGCAGTGCTGAACATTATTTGAATAGTCTTAGTTAGTGTGTATGATATTATTTTACTTGCTTTAAGTTATATTCTAATATTTTACTTTTCATCTATATATGAACTTCTGGTAATTATTAGCTTTCATGTATTTCATTGCACTTTTTACCGTTTTAACATCATTGTTTATCTCTATTCATGAATTTACGTTATATTCCTGATTCAGAATTTTATGAAGATTTTTTTCCTCTTTTGCATTTATGAAATTTGGAATTTTATTGTTTCTGATATTGAGATGATGATAACCTTTATTTCTTCACTTTACTTCAAAGTATACATGACTACGTGATAAAAACTCGCAGATTCATTAAATTTTAACTGCATCGTTGTTGTTGTCTCCTTTTGTTTTATTAGCTTTAATCTAGAACAATTATGTATCTTCATATGTTTCCTTTTGTTTTGTAAGTTTAAATATTGAACTTCATGTATGAACCTACTGTCTTATTCTGTTGTTCCACAAAATCTCTATTTGTTTGTTTCAAAATCCCTCCTTTTCTGTCTCTCTTTCCCTCTATCTCCATGTGCTTATGAAGTCTCTTGAGGAACTAAATATCCAAGCCATCCATGTTGCATGTAAATTGAGTATTTTTTCTTCAATGTGGTATGGCTACTAAATGTTTCTTTTAGAAAAAATCCTTTCAATTCATTACTTTAATAATCACTTTGATACTACACCAAAGAGTGATATAGATAAATATCCGACTTCAAGCATGTTTTCATGTTTATACCTTATTTAACATACAATCTACGTGTTCATATTTTCTTGATTGATATTGTTTTTTAGACTGTGTTAATACAAGTGAAGATAAATATAGCATTATTAAAAATATATATTCAAAATTTTTATTCTGTTACATGCAAAATTACGTCATAATTTCAATATATATTGTGTAAACACATTATTTAATTATATACTATAGTTTATTTCAGGAAAACTCTTTATTCCAAAAAAAGTTGCATTTCATATATGCAAGCACAATTTTATTATAATGCACTAACGTGTTTTATATACTTTATATTTTGTTTGATCAACTTTATATAAATAACTTTCAAATTTACATTATATTTCCGCATAATAACTTTCACCATTGCTGCTGATCTCGCCGCGAAGCGCGGGTACACTTCCTAGTAACTATATAAAGCTGAATTGTGGATGGGCTAAAAACACAGCCTTTGTTCCCCTTCTTCCAATGCTATTATGATAATTTTACAATATTACCCCCGAGCTTTTACAATGGCCGGTAAAAAACCCAGCTTCTATTTTGGGAAATTTACAATAGTACCCCCGAGCTTTTGTGCAATCACAAACATGTGAAAGATAATTGATCCTCACGTGGATTACTTTGTGATCCGTGGAATATTTGCATAGGACAACCCTCTAATATTTTTGTTTACAAGCAGTTTCTCTACAGGTAGCTCATGTGAACCACACAAGGTATTATTGAAATTATACGGTTAACCCTGCATTTTTGAAATTTTTTATGGACCCTTTATAATTTTTGTTGTTAACATTTATACCCATGTGTTACAACCTAATAGTTTCTATTATGTTCACATATATATGAAACTATTAAAGCAATAGAGGTCAGGTTTGTAATCGTTTGCCTATTTTATAGTTCTCTGAAAGTCAACTTCACTGTGCTTTCATAAGACATTCACCTCATGTTTTTTTATATATATAGTCCTAATTATCTATATCTATACTATATACTAAAGCTGGGCTCTTCCAACTTTTTCTTTCATGATGACATGTGGCTCTCTCCCTTCTCATCCCTCATTTGCTCGTAGTCTGACACATGGCTCTCCCCGGTGTCCCTTCCGCACACCCCTTCCCCTCTCCCACCATTTCTCTCCCGTCTGATCACATAAAGCAAAAGTACCATCAACGGCGGAGATCCAATGCACCGCTTAATCTCCACCACTGGCCAGCAAAGCGAACCACGCGATCTGCAGTATTGGGACAATTACATCATACTCCCTGATGTTATTGGTATTATGTATAGGTACCTGACGAATTGACTCCTGTTAATTACCATGTGAGCAATTGTGGATTCTGCGACGAACATTCCCGAAATTTGTAATACTGCAAAAAAGGTTCCGTAAGATCAGCCTGCGCGTTTGATGTTATGTTTATTTAGTATATTTTATTTATTTGGCTTAGATTTTAATTTGTGGGTTGAAATGAATCTGAAAGTATTTTTTAGGAAATTTGAGAGGAAATGATATGCTGAAGTGGACAAACTCTATTTTGAGGTAGTGTGTCCCTAATCTTCATTTTTTACTTTTAACATAGTTTTCCATCTTGGAAGGTCGAGATTATGTCCAACCCTCTTCATGTAATAATAATGATGTATTAGCTTAATTCAAGTGATTTCTATATTTTTTAAAAAAGCCATGAATGCCATCACCCTCCATAATTCCCTATATTGCGTGCACAAGAATTATATTACCTAATTACATAAATTTCCATGTAGGCAGCATATTAAGAGAAATATTTTATTAATTATGTATAAATCAAATTCCTAATACAAATCGCAACCGTGGGATTACATCGAATCGATGTCGTTTGATCAATACGAATGAGTTGCTATTATTCGTTAGATCCATTCACCTTTCAACCATTCAATTATTAGCATTTAATACTTCAGGCTACGACATGTGAATGTATTTGCAGTGTTTGATATAAGCTGACCACTTAATCTAAGCCATAAGCCGTTGAAGCCAAAGCACGTGATTTGATATAAGTTGACCACTTAATCTAAGCCATAAGCCGTTGAAGCCGAAGCACATGCTCCTCACGTGTTTGTTGTCTTCTACAACAAATGCTAAAAAAGATCCCTTCATCTTTCATCTGTTTGATTGTTAGCTAGGGATGAAAACAAATCGGCTATTTCCATATCCGTATTCGATTCGTCTCTATTGAATACAAATTCGGATATAATATGATTCGAATATATATTAAGAAACCATATCCTTAAAAATACAAATTGAAATATGAATCAGATATTTACCGAATCTGATTACATATGGAATAAAGAGCGGCCTGAATACATATCGAATAAAGAGCAAATCCAATTACATGTAGAATAAAGAGTGAATCCAAATATGGATTCAATAAACATCATATCCGAATACATATCGAACAAGTCGACATACGAGTATGGATTGAATTATTACTATAATTCATAATGATTCAAAAAAAAACTATGAAATATAAATAAGTTGCATCATAATAAAAGGGAGTGGTGAAGCGACATGCGTTCTTCACCAGAACCAAAAACGAGGCAGGGTTTTGTATCCTTCGTTCGGTCCAACCCCAAACAAACGGAAGCTTATTAATATCATTAATATATTGTATTATATAATATATAATATATAATAATAATATACTAATGTAAGACTATGGCTTATATTATTAACTAATATATAAAATAATTTAAATGTTACATTTGAATATATGGATCCAGATATTCAGACCATTAGCATATCTGTATTCGTATTCATATTCGAATTTTTTTACAACCATATCCATATTCGACTAACATTTTGATAAAGATTTTCATATTCAGTAAATTTTTGAATGCGAGAAGTGGATATTCTAAATTATCTATATTCGTTTTCATCCCTATTGTTAGCACTTAACACTTTAGAGTACGAAACGTGGACATACATGCAACGCTTGATCTAAGTTGACTCCTTAATCCAAGACACAAACCATTGAAGCCAAAACACGTGCTCCTCACGTGTTTGTTGACATTTACGAACAAACACTTGAAACTCCTTATTTTTACATTTAGGTTCGCTTCGTTGGGATCATATAAAATGCCACATATATGTTGGGCTTCTCGCTTATTCATCTCACAAAGTTATGCTAATTCATGTGCATTGTTATACTTTTTCATTATCACATATTTTCTCTCTATAGTGATAATAATATAATATGGTATAAGTTCCATATTATATATATACATATATATAATATCATTACATACATATTAATATATCCAATACTTTATGAGGTCCCCTGCCTCATTTTAATATATCCAATACATATTAATATATCCAATACTATATGAGCTGTCCCCCTAAGGGGAGCTAACTTAGCTCCCCTGCCTCATTTTCTCCATTTTTTATTTTTTTGAAAATTTTTTCCATGAATATTCACCACTATATCCCTATATTATGTCATTCAAATTTCGTGTGAAACAGATACTCTTACGACCTCCATCCAGACAATCATTTTTTAACGGTTCCAGAATTTTTTAAATCGGCCCTGTCTGGATGGAGGTCGTAGGAGTCTCTTTCGCATGAAATTTGAATGACATAATATCGGGATATAATAACGATTTTACATAATTTTTATTTAAAAAAAATAAAAAATATGGGAAAAATGAGGCAAGGGGAGCTAAGTTAGCTCCCCATAAGGGCATACACATTTTACCCATACTATATTAATCGATTATGAAAATAAAAAATATTTTCAGTTTTTAATAAATAAAAAACGATGCATAAAAATTACAATCAACTTTAAAAATCCTTAAAAATTCTAATAAATAAGTAAAAATTCCAAAAAACTATTAGATAGATGTTATAGTATATTAAAACATTTCCAAACTAAAAAATGTAAAGTAAAAATCCTAAAAATATAAATATAAACAAAACTTCTAGAAACAATAACAAACTGCATAAATATGACAAAAGTAAACCCCACATGTCATTTTATAACTTTTAAAATTCTTTACATATTAAAAAATATAAAAATGAATTATTTATCTGACATATTTTCTTTTTTCATATTTTTATCTCATATATTATTGCCTCTTATGTAATAATATCATTTTGTAATTTACAGTTGTAACTATAAAATTATATCTAATAATAATTACATATATAGATAGTACATTTCATTATAATTATATTTGTATTTCATACTACACAAGTATAAATAATTTCTGTCAACTAAAAGGTGACAACGACCACAACAGAATTACAAGAACTTATCTATTAGTTGGATAACATAATTACAAGAACTTATCTATTAGTTGGATAACTAAACAGTGGTAAATGTAATCAATTAATTCAATACATAATATTTTAAAATGATGCTCTTCAAACCGCTGCGTAGCGCGGGTACAACTACTAGTAACTATATAAAGCTGAGTTTTTTGCCCAGCCACTGCCACGTGGATGGGCTAAAAACCCAGCCTTTGTTCCCCTTCTTCCAATGCTATTTTGATAATTTTACAATATTACCCCCGAGCTTTTACAATGGCCGGTTAAAAATCCAGCTTCTATTTTGGGAAATTTACAATAGTACCCCCGAGTTTTCGTGCAATCACAAACATGTGAAAGACAATTGATCCTCACATGGATTACTGTGTGATCCGTGGAATATTTGCATAGGACAACCCTCTAATATTTTTGTTTATAAGCAGTTTCTCTACAGGTAGCTCATGTGAACCACACAAGGTATTATTGAAATTATACGGTTAACCCTGCATTTTTGAAATTTTTTATGGACCCTTTATATTTTTTGTTGTTAACATTTATACCCATGTGTTACAACCTAATAGTTTCTATTATGTTCACATATATATGAAACTATTAAAGAAATAGAGGTCAGGTTTGTAATCGTTTGCCTATTTTATAGTTCTCTGAAAGTCAACTTCACTATGCTTTCCTAAGACATTCACCTCACGTTTTTTTATATATATAGTCCTAATTATTCCCTTATATATACGAGGAAAGGGAGCCTACTTCTACCTACTTCACGTCATTTTTTTGTTAGTTTTTTATATTTTTTGGAAAATACCATCATGAATTTTTTAATTATATCTCTTAAACATGTCATTAGTCAAAACCAGAGACTATTATGCCCTCCATCCAGAACAAGTCGATTACAACAAGTTTGAGACCTTTAAAATTGCATGTTCTAGATGGAGGGCATAGGGGTCTCTATTTCCGACGAAATTAGAATGATATATTAGAGGGATATAGTGATGAAAATCAATGGTGGCATTTTCCAAAAATAAAAAAAATTGACAAAAATGAGAGTGAAGTAGGTAAGTTTACCTACTTCATAAAGTAGGCTCCACCCCCCCCCCACTCTCTCTCTCTCTATATATATATACCCACACATATACCCACCCATGTGTTACAACCTAATAATTTCATATATATATATATATAATTCTTATGAATATGTGAACCTCAAGACGAGTTCCTATACTTATTTTTGTTAATCTTCTTCCTAACTTTTTTATTTATGATGTTTAACATTTGCTTCTGATTAAATCAGTTAAATTTTTGTATACATCAATTGAAAAGAAAAAATACAGATAATTTCTATAGATATATTTATTTTTACTTCTATTGTTCAACTTACGCTTTCTTATTAGCTTATTCACATATTTGTTACAAGAAAATATCAGTTAAAATTTAAGTCAATATTAAACCGACTCCGTGTAGCAGTATAATTATGTTAGTTTAATAAGATTTTCTTGCAGTATAATTGTAGCAATTCAACATTCCTTTATACTTCAATGGTGTTTATTATCTGCAATTGTCTTATATGAACTTATTCCATTCATAGCATAAATACATATCATTTATTTTTCTGAAAAAATATAAACTAAATCTTTTCATAGCACGTAAGCATTTTTTTATCATTTTTAATATTTAAAAGGAAATAGTAAAACTTGGTATTTTAAAATCATAACTCAACTTTTTGTTCCGCTGCGAAGCACGGGATACATCCTAGTTGGATGTAAAGTAGATGGACCTTTAAGCAAAAGGGCATCATTTTGAAATTCATTGGCGGGAAATTAAGGATATGTTCAAATGGAATTATGCCATATATAATTATTCTTTGGGAGGTCAATTTAGGTAAATACGTTGGGCATTCAACATGAACCCGCTCCATTTAATGATCTGGAATCTGTTCCACTAACTTTTGGACGGATTTGGGATAAAAAAGTTACTACCCATGTGAGTACGGGATTGGGTTTGAGATTCTCTTTATGGATATTTGACGGTCGAGGTCCCTAAACACGAACACACACATGTCTGTGCATGTGTTTATTTGTTTCACCTTATTCAAGTTAGTCAAAATATAACTCGTACTTAATCGCTTTCAGTGCGCCTATATAAAAGTCCCATAATATCACTCCTTCACCTTTCTAATCTAATAAAGATAAATTATCCAATTAATGTAAGTCCATCATATTCCCTACACATGTGTTACATATATTTGACGTCTCCATGGGAACTTCACATAATGTATGCCTTCCAGAAGTACATGTCAACGTGTTGCACGTGTTCAATATCGTCAAACAATTCATGTCCTTAATTAGTTTAGGATTGATGCTATGTTGTATATATGCATGAAGATTATGTATAACTTGATTTTATTATGTTTTTTTGTGAAAATATTGTGTGTGTGTGTGTGTATGTGGTTAGTTTGAGACTGATTTTATATTGGATATGTGAAAATATAGTGAGGTGGAGCTTGATCTTGAGTTTTTTAAAAGCAAAACGACCTCGTCTTCTCTCCTTTTGATTTTTCTTAAAGTTGGGATTAATCGATCTCTCAAATGTCATAAAGGTAGCTTTGATTGCTGCAGATGTAGAGAGTTACTTGGGCCAATTAGAAAAATGTCTTAAGTTTTCTCTTGTAAGGTTGGTGATGTATATGCATTAATCAACCTCGCCAAGATGATTTCTTTACGAGCACCAGCATATTAGTATATCCATGTAACCCTCCTTGTAACCTTAACTTAGTATTGCGGGTGCCTTTGAGAATCATGACTCATTATACTCCAAAAATAATTTTGTCGAAAAGAAAGAAGAGAGCATGGTATGAGCAGTGGATGTAGACACATTGTTAAACTAATATAAATCTTTTTAATATGTGACATTTCATGTTTTCTTGAGATCATTTCTGCTATGTGTTGTTAATCGAAATTCGATCTCGACGAAATGCACATGAGAAGATCCTACCCTTGGACGTATGAGCAATGTGAATTCCATTTGTATTTTTTGTTTTCATGTTACCTAAAAAGATCTAAGTTAAGAGGATGTATCAATCAAAAGTGTTATGTCTGTTGTGAAATAATGAACCCACAAAAGATGTAACTAACTTGATGAATGTAAAAGTAAATGAGTAGATGCATGTGGTAGGACTTCAACATGCCCACGAATGCGATATCAAACATGTTTTTTATTCCTTGATGCCACTAGAATATCGATTGTTGAATCTACCATTAAAGGTTTGTTTGATTTTGGGGATGGAGTGAGTTGCTCCTGTGAATAATAGCTGTTTGGATGGTTGTGAGTGTTGAAGAGGGTTGGAATAAAGAATATCATGTGATGTCACATTGATTTGTGATGGAATTCCAACCTACAAAAGTAGGGAGGGTAAAGCGGGTTACCTCGGGGTCTAGTAACCAAACAGAGCCGAAGATTTAATTATCTAGGTTTTTTTTAACCCTTTCGACTTCAAGTATGATTTCAAAAGGAACCTAAATATGTGTTTAAATATGATATTCAAGTTTAAGACTATTTTTTTCCAAAAATTGTATAAATATTTAAAAAATATTGTGGGTATATCTAATTTTTACATTCTTCTTTTCTCCTCCTAAAAAGAAATATATAAGGGAAAATCTATATGTTAGACATGGAGGGAAATATGAGAAACGTATAGGATAATATTCACTACAACAAAATTGAGCTATATTGATGTTTTTTTCAAAATCGGTCACTAAATTAGCAATTGTTAAATATATAAAGATGATATTATTCATTGCGAAATGAGTTTTCGTACTTGAAATTAGCAATGAATATCATATATGTCGCTATATCATTAGCAACAATCCACATAACGACACTTATCCGTTGCTATTTTCAAAATATCAACTAATCGTCGCTATTTTTTAGTTCAAATTTTAACGATGATTAATTAGAAGTTTGAAAAATGGCAACGAATAAGTGTAACTATGTGGACTATTGATAATGATATAACGATATATATGATATTTGTTGCTAATTTCAAGTATGAAAAATCATTTCGTAACGAATAATATCGTCGTTATATATTTAACAACGGCTAATTTAGTGATGGATTTGAGAAAAGCTGTCATTATAGCTCAATTTTGCTGTAGTGATTTATAGTGTGTTTGTTGCATTGGTACACCGACCTATTGTACCGGTACCCCCTCAATAGCTCAATGTCTGCCAGTTTCGTGTTATTGTTGCATTCGGTGCAACCTAACCATGCACCGATAAATGAAGCTAGCAGACGATGAGTTTTCGAGTGTGTACCGGTCCAAGGTTTATGTGAAATAGATTTGGAATGTGCATGTGAATGACTTTATGCATGAAAGGCTTTATACATATTAAGTCATTACACTGAAATTATTACAAACTGACTCGACAAAAAAATAAGAACACAGCTTTGTTGGAGTCTTTTTCATGCTTTATAAATCCACTCTTTGTATTGTAGTACTTTGTCCAATAGAAAACTTTAAGATGATCCTATGGTACTATCTGCTTTAGCAAACTGAACAATGCAACTGTAACATGTAACAATTATCATTATTCATAAAAGTCATTTGTTAAATTAACAAAATCTGGTGTTTCAACAATGGTGTGACCACACTGTACATGTTGGTGCATGTTCTGATATGCAAATTATATGTTTTTTTGTTATATTTTCCCCTAACCTATGTTAGCATTTTCATTTAGGCAAACAAAGCATAGAGGTCGTTATATAACATCCAAAATTATTTATATTTTTGAAAATTGGATACATAGATATCCGAAATATGGAGCTATTTTATTCAAAATGATTTAAATTTTTGAAAATATAGGCACATAGACATCCGAAATTTGAAGCTATTTTGTACAAGAATGTTGGCAAAAAAATAACTTTCTAGAATCTTTATTGCAATAATTTATGCAAGTTGTATAATAATAGTTTTTTTAACTATAAATTCCATCTTATGACACTATCAAGCTTTATCAATATTTGGAATTTCTTATCCAAGTGTGTAAATATTACATTTTGTGTTGTGATGTATCTATATCTCACTGGACATCTTAATAAGCAAATAGTTGAATATGTAGTTCAATAAGCAAATGCTTGAATTCTATTCTTTTAGATAGGAAATTTCCTACCACTCAAACCACCAAACCATTTAATTCAACTTAATTATAGATGTTTGCATCTATAAACTACTTGTACTTCTTAAAGTTGGGGTTTATTTGTCAAATACTTATTCATGGTTTAGATTTTGTCTATAATTACGACTAGAGTTAGGCCAATGGACCAAGATTCAACCAACCCAGCTCACACGTGAATCCAACCTGCTCGTTGGCAAGCTCGTCAAGTTGGCAGTCCATAGACATGTGTCATGATGTCTGATCCTAATGAATCTCTAATTCATTACAATATATACCTAAATGGAACAAGAATCAATCTTAACACGTGCATTTAAGGACATCGGAAGTTACACATGTAAAGTTGTACATTCGTCACATAAGCTCAAGAAGTACCAGTCGCATCATATAATCACTTCAACAAAATATTGGCCAACAACTGCGAATAATTCGACCATTTGTTGACACATCTTGAGATGCTAAATATATAACAACGAACATTAATTGTTACAAAAGTAGATTTTCTTCTTGTAATTAACTAGCAACAAATGTCATATTTATTGCTAAAGGTTATGTTACAATGACTTCTCTATTGACTTATTTGTTAAAATGTGTACTAATTGTTGCTAAATTTAATGATGATCAGAAGAAAAGATCAACATATAACTATTGTCATATGATTCATTTCTACGGATATAGTAAGGAATATTATATTCATTATGAATTTGAAGAATTAAAAATGAATAATACTCGTTGTTATGTATCTAATTGCAGAATATATGACAATGAATATATTTTTAGACTATCTGTTGCCATAGGCCAATTTTATTTTAGTGAGTGAATGCGTGGATTCATGATTTTCTTTACAAATAAGGTTAATAAATGATACTTTAGTGAAACTATGGAAAATCTAATATGTAGTGTGCATGAATCAAAACCCAAAACCCCTTAGGTCGAAAAATTACTCAACTTGAGACAACCAAAAACATCATCAACCTAACCCTAGTTAGGTTAGATACCAATCAAACCCCTGACAATCCCAAATACTAGACTAAACACTAATTGAAATCCCAAACTTCTTGAGAAGTCTCATACCTTAACTCCAAATCAGAGTCGCCCTGATATTTCGTGGGCCCTAGGCAAAAGGAAAGAATGGATCCTTAATAATTTTTCGGGAACAATGTGCCCTTATGGATTCCCATTAAATTTTAAGCTTTCACATTGAGTTGTTCACCTTCGATTCCATAAGGAGCCATTTTTCGGTGAATTGTTTCATCGAAAACTTGATTTTATAATGGCCCATTTTTTGTGAGTTATTTCATTAAAAATGTGCTTTTAAAAGAGTCCAATGGAACATATACTATTTTTTCCTAAACTGAAGATTGAAAAATATGTAAAAATGGACCCCTAAAATTGATGGGCCCTGGGCCATTGCACTCACAAACTACCCTCACGGACGTCCTTAACAATAATTATGACCTAAGCACAAAACAAACCCTAGATAGAGTTGAACTAGAAGCCAACATAACCTAACTCTAAACCCAAACCTAACCAATCTATTCAACCATGTAAACCCTAGTTAAATATAGGATTGGCTTAACCCCAGCTAAAATCCTAAGCCTTAAACCAAAGAAAACTCCACATAAACCATCTCCAAGATCTTTGACTTCTAAGCTAAACCTAACCTAAGACCATATAATCAAAACTAAGATTAGGTTGGTTGACATCAGAATTAGGTTTAAGTATTAGTTGTCTAATATAAGAATTTAAACTTTCATTGTTAGTTCATGTGCATGCTTTGTAGATAAAGAAGTTTCTATTTGAATTCAATTTGAGTTGGGATCCTTGCTTATTTTATTGATCATATTAAGATTTCCTTTGTTATCATCTACAATAGACACTTAAGATGATTATTTCTAGATCTTTATTCTTGATTTTAACGTAGCTTTACAAATTGTAATTAAACTCACGTGTAGGCTTCTTCTTTGGCTTAAAATTTTATAAAAATAATTTAAGGGTAAAATAAAAAAAAAGGATCCTACCTATACATAAAAATCCCAATTATAAGCCTCATCTTTTAAATCTAACAAAGAGAGATCTGATCTTATTTTATTATTTCAAATACATGTTTCTGTAAGCTTCTGTAACCCTGTTATGCAGGCGTGCCAAGTATTCTAACTAGGAATTGAGGTACATATGGTACCCTTTTTTGTAACTACCCTTAAATTAAATTGATTATTTTTCTTGTATGTTGGTAATTAGATTACAACAAATTACCATATAATGAGGAATTGCGACGACAAATTTTACTTAAGGATTGTTTTTTAGCAATGAATTTTTAGTTGTAACAAATTAAAATATAATTTAGTTACATATTTATTTGTTAGGCATTACATAAAAAAAATATTTCACGGACTAGAGTAGTGGCAATGAACACGTTGTTAATACAATATTTTGGCTACCCTATTTTTGACAATGTGTTTTGATAATGTGGTTTATACGACTGTCTAACTGTTGCAAGTCAAGTTTTGTTATCGTGATTATGGAATCTAACGGCATAGATCGTTGTTGCAATATTTTTTTGAAATATTTGTATAATCTCATACTAATTCTAATATAACTTCCTTTATTTATGAATATGATATTATATCATATAAAAGTATTTACATCTCTTATTTTAAGCTAATTAAATCAACATCCAATTTACTTTAAAAATAAAAAAGTCTTTGCAGCCACAACATCCGTCTACCTTGTGGCAACGGAAAATTCGTTATCGAAAGCTAGACATCCCGTAACCATAAGAAGCTTATTTTGTAATGAATTATCTAATTCCTTTAATTTTTAAACTTTTTAAAATCGTATGAATACTTTAATAAATCGATTAAGATTGATATTTAAAAAATAGATGAAATTTAATGTAATGATTAATTTCAAGATAGATCAATAACTCCCATCGTGATTCCATTTGTAAGCGTTAGCTTCCCATGTGCATTCTCCTTAGTCGAATGGTCATACATACTTTCCAACTCTTTGTATTGCTTGCTTATGTATCAATGCTCAAACACAAGCATGAATACAAGACGAGCACAAAGTTTCTACACTCTTATTCATAAGGGAGTATGCGATATATCATAGAAAAGGTTGTTGTGGAGAATGAACCACATCCCTCATTATATACAAGACTTTGGGAAAGCTAAGGGATACCTTATTATAAGTTTATAACAGTTACATTTATAATAACATTAAGAAACAATTCTGCGTATTCTGCAACAAACTTTCACGTTCCACGGTAACCTTTCGCCTTCGCGTTCCATGTCGACCCCTCAGTTTCTTGTTTCTCCAGCTCCCATGCTATCCCTTTGTCTTCCATAGATGATGTCACATCTCTGGCCAATCATCAACGTACTCATGCACCAACGCATGCTGACACAACTATGCTAAAATCCAACCAAGTTCCGCATAATGCAAGACCTTGTGTCAAAGGAAATTCGTAGCCTCTGACTTGACCGCGAAGTTGAACAACTTATCTTCCTCGATAATGCTCTTAATGTCCAACAACAAAGACATGAACAACTTCACATACTCAGGAATGGTGTCTATCTTCTTCAAGTGTCAAAGAGCTTCTCGTGCAATCCATGTCGTGTTCTTCAATAGAAATTGCACCTTTAGCTCCATGACCATACCCTCCTATCAGAATATCCTCGATCTCTCCTCATTTGCTACATAGCTTTATCCACCATGACTTCGTATCGCTTGACAAATACATCGATGGTAAGTCCACTTTCTTGGCTTCCATCATCTTGATTACCTCGAAGTGAACATAGGGAGTTCTTGAAATCCTTTACACTCTGAGTGCATGTGAATGGTTATTTATGGTACCTTTGATCATCATTGCTCAATGAAGCCCATGGAACTTGGCAATGCCTCCTTGATGTGAGACTGGTCTAATTTCAAATATCAAAAATTAGCATGTTGGACGCATCCAACTTATCCACCAAGGACTTAATCTACTTCAAGGGATGTTGGGACTCATCCCAACAATGAATTATCTTCAAGACTTGCGATGCAATGCCCATGAGCCCAAATGGTACAGTTAATCTCCACCATGGCTTGCTCCATAGAGACAACATGATTCTTCACATCCACCATCTTCCCTCTGAAACTTGAAGATGAACTTGGCTAACGGTCTTGCGCTCTGCGTACGATTGCACCAAAAATCACCTCAAGCTCTAAACTTGCTCTAACAACGCTTCATGCCGACAAAGTGATCATATCCGCAGCTTTGATACCATTTGTAACATGGTCAAAGTTCTGAAAGCTAATTTTAGAACTTTAACTTGTATGGTGTAAGTTTCTGATGAATCTCTATTTCATCACCTTTATTATATCATTGTGGCTTTCAAAACCCTAGTAATTGCATGTAAATAACCCTAATTCATGTAAATTAACATTCATTCTTTGTTGTATAAATACTATATAAAATATTATTTTTAATATCAAAATTATAGAATAAATAAAGGAAAAAAGAATAAAATATCAAAGATATTTTATGACCCTAAATCCTGAGACCTAGGCATCTTGATGACTAGGTCGATAAGGAATAAAGTAGGAGGAGATAAGACCGATAATTCAATAAAAAGCTAATTTATTAATTCATTATTTATTCATCCTTGGGGACCATTTTATTTTATACTTTTTATACCTCAAATAAAGAAATTTTGAACATGAAATTGTAGATAACAAAATATAGAAAAATACAAAATTGATTTCATACAAAATAATATAGTCTAAAAGATATACTTTGAATAAGTTTCCAAAATCCCAACTTCCCAGACCCATATCTCTCAAATAAAAACTCGAAATATATCAAAATCATCTTCACTTGTATATAACTTTTAATAAGTTATATAATGAAGGTGGTTTCATATTTTTTGACGTTAAGGTGTGAAAGTTAGGTTTTGGACCCCTATTGTATAATATACCCTATTAAAATTTTAATTTTATTTATTCTTTATTATTTTTATAATTTTTATAATTTAATATTTTTATAATTTTGTAAATATTATTTATAGTATATGTACATATAAAAACTAAAATAAAAATATAAATAAAATATTAAAATAAAATACTTATATAAAATACATAGATAAAATACATATACTTATACCTATAGATATAATACTCCTATTTAATTAAGTGTATATAATATATTAGAAAAATATAATAAAAATATATTTAAGTATCTAAAAATAAGTTATAATTATATAAAAATAATAAACTAAAATGATAAAATCAAAAATACAAAATAAAAACAAATACTTTAAAACATAGATGAATATACCTATATATACACCCTAAAAAGTAAACTTATAAAAAGGTTGAAAAAATAAATAAAAATCATAATAAAATGCTTTATAAAAAAGAAACATTTTTTATTTTATAATTTTTATTTAGTAAAATCATTTATTAATTTATTCTTAATTTATTTTCAATTTTACTCTGTTTTATCTTTTTTACGGTGATGTGGCCCAATCAGGCCACACCCTCCTCCATGTTGACCTAGGGTCAACTCTGACCCGGGGTCTAGCTTCTGACAGTCCTGTGTTTTTCCTCGTCTTCGTGAATTTCTAGCCATTGATTCGTGGCTCAATGAAGATAGGACCTTCATAGATTTTGTTCCCTGTAGCACCAGGATCCACGTCGACTCCATATCTCCTCCCATATATTACTCGTTCGATCTGTACACCACCTCGAACATCACCCCATTGCACTTCACTTCCTGTACATACCCCCCTACCCGACTTCCTCCATTTTTTGAGCCGTTTTTACCCTACTTTCCCCCTTCCTCTGGCATCCCTTGGTTTGAGTCCTGTGACAGGAGACTCGCCTAACCATTGCTAGGTCGTGAAATAGGCAGAGAAACGTGTTCCACACCTCCTCCGATGAAACCTCACATGAGGTCCATCTCCTGGCTTTCCGGCTGGTCGAGGTTCCTTCTGTATTTCTTCGCTTTTTTTAGTGTAGGTAGTCGTAGGTTTTAGTTCCATGCTTTATTTTGTATTTTAATCATCAAATTTAGCTTAGTTTAGATCCTAAGTCCTCGCTCCAGCCCCTCCATGCTACACCAATCGCTCGCCAATAAAGGCCAGATCCCTGTCTCTTTATGCTGTCATGTTTACTTTCATATCTGTAGGATATGGAGGACCCTTTTGCGGGTCAAAGCCATCGAGCCGACACCTCCAGGGACCCATCAGTGGTCCCCGAAGACATTTGAGCCACTTGGAGGCCTCGTCGGGGCTGCATGAGCGTGAACAACAAGTCATAGGAACGAGAGAAGGTCGGAGGAGCAAACTACGCTTGATCGAAACTCGCCAAGGGCGAGTTCTTCCGACGTTCTTCCAGCCATCTCGTGGACCGTCCGATCATCTGCAGCAACCCAGGTCTACATCCACCGTCTGATCAAGCGAGCCAGCACCGTCCGATCCAGATCTGCGATCTAATCCCAGTCACTGCTTGCGAAGCGGTATCACGCACTGTAGAGACGACGCGTGGCAAGTGAGTCGCGCTCCACCGTTTGATCTCACTAGCTGTGGGTATTTTGCATATTATGCTCCAGCACTTTTTGTATTTAATATTTAATACTAAAGCTTTCTTCTACCGTTTGAATATTTCTATAATAATTACGATTAGGCCCCAGACTTTATTATAATTGCACTTAGGCCCTCCACCATGTCACCTCATTTACCTGTACGTGTGAGGTGCGGGCATTTTGTAGAGGACCCCTTGCGGGTTGTGATATTTGTTTTTAACCCCGAAAATTAAATTGCACGTTGTAACACTTTTTGAAATTTATAGGGAAGCCCTTGGACTTTATTTTATTTAAATAAATGCTCATACAGGTATTGTACTTTCTCTTTGGTTTCTCTATTTATTTTAATTAGCAATTGTGCTCCGAAAATTCCCAAAAAATACATGTAGGTTCCTTATTGCCACTAGATTCACGCCCTAATTCTATTTTATAATTTTGGATCCTTTTCATATTTATTAAAAATTAAAAAGTGCACTTTTAATTCATGTTTACAGATTAAAATACATAAAAAATATAAAAAGTTTTTGAAAAAATATAAAAAAATATATTTTGTCTTTATTTAGTTATTTTGCAACTCCAGAAATTGAAAAACCTAAAAATAGAAAAAGAAAACTCCTAAAAATAAAAAGACCTAAAAATATTTATAAAAATCTAAAAAATTCTCAAAAATCCCAAAAATAGTACTTTCTATTTCATAATTTCCTTTATATTAATATTTATAAATTAAAATTGATTTGGAAAATTTTAGACTTGAATTTCTATTTTTAATTTCCATTTCAATTTCAGTTATTTATTAAATCCCTGATTTAGAGAATTTTCAACTGTAAAAATATTTAAAATTAGAAAAATTCACTAAAAATCACAAAAACAATAAAAAAATTATTTAAAACCCAAAATTATTTATTTAATTTTTGGATATTTTTAGTTATATTTATATATTATCTATTATTGTATATATATATCCTATATATAGCTGTATTACTTATTTTTAAAGAAAAAGGAAATACAAAATATAAAAGACATAAAAATGAAAATATAAAAAAAATTAAAAATAAAATACAAAAATATTAAACAAAAATAAAAATTAAAAAAACAAAAGCCCACAAAAAGAAAAATATATAAAGAATCACAATCATAGCTTACACATTATTATACAATCTATCCTTTTCTGCTACCTAAGTTCGACCTCTACATACTTGCACACTATACACATCTAGTGTAGAGTTATAGTAAATTTTAAATCCACATTTATTTCTCATTGCTTGATATTCATTTGTGGGTTAATTGTTGTCTGAAGCCGGATTTCTTGCGGGTCGCCACAGCGACTGTGTCTCCACCTTGTGTGAGACATATCTAGACCCATGCAAAATCCTCTTCAACACCTTCCCACAAGCTGACTAACCTTGGTCACAAACACGTATCAACTCTTCATGTACTCTCTATTGCTCATGCAATGCTCAAACACAAACACACAAGCTTTGACACAGTGTGAGCACAAAGCTTCTTTACTCTTATTCGGAAGGGAATAAATAACATCTAGGAATTGTTGTACTTGTGGAGTCTGAACCACCCCATATTACAAGACATAGGGAAAGACAAAGGATATGTCACTGTTACATTTACACTCATGATGATATTAAGACACTATACCCTTCATCGCAACATCCCTTTGCTTTCTATGGTAACCTTTCACATTCTGCAACAACCTTTCATGTTCTATGGCAGCCTTCCATTTTTTGTCTCTTCGATTCCCATGCCTTTGTCTTCCGCAGTTGATGTCACAACACATGCCTAGTCATCGGCACACTCATGCTCCAATGCATGTTAACACATTTTTGCTCATTCCAATCAAGTGTTGTTGAATGCTTGACCTCCCAAAGAGAACCCATGGCCTTTTTGCAATACCCGTCCTATGCCATTCGCAGACTAAGGGGAAGTTCTTCATAACTCTGTTGCTGTGTCTTGAATAGCTATGTTTATCATCGAGCATGCATGTACATCTCATACTCAATAGCCGCAAAGACACCATGCCTTGTTGGATCGTGATGAATCTCATATTCATCAACAATATATTGAATTTTTAACCCTCTATCTCAGTCTAAATAATTAAATAAATAATTAACTAAATATAACTAATGTTATATTCCTTGTAGATAATTAATGCTAATTCTTGTAAATAAATAAAGTCTAAATTTATTGCATAGATGCGTTTATATGTTCTCTTTATTCTATGTTTTCAATATATTTAATATCTCATAAAAATTAAAGTAATAGTGTAAATAATAACTCGTATTCAAAATACAAAAAATATATACAAAAGATTAAAATGGGCACTTTATATCTATAAAAAATACTTACAAAAATATTACTATATATATGATGTATTTTGGTTTCGGATTCTACATGAAAGTTGTAGATCTTGAAAAGTTACACAACTTTCATGTTGGACGCTTTTTTTGACTTCATTTTCTATTTTGGTTCTATTAAACTTTAATTTTTACATTTATCTAATTTTTCATTGGGCCACATGGCCACCTATGGGTGAGTCGTGTGACCCGGCCATTTATTCACTCCCACCTCTTATCTCAGTTGTCTGAACATTTTCAGACGACCCTCTTTTCTCTCCACCCGCCTAATCAGAGGACATATGATCATTTGATCGGACGATCGCTCCCATTCCATCCATGCCAAATTACGGTCTCTGTGTTTCCTCAACTTTTAGATAGTTTGACAGCCCTTCGTCTCTCATCCTCGCCAACTTCTCAACCTCCGCCAACCACATTAGCATAGCAACTTCTCGCCTTCTCGTTGGTTGAAACCACCACTTCCACCAATTGCAACAGTGATCAAAACCTTGGTGGAGGATGAGAGCTGATCACATCCGCCTTTACACGAGACACCTCCGAGCGCCCTCCTTGCCTCTGATGATAGAGAGAGGTTGAACGAAGATGGAGCTTCGTCTTCAGCGAGATCTACAGTTCCGATCACCATGTCGCAACCCTCCTCCAAGTGATGCTCGAGCTCCACGCCTTGCCGATGTGTCGAGCGAAGACCAAAAGCTTTTCCAGGCTTCGTCTCTAGGCTCTGATTTCATCTCCGACATCTTCTCCATATCCGCGTAAATCCCTATCTTTCGCCTCTTCTTGTTTTCTCTGATTTATCTACTTGCACATGTACACCATCACCTTGATATCAATAGCTCCATACCTTCACCACACATACCTCACAACACTCCATCCATCTCTTCTCCTCCTTTAGGATCTCTTCCACTTCGATTCATTCTTCAACTTGCACATGTGAAGAACCCATTAGGGCTCCAGTTGATGCATCTTGATTCAACCCTTCATTCCACCTCACTTTACTCCCAAACATCTCCCCTTTCTTCGACTATGTCCCTAATCATGCAGGTATCCTCGAGGCATTATTGATCAAAAGATACAAAGCCCTATGGTCTTGATCTCCGCCACCAACGAGCGGGTGTCGTCCCGGTAATCCAGCCACCATAGCCGCTTCGTCAACCCTCCACTACCTTCACCTGCCCTTCAGGAAGCTTCTCCGATCATCAGCTAGCGTGGAGGTCCAAGGAGAATGAGTCTAGCTATCGTCGAAGCGCATCCACTACACCATCTCTTGCGGAGGAGCATCCCCCTTGATGGCAAATAATTACCATTGGATCAAGCCTCTTCGATTTAATCATAAGCTTAGATCGAGTCCGAGCTAGCCTCCACGAGCCTATAGTCTTGGTTGACCCATGCCTCCTCTGAAGCAGCAGAAGCACTCCACGTGGCCCGAACCGCCTCGCGACCTGAGCCTCCAGGTGAGCCTCTCGCCCATGCCTTCAACACGTGCCACCTGTGGGCTTTTGTACACAGGCCCCGCCAACTTCTATTTGTAGAGAGCACCCTACGTGCTTGGATATTTACTAATAAGTCCCTTCGAGTTTATTTATTAGCAAAGTAGCTCATTTTGGATCATTTTGTAATGTTTTATTAAATACTTTATATATTTTCTTCCATTTGTACCCCTAGAATGACTGTTAAATAACTTTTGTATATAAGTCCCAAAGTTAATGAAATTTATCTTGTCTGAATCGTATTTTATGCTTTACATATCTATATCATGAATGCTCTGAAATGATGCATATACATTGATTAATTTTTAGAACAAGTTTCCTATTTGTTTTGTTGTATTTAATTTGCTTCAAATCCATTTTAACTCTAAAATTGACTTAGAAATAGGCAAATTAATCCTTGTTGCATGTGTTTCCTATTTAAGTGAGTTTGAAATTGCTTCGAGGATAATCAAGTCAAGAAGAAAGATTCTTTTTAATACATCGGATGTATTTTACAACAAGATGGAGAAGTTGATGGAGATGTTACTCATAGAATAAATACAAGTTGGCTAAAGTGGAGAAAAGCATCTACTGTTTTTTGTGATAAGAAAATCTCTTTGAAAGTCAACAAAAAGTATTATGAAGTAGTCGTGAGACCTGCTATGCTCTATGGATTAGAATGTTGGCTTGTGAACCATAGACATGTATAGAGAAAGACAATGGCAAAAATGAAAATGCAAAAGTGGATGTGTGGTCACACAAAAAGATTGGATTTGAAATGATGTGATCATAAAGAAAGTTAGGGTAGCTTCGATAGAGGATAAAATGAGAGAAAAGCACTTACGATGATTTGGCCATTTGCAAAGCTGGTAGATTGACGCACCTGTTAGAAGATGCGAGATTTGGAATGCGGAGCCAATTAAGAGAGGGCGAGGAAGGCCCAAGAAGTGTTGGTTTGAGACTATCTGAAAAGATCTTAATTATTTGGATTTAAGTACGAGAATGACCCAAAATAGATCTGCATGGAGGTAAAAAATTAATGTAGCTGACACCCAAAATAGATCTGAATGGAGGTAAAAAATTCATGTAATAGACCCCACTTAGTTGTGGAAAAAGGCTTTGTCATTGTTTGTTCTTGTAGGAGGATACATATATGGATGCAATATCTATATTTAAATTGTACATCAGCCTCCAAGCAAATAAGTTTACTTTAAATATATTATGGATGAAATATGATATTGTAACTCTTGTTAATAACATTCAATTTCCTTCGTTAAAATGAAAAATACAACATTTTCTATATACCTTATATACTTTTGAGATTTTCTTAAGGAGTATCATATATATTAATATTCAAAACATACATAGATATATGGATACGTATGTATACATGTGTGTGTGTATGTGTGCGTGTAAATACGTACACATGTTTATGTGTACACATCTTTGTGTAGGAACACGTGTTTGCGCGGACATAGGATACTCGGAAAAATTAATATAATCAATGTCATTTAAAGTGTGAAAAGACTTACGGATGCAAATAAGGATCAACAAGAAGAGATCCTTCGACGATGTAGTGGGCGTCATTTAAAGTGTGAAAAGACTTAAGGATGCAAATAAGGATCAACAAGAAGAGATCCCTCGACAATGTAGTGGACAACAAGCACCCAAAGCCTCCGCAAACACAGATTTACAAGGTTCTCTCGTAACTCTCCCAGAGCCTCCGCAAAAACAGATTTACAAGGTTCTCTCGTAACTATGTTGTGAACAATGAGCACCTTAAGCCTCCGCAAACACGGATTCACAAGGTTCTCTTATAACTGGTCCGCTTCGCAATGGATGGGTCAGAAGGCATATCTGACAAGTCACTTTATCAAGGTTCCATGTCTCAACTTCAAGAGCTTACCTCGTAAAAAAGGTCACAGTTGAAAAAAACCAATGCGAAGACGCCTCCGAAGTTCATTCCAATCGAAACACAAACCACAGGATCCAAGAATCAAGCATAGGACAGATTGAGACAACGTTACGAAAATCAATTGATATATCAGATTCCCCCCACCCCCATTGAACAAACCCAAGTCAATCCCCCTTCCAACAACCAAAGCAAATATCCTCTTGACCAGGCACACACCAAAAAGATACAACTGCCCCCAGAAGGACGGAAGAGGGCATCCAAGTAAAAAGCTTGCATAATTTGCGCCTTACTACAAGAAGGCGAAGGAGGACGGCTTCACTACTATGTGCCTCAAAGGGTAAGCCACATCTCCACCTCCTGCATGCTTAACGAACTCAGCAGGAGTGAGGAATCGGCCATGGCACACACAGACGATCTTCACTTCCTCCCCCTTGTTGTACTTGTAGAGGAAGCCTTCGATCACCCTACCGTCGGGGCCTTCGCCTTTAGTAGACACGCAAGGCATCTGTTCCATCATGGTCCTCTCGCTACCTCCCTGTCCTCTACCACTGTCGTCTACCTTCTTCGACACATCGTTTCCACTCGTTGCCATCGAAGGGTTGGCTCCGACATCGACAGCACATCTTAAGCCTGCGAAAGCCAGACGGAAAATGAGACAGATTAAAACGCTGCTCTCCCATCTGAAAGTTTAAAATGGCGCTGAAAAGTTTTAAAATGTGAAATGATAGGAATAAATAACTGCCATCTTCTGACTTCGAAATAGCACTAAACCAACAAGATCAATCTTGCTGCTGCTTTGAATACCATCAACATCCAGGTTTCTGAAACATACAAAACCAGCAATTATTATTATTTCTGCTGCAAATGACCTGGATTCTGAAGGGACTGTGGTTCAAATATGTAGCCACGCGACCGACAGTTTCCCCACGTGTTCCAGTCCAAGAAAAGAATTTTTTACGAGAAACCAAGCGTCTCAGCTAGTTCTCGAAGCTCGGACCAATTTACTCCCGATTCTTGAAAAATCAGTGTGAAGATAGACAACAAAATGTAGATGTCCCATCTAGCCAATTGGTGCTAGACAGGGTGCTCCAGAGAGAAAGTTCCACAAAGGGTGAAGCTAAAATAACTTAATAGCCATGATAAAGCATACGTTGGAACCATTGTTTCAATCATGTATTAAGTTAAAACAAAACACCTGAAGTTATTAAGTATTACAAAGTTCTACAAAATTCTATGAATAAATAAAGGATTTTCTGATTAACCACAACGTTCAATTCAAAAGAATGTGCGGGTTCAGTATAGTTTTCAGTTTTCTTTGTCTGACCAAATTCTGTTCATTCACACTAGGGACCCTAATATTACACGTCGCGTGCTGAATAAATTACCATTGTATGGAATATGAGGCTGTTGTGGCTTCTCTAACTTGCGCATCAACCCATAAAACGGTCCTCATCTTTGAGCCAAGCACATGTGTTCCTTCACTTGCCTCTCAACATGTCCTTCCTAGACAGTTGACATCCTATTCAATGTCGCACAAATTGTTGGTCGACGGCACAATGTAGAAGACACATGCCCATCCACCAACTTGTCGTATCATGACTTCATCTCCCTGCCCATCCACCTTCCCCTATCAATGGCATTCCTCTACCTGCCTCGATATGCCATTGTCACATCAACCCCTCTACCTCAACACCTCCAGTTTGTTTGATAGGCAAGGCCTCCTGCCCATATTTGTGTAGACCTTAGACCCCAAATGCGGTGTTGAATACAAATAGATGTGCAATCAACCACCATGGAAGAATGCGAAAAAGAAGATACTACATATTGGTGATAGGTCACTAAGAAGAACTAATAAAACTATCTTTGTTACTTCATTGAGTTCGCTGTCCCCTCCCCCCACTTCTTCTGTGTGTGTGTGTGTTATTGCTGTGTATACCATGTGGAGTAATGATTCCACCCCTCTATTTATAGATCCAAATACAATCTGATATAAATTGTAACAATCAATCTCAATGAATATAATCAAATCAATTATCACATAACTGAATTAATCAAAATTTCTTAAAGGGTTGAAAGGGTTTCAACTCTACCATATATATTACAAATAGGCATTTCTCAAAAAATCTTGATCCTAGTACAATATCCAGAGTGCATGATAACGCTCAAGATTCTCGTGAACTGTTGAGCTATCCCATGCGTTAGTCTTCTATGCCTACAAACTCTAGCACAACAGTCTGGTGAGGACTGACATCCTTGGAAAAGTTGCCCACATTCTTTGGTTAAAAGTGAATTTGAAGTGTGCGATGCTGCGACCAGCTCTCCTCCCAGTACAAAGGAAGGAGCATCGCAACGGATTTGGTTCACATCAACTTTCGCATTTCAGATCTTTGGGTGGGACGGATGAACATCAACTTTCACATTTCAGATCGCAATAAATAGTAGTTGTGTGATTTGGTGCCTCTCTCGGCTTCGCAAAGCCACGCACCTAAGGTCCAAGTCCGCTATATCTACGCTTTCTATTATTGCACTCACACCTACCGGTTACGCCTGCACTCTTTGGACTATATATAGGGAGACTCTTTGGACTATATATAGGGTTCAATGGGGCTGTCCCCTGGGGGCCAACATGGCTGTCCCACCTTATTTTCCGACATTTTTTTTTAAAAAAATAAAGCCATGTAATTTCATCACTATATCCCTCTAATATGTCATTCCAATTTTGTCAGAAACAAGAGGCTCCTATGCCCTTCATCTAGAACAGGTCGATTACAGCAGTTCTAAGACCATTAAAATTACATGTTCTAGATGTAAGGCATAGGAGTCTCTGTTTCTGACGAAATTGGAATGATGTATTAGAGGATATAGTGATGAAAATACATGGCTTTATTTTAGAAAAAAATAAAAAAAACACCGGAAATGGGGTGGGGGCAATCATGTTGGCTGACCCTAGGAGGCGGCCCTATTTTTTCCATATATATATATATATAGGAAAAAAGGAGTATGCTCCCTGGAAGCATGTAACTTATATGCTCCGACCCCTTTTTCCCATATTGTTTTTATTTTTTGAAATGAAACCTAGGGGATTTAGATCATCATATATCACCATGGTGTCATGACTGCCAAATTTTAACGGTCTTCGAATTGTTGAAATCGGCTCCCCTCCAGATGGGCATGTTAAGAATGTTTGTTTTACACAAATTTAAAACGCATATTCTACTTATTATTTTAAGTATATCTCCTTAGGATTTCATTTTAAAAAATAAAAAATATGGAAAAAAAGTGGGAGCATACTCTTATATGCTCCCCGGAAGCATATTCATTTAACCCATATATACACATATATATACACACATTGCTGAGAAGTCAAAAGTTCAAAACTAGAATCATTGAATTCAAATGCGCCCATGCAAAATATATGTGGATGCAGGTGCATTTATCAAAGACCTTTCCCATTGGCCATAACCGCTTGCTAGTGAAGTTGTGAATTTGACGACCATAACAAAATGGCTTCCTATGTATTACCACATCCACATGTTTCGTCCCACATCTAATGTTGGTGGGACTACGGTCATTTGATGGGGTATATAAGAAGCCCCACACCTATTGTATCAGTTGAGAAAAGTGAATAGAAAACACAAACCCTTTGAGGCATTCTCTTGTGGTTCCATCCCACTCCTCACGGAGTAGGGTTTCACGTAAAATCCCGACGTTCTTCATGTTTATTCTATTTCTCTGATATCACGCTTCCGCATTCTTGTTTTCTAACATGGTATCAGAGCGTGTTCGATTCTCGAGAATTATTTTATATTCTTGATTTATTCGAGATTCAATTGATAGAGAAGATTCAGTTCTTGCTTGTTCTTGAAGATCGACTTGGTTCTACAGTTCAATTTAGAGTTTTCTTGCATATTTATTATATGTTTAGATCCAAGATAGTACAAAGTTCGAGGAACGATTGTATCTCCAGCAACAAAATAGGGTTTCAGTGGCTTCCTGATTGTGGACACAAGGGCAATTGTGTCTCTCCTGCAAATTGCAACAAGGGTCCCTCTCCTGGAACCCTAGATTCCTCCTACACACTCCATCTCTTACAAGGATTACATCTTCTCCAACAACCTAGGCGAAGCCGCAAAGGCGCAACTACCACGCCATAAGCCCCAACTCTCCAAGTGGAGTCGTCTTCAACCATCCAGCATCGATCAAGAACTGGATCACATGACGACCTCTTCCTTCCAACCATCGCATGCCTATTCTGCGACACTCCTTGCCTCTCAGATCGAGCTTCGAGGAAGCCCCAACGCAAGTGGCTAGCCCAACGATTCTCCACGCATCTTCTCGTGCCACCATGCACGAGATTAAAGCGATCTGGCAAGGCTCCTGCATCTCATGTATCTCTCGTCTCGAGAACATCGTTGCGCGATCTCGAAAAAAAAGTCGATGAAGAATAGCGATGAGGTTCTTGCATCTCCTTATATCGTCCATGTCGCACCCATCTTCGCGTATGGTGGCGTAACTCCGCTTTAGGCACACCTTCGCGCCACGAAGCTCCAACCTCCTCAAGTGGCGATGCTCCAGGATCTAGGACAAGGCCGTGGAGATGGATCCCTTTCAGAGGAACCCTAGTCGTGTGAAGATGGGAGCCCTCTCGTATAAGCAGGGGGGGCCCATAGGGTCATTTCTTTTGTTGATAGATATTTGGGCCCAATAGCCTATTAATGTTCTTGTATGAAAAAAATGAAGAGGCTCATTGGTAAGGGGGTTGCCGCCGTTTCAAAAAAATTAAGGCTAAGTTATTTGGGTCCAAAGTTGGGCCAAAAGAAAAAAAGGAGTTGTCAATAAAAAAGGAAGTTTTGATTAAAGAAAAAGGTACGTAAAAAATCGTACGCGGTGAAAGAAGGGAGTCCGCTAAAAAAAGAAATAGCCAAAAAATGATTTAAAAAAAGTGAGAATAAATACCGAAAAAAATTGAGACCGACTTATTTGATTTTTTTTCTCCCCATCTTCATGTCTTCTCCCAACTTTATCAATGTCATTGTTTTCCGACAAGTAATGGGAGAAAAGGAGGGTATTGTGTAAAGTTCTATGGCTCGGTTACAGATTCATATTCTCCAAGACAGATTTTCAGGACTGGCGTTCGGATTGCTTACGAGTCTTTAGTTTGATACATGTTAGAAAATAGGAAGCGGAAGCGAAATTGATAAACAGAGCAAAAGAACAGAAATGTAAAACATGGAACAAAAGATTTTTATGTGGAACCCTACTCCCTAAGTAGCGAGATGAAACCACGGGAGAAGCTCTCAAAGGACGTATGTGTTCATTGCACTTTCTCATCTGATACAAGAGATCTGGGGCTCCTTATATAGCCTCCACAAAGCCTCCAAGTCCCACCACTGGTAGATGTGGGACTAAACATATGAATGGGGTAAATGGATCATGGAGAGATCCATTTACCCATCTCCCTCATAGATGACGCATACAACGAATACTCCAACACTCCCCCTTAAGTTGGAGCATGTAATGCTCATCTTGGACAAACAGAAAGAAACTCAACTCATGCTACAGGACACTACAGAAAATATCAACTCAACACGCACAACTGTTGTTGTCGAGGACGTCGCTTCTCATGCCATGCAGGTGAGGAGGACGAACGGGCTGGAGTGTGAGTCTGTTGGATCTCCTCGTCGGAGAGCATGTGCTATGTATTGCGCCTGTCAGAGACACTGCAACTAGAAATGAGTCTCCTCGTCGGAGTACTCTGGCCAGCCACAACATCTGGCAACTGCTCCATTTCCGAAAAGGGCTGAACTGAAAAGGCCGTGGAAGTGCAATCCTTGTCGAAGTCCACAGTTGCTAGATAATGGAGTCTGAAAGTCTCCTCGTCGGAGAACTGGGTCTCTCCCATTTGGCACAGAGAATGGTACACTACTCTGGAGTACCTATGATACCACATGAAAATCCTTACCCACATGGCATAGGGAATGATCCTCTACTTTGGATTCCCTATGGTTCACATGAAAAATTTTGCCTAAACAACAAGAAGAATGATGGGGACCACGACAAAAGATGACAAACATGTGCTCATCTAAAAAAGACCGCATACATGTGCGTGTCTGAAGACTCGGAACCGGACGTCGAGTCTGAACATCTGCTGTAGAGTTTGGAAATCTGATTAGTCTGGAATATCTGTATCTGGATCTGGAGAATCTGAATAGACCTACATATACTCCAACTTTCTCCCACACTTGTCAAATCATGAACATCGCTAAAGTTGGGAGAAGACAAGATAAATAGGGGAGGAAAAAACCCATCAATCACTTAGCCGAATTTCTCTCTCTCTCTTTGAATCGTCATTTTTTCCCGGCTATTTCCTTTTTTTTAAATAGTTGTCACATTTTTTTATGTCGTTCACACATTTTTTAACAGCTTTCTATTTTTTTCGTACAAATTTTTTTCTTCAAACTTCGGGGCCTTTTCTTTCTTTCTTCAACCAGGATTCTTCTTCCCCTTTTTTTGTCACTGCTCCCTTTTTATTTAAACGCAGGAGCTTCTAGGATTCCCAACTAGGAACCCTCCTTCGAATAAACCCTTCGTCAAAGGGTTGGAGCGCTACCTCCCCATTTGGGGTTTTCTTCACGCGGGATATCTCGCTGCCGAAGAGGGGGGCGTGCGTGGGGGGGGGGGGTCTCGCCTGCAGGACGCCGCCTTGAGTGCGGCTAGGGCTCGTCGCCAGGAAGGAGCGTCGCGAGGAGGACGTGGAGCCGCCGCCAGCACGCGTAGACGCCTACGACGTGTTCACTGCCTGGAGGCGATGAACGGGTGGCGCCGCCGCCTGCTTGGAGCCAGGAGCGACAAGGCAGCAGTCTGCAGTGATTATCTGGAGCCGCTCGAAGGGGAGGGAAAGAGATCTGGAGCGCCAGGGGCTGGAGAGCGACTTTGGAAGTGGGGGTGTCATCGAGGGTGCACCGCTTCGGAGCGCGAGGGCTCGTGTTGCGTACATGAGAAAGGCGGTGCCGCCTTGAAGTTGAGAAGGAGGAGATCGCCTCCTGGTGCTTCGTGGTGGTCTGGAGACCAGCCAGAAGATGCAGGAGCTGTGGATCTGGAAGGAGGCGAGGCCAGCAGCGGGATCACGACATGAGATCAGGAAGAGCGGCCCCACCCTCCTGTGCCTGCGAGAAATCGTGCTCCCTTTTTTTCTTGTCTGCGGCATGGATGCCGCCTTCCTTTGGAGATGTAGTCTGAACGAAACCTGATCAGGAGGAATTCCTGCCTGGAGCACTTGGAAGAAATATCAGATCTTCTTTCTTCTGCACGTGAACCGAATCTTTGGAAAATATATTGAATCGGAAATGGGTCTTCAAAATATGCCTTGATTAGGGTTTTTCAAAAAACCCTAGAATCGACGATCTTCATATACGAACTTGAACAATAAATCTCCAAAAAATAAAGCTGAAGAACATAATTAGGGTTTCAATAGAAACCCTAGATCTGAATCTTAAATCTCGAATAAATAAATAATGAACATAAAACTCCTCGAGAATCGACCCGCTCTGATACCATGTTAGAAAATAGGAAGCGGAAGCGAAATTGATAAACAGAGCAAAAGAACAGAAATGTAAAATATGGAACAAAAGATTTTTACGTGGAACCCTACTCCCTACGGAGCGGGATGAAACCACGGGAGAAGTCCTCAAAGGGCGTACGTGTTCATTGCACTTTCTCATCTGATACAGGAGGTCTGGGGCTCCTTATATAGCCTCCACAGAGCCTCCAAGTCACACCACTGTTAGATGTTGGACTAAACATATGGATGAGGTAAATGGATCCTGGAGAGATCCATTTACCCATCTCCCTCATAGATGGTGCATACAACGAATACTCCAATAATGCGCACATGTACGCGATCATTATTTGTATGGTCTCCATCTTTGTTTTTGGTCTTAGAGTTTTCATGTGAGGAACTCCAGAGTAGAGATCTCATTCTCTATGCCATTGTGGGCTATGGTTTTCATGTGGTTCCATAGGAGATTCTAGAGTAGACCCATTCTTTGAGCTAGTATGGGAGAGACCCAGTTCTCCAATGAGGAGACTTTCAAACTCCGTTCTCCAGCGACCGTGGACTCCGACAAGGATGTTTCCATGATTTTTTCAGTTCGATCCTTCAAAGATAGAGCAGTTGTCCACATGATGCACAGTCTTCTACATGTGGCGGGCCAACGTATGGCAAAGAGACTTATTTCAGTTTCCATGACTCTGATAGGCGCGGTACAGAGCACACCCAGTTCAACTCGCACTCCAACCCCTTTGTTCGTCCTCACCAGCACGGCATGAGAAGCAACATCCTCGATAGCAACTGACAGGTGTGTATGCGTTGAGTTGATATTGTCAGTAGTGCCTTTTATTGCGAGTTTGATATTTCTTTCTGTGTCCAAGTTGAGCATTGTATGCTCCGACTTGAGGGGGAACATTGGACTATACATCATGGTATAGATGGGTAATTAGATCCCTCCAGGGTTCAATTACCACATCCACATGTTTAGTCTTACATCTATTGTTGGGGGATTCCAGACAGTTGGTGGGGCTATATAAGAAGCCTCACACCCATTGTATCGATTGAGAAAAGTGAATAGAAAATACAAACCCTTTCAGACGTTCTCTCGTGGTTTCATCTCGCTCCTATCGGAGTAGGGTTCCACGTAAAATCCCGGTGTTCTTCATGTTTATTCTATTTTTCTGATATTACACTCCACGTTCTCATTTTCTAATAATAACAAACATGAATATCTTGGTTATGCAAAGTGCCCAAATCAAAGCTAGAGCCAAAACCCTCTCACTGTCCAAACCACCCCGTTGGAGCTAACGGAATCCATAAAATCGGATGCACTGATTGAAACCACGTCCCATGCCTCTTTGGAACCAGGTGAGGTGATGAATAGGTGGTCCCAAGTCTTCCTTGTCCCCATAAAAGAGTGGGTAGGATCCATGGCCCGCTATCCCTAGAAGCATCACAGCATGAAAGAAGGTTAGGTTCTTGGTAAACTAAGTTCTAAAAGCATCACAGCATCAACCGCTTAACTGAGTAGTTTGATTGACACGTGTCCATGTGACTCAAGGTCATTTTTCCGAGGGCAGCGACACATTTAGTGCATTTTGTATTGTGATGGTGAATGTGGGAACAAAATTTGCAATGTGATTCCACATGTACTGAGTTTGCAAAAGCACGGTAGGAGGGGTCATTTTCTCACTTATTAGCTATAGAGGAGACATGATCTTTGTAATTACTTTCCAATTTTGCACTATTTTGTGTGTAAACCCCATTTTTCCTGAAAAAAACAAACTTTTTTGTAACTTCAATCATGTCCATAGTGGTGCCATTAGTGCGCCATTTACCAAGAGCACAATGATAGGATGCTTCAATAGGAAGAGAAAAAACGGATTGATTATACTCAATACAAGGAAAGATGGAAGTGGAATACTGCTGATTTCAATTTACAACGACAGATCCCAGATATGATAGTCTTGTTTTTACAAGTCATAAAAGATCAATAGTAAATTTTGCTTCAGCATGTTTAAAAGGCTAAAACTATCCTTCATTGCAAAAACAGTGTAGCACCCTCATTCCAGAGTGTGACAAAACATGTTGCTCAGGCCTTTTGTAGGCTCAATCAAGGCCTTAAATGTCGGTTTTGGTCACCATTTCGGTATCGACCAAAATAGAATTTCGATGGAATTTCGGTGGAATTTCGACCGAAATTTCGGCCATTTCGGTCATTTTTTGTACTAGGACCCCCATATTTCGGTCATTTCGGTCATTTCGGTCGAATGTCGATTTCGACTGGATATTGATTTTCGACAGAAATTCGATCGAATTTCGCTGAAATTTGAGGCCATGGGCTCAATACAACCCCAAAAGCATGTTAGAATTAACATCCACACGATCAATCGCCTTACATGCGCTTTTTCACATGCAAAACTAAAGGCATATCTGGTCAATTTTTTCAGATTTTTTTGCACCCTATTCTAATCAAACAAGAATCGCAGTAGACTTTGGAATGTGCAGAATTTCGTGCACCTGACAAATTCACCTCTCAAATTATGAAATTATGCATAAAAGAGTGATAACCGCATTCCTTCCTTAACCTCATTCCTTCCAAATCCTCCAACTGCACAACAACAAAGCCTTTTCCCACATTAAGTAGTGTCGGCTAAAATCCTCCAACTGCATGACATAAATTTCCATAATCTATAACACGAACATGAAAATACTTAGCAAGAACAGTTCAGCAGCGTACAGAAAACTCCATCTTAGCTGAAGTTTTCCAGCATAGATTCCATGAATTGTGTAAAGTATCAACAAATAGTGACACTATAAAGTTCTATAAAGTTTATGTCGTAGTAGCCATATCTTAAAATTTTAATCTTTTCTCCACACTATGTAAGTTTTATTTGTTACTTTGTCTTATTCGGTTTTTCATATTTCTCTATATTATAGGATGATACTTGTAATTTACCCAACGTATTGTCCTACAAAACAAGGGTTATAATGCCATTGTTGAATAAGAAATATAAATTTCTCGAGCGTGGTATGAGTGGCAATCTCAAATCAGTGTACATACCTTCTTGGCCTATGCCCTTCTTTCTCCACTAAATCAAAAAAAGGAGGGGTGGGGACAACTCCTTGTAAAACTACCTTCTTCCTCCCTAAGTAGAAAGCTAAAAGATGATACCTTCAATATAATAGAAAGAAATCGCCCTTCTAGCTCCTTTCAGTGTAAGTGGTCGTTGGGTCAAGTGATCATGAGAGAAATTCGATTGCCAACAACCACCAGTCCACCGCCATCGTTTGTGGGCTCAGCCACCATCGCCCCATGCAGGGCCCTGCACCGCACCCTCCATTTCCATTTGGGATTGTCGCAGCTGTTACCTCCTGAGGGCTCAGCAATCGCCACCGCATGCAGCTTTTACTGCCGTAGTTTCTTGCCATGTCTCCAGCCCTGTAGTTTCTAGCAATGTCTCTAGCCAAAGTCAGTAGCCTCTCCCTAGGGGACTTGACCACCTTTCAACAGATTTCGCAGACTCTTTGGACCGGAAATATGTTCCTCTAAGCCTCTGAAGGCTTATGGTATTACCCTAGAGGCCTCCTATGCCTACAGTGGCATCCTGCAACAAGTGGATCCATTTATCTTGGGTTGTTCCCTACTGTTCCACTATTGTTATTCATCGGTTTGAATTTCCCCTACTACTTACTCATCATGCAACCTCTTCTACTACTTCCTTGACTGCGACGATGAAATCTCAACTGAAACCAAGCCGTGCGCCACTTCCTCTCAAGTGATAACGTCATCAAATTGAATGGTGCCCCCAACTACACTTTTTCTTGACTAAAAAAACTACATTTTTTTGACACCAAGCATTCAGGATTTTGTCATAGGCTAGAAGAAGCTATAAATCCTAACAAGTAGTTGAAGCCTATTGATGAAGGATTTGATATGTCTGAGCACGAAAATTTTATAGCAATGAACTAGATCATGAACATCACTGAAAAAAAATTGCGACCAACCTGCTCTACAATCGAGCGACCAAGGTCATATGGGCAAGTATAGAGAGGAAGCACTCCTAGAAGTTTAGTGAGTTGACAGACATATTATGCAGGATTTAGTCTACTAAGCAGAATGAAATGACTCTTTCAGATGACTACAACCCATAGGGTGCGTTTGGTTCGTGGCTTATCCAGGGGTGGATAACCCGATTTTGTGTTTGTGTGTTTGGTTGTTGGGTTAAGGGTTGGGAGAGTTTGTGTGATGTGATTGTATTGGAATTTGAAAAAGTTGGTAGTTATTATGGTATGATTGTATTGAAATTTGAAAAAGTGGGTAGTCGTTGTGATGTGATTGTATTGAAGTTTGGAATAGTGAGTAGAAGTTGAGTATTTTATGATTTTTAGATGATATGATGGTATAATATATATTTTTTTTGGTTGGAAAGAGAGTGAGTAGGATAAGAATATGGGTTTTGGGGGGTAACCCACACAAAGTGGGGGTAACCCCCCAACCAAACGCACCCATAGAGTTTCTCTTCAAAGAATTGGCTATCTTCAAACCTTCTTGTTGTGACAAGCAAACTACTCACATGGTCTACATTTTTCGAAGTGTACTTAGCCATCTATATTATGTTGCTAGCTAGTAGCTACTCGATTTAACATACATACGTACATATACATACATACATACATACATACATATTCTAGGAGACCGTCTACAATCATCTGCAAGAGATCGATTTATACATCTTGTAGACTGCTCAACTCATCCACCTACCATATCTATAGATACTATACTACTGCACTTGTAGCCTTTGGACAAGGCTTGCTGCCTTTGGATCTAAGATGGTTTATGACTAAATAAAGAGCTTGATGTATGCATCATTACATCAAATTGTATATAATGCCATATATTTCAGAATCAGTTGTTATATCATTTGTTGTTAAAAATATTTTTTTTGAGGGAATTTGTTACTAAATTATTTATTGCGAACATGTTTTCTCACCGTTGAATACATAAACAATGATATATCTGATACATTACTAACAAAGGACGTACTACTCTCGGTGATAATTCATCTATAATATATTTTAGGGATTTTATCACTGGTGCCCCTATGAGATATTGCAATATCAATTATGTCCCTCCCTTTTTTGGAATATCAGTTGTGTCCTTGACATTTTGCTCCGTTATCATGCGTAACCTTCTGTTAGTTTCGCCGTGAATGAGGTGAACTAAACCATGGTTTATTGATATCATGTTGGTAGGAGGGGTAAAATTGGAAACCGAACTTGTTTCTTCTCCCCCATCACTTTCCCTTCTATCCTCCATATCTCTATCCTCTTCGGTCGAAGGACGTTGTCGAAGCAAAGCTCCCTTCCCCTATCTTCACACTAAGGTGCATTCATCCACCCACCAACCCATGAATGCGAACCCATCTTCCTCGTACAGGAATCCCTTCCCTTGTTCACCTTTCTGAAACACCTCATCATAGACCGAGATCTTTGGATCCCTAGTCTTTGACCCATTGTAGGAGCCTTCAAAGGCGACGTGTGAGAGGGAAAGTTGATGTGCACGACGGGTAAAAGTGAATGAACTCTCTAGGATGGAGATAGAAAGATGATCAACATCAGACCTGATGTTCAATTAAAGGGGGGGGGGAATGGTTGTGATCGAATGACATAAAGTGGAAGCGATTCGTAATGGATTGGGAACGGATTTGGAAACAAATGTGCATAAAAAATACAAGCATAATCGACGGAACAAAAGGATATAGGAACAGAGGATGATGGGATTAGTTCAAAGAATGAAAAATCAATGAAATTTTATAAAATCGGTACCAAAAACTATCACAAAACTCGAAATTGAATTGAAATTTAAGTTAAAACTTATCTAATCTTCTCTCAAAAAAAAACTTATCTAATCTATGAATCATGACCAAAATCGGAGAGGAACCGAATAGAATTGAGGTATGAAGACCTCGATTTTGGATTGTAAGTACACAAAGAATAACGCAACCTCTCTAGGAGGTCTGAGATCCCCCTCTCCGATACCACCCACCTCTGCCCATCCCCACCTCACCACCTCTGCCCAATCTCTACCCCCTCCCAGCCACTAATCACCTCCGTCCGGTATGAAAAAAAAGAAGAAAGAACCTCTGGGCTCTTGATGTCAACTGCATGGCCGCAATGGAGGCGGTGCAACCAAAACCTTCGAGTGGAGGCAAGGGATCATGGTTGGCCCTTGAGGCGACAACATAGCACAAAGATGATGGGGTTGAGCTCCGATGGTTTGTGCGTGGTTGAGGCCAGGTTGTTCTTGACTAGGGTTCGGAGATGATTGACCCATGTTAGAGGCATGAAGGTCGGATTGATTTGGAAGCTCCAATGTTGATTATCTTGGGAATGAAGCCCTACATATTGGTGGGGACAATGAGGGACGTATATCTGCAAAAAAAAAAACTTATCTACCCTATCAATTCAATCTAATTACCCTTCTGTCCTAAAGTTAACGTCCGTTTAGGACACAGATGGACGGCAACTAACCCGAGGGGCACACGTGATAATTGTGGAAGAAGATAGGGATACGACTGATATTCCAAAAAATAGGGCATAACTGATATTGGAAAAATCTCAGAGGGTCGCAAGGGATAAAATCTCTATTTTTTAGGGATGAACATTATTTAGTGTGAAATCATTTTTTATATTTGAATTACACAAAAAATTACATATTCGTTGCTAATATTATTAGCAACAATTTATATAGCAACATTATCTGCTATATTGAATCAAACTTTGTAATTACTCTTACAATTTTTAGCAATATAATCATTGTTATAAGAGCAAACTATACAAGTATATAGAGCCATGTATTTAGCATTCATCATTAATTTCAAGTATCGATATAATTTTGAAAAGGATAATAGTTGATTCTACTTATTGATCATTCATCATTAATTTCAAGTATCGATAGTAATTTTGAAAAGGATAATAGTTGATTCATACTCCTGTAGTGTGTGTGTGTGTGTAAACTGTAAAGCATAGCCTGTCAGCCAACAAAGCAACAAAATTGATCATGTCTTTCAATGTTAAATTTATAACTACTAATTAGTTGCAAACTTTTCTTTTACTTTTGTAATTCACACGATATGTAATTATTATTGCTACATGTTCATATAACAATGATAATTAGTAGACTTTTTCAGTAAAACGCGAGTAATTTTTCCTCATATCAATATATTAAAAGAAAAATCAACAACCAACAATTTCTACATGATTCGCACTAGCAATTTACATTTATTCAAAGGTATATGAATATGATTACCAAGGTTACAGAAATCGATAGTCGGTACTCGGTCGGTGGGGTCACTGACTAAGGATTAATCGGCAGTCGGGCGACTAATCGGATTAGTCGACCATTAGTCGATTTTGAATTTTTTATTTATTTATAATATATAAATCATTTTTTATACATATATTCTTATATATTTGCAATATAAATCATTTTTTACACACATATTCTTATATATTTGTATAGATTTGAACATTTTCTATACTATTATAATGAAACAAAATGAGTAATTGACTTTAAATATAACATTAAGCATATTAGAATAGGTTTGATTTAAACAAAGCAAAAAAAAACCTCTATGTAAAAGTCGGCCGAGTATTCGGTCGACTAGGCGGCCCGATTAGTCGGGTTGACCGACTAATGGTCGACTAGGCCTAGTAGAGTCGGCTACCCCCCCGACTTGACTAGTCGGGCCGACTAGTCGGCCCAGTCGGCCGACTTTTACAACAGTGATGATTACACATTTCTCTTGCATATTGTATGCCCTATTGTTACTATATAGTGTTTCATTTTTTAATTTTAGAGATGCCGTCCACGTGTCTGTGATTAATAGCCCACTGTTCGTGTCTTGTTACTATACAGTGCTTCCTTTTTTTACTTCTATAGATATATTGTCATAACCAAGAACACCAAAAGAACCTCGCTATTTCAGCCAACATTTCTATATCACCAACTTCGCCATGACTTAGAAAAACAGCATTAACACTTGTCTACTAATAATAGGCACAATATAATTAGTCTACAAACAATTAATATGCAACAGGAAAGCTATTCGAACACAATCAAATGCATTCAAGAAAACTAGAAAGAGGTAAATGATACAATAAAGATAACAATGCAATATCAGTAAGTATGTGGTTCGTCCACATGAAATTATAGAGTGCAAAGTAGATATAGCTGCAAGCCTGCAACCTTTTAAAGTAGATAAGAAAGAGAAAAAAATGTACATATTTTTTTAATGCATGCCTATCCTCATGGCCACGTAAGAAGTCGAAAATTTAAGAGAACTAAGGAAATATTGGATCGGTGTTCGGATGGGTGTATAACACTATTGCATCTAGTTCCTAGCATGTTAAGGAAATATCGGATGGGTATATAACACTATTGCATCTAGTTCCTAGCACCATGTATTCTCTCATCATTGTCCATCAAGAAGTTCGACTCTCACATTAGGGTGATGAATTTCCACATGTAAATACATGCTTGAATATTTTAAAATTAGACAGACAAAAAAGTTGAAGAGATTAACATAGAAGATCATATATGAATGAAAAATGTTTCTTTAGTACTTCAACTCCAAAAAATTGTCGAAAGTTCACGATAAATATTTAAACTTCGGTATTCAAATTATAAAAAGGTTTTCGAATGTATAAGAATGTAAATCAAATGGCCCATGCAGTGTTTGTATTGTTATCTCTTAAGTTGAATTACCATTTTTTCTAGCCACGAAAGAACCATATTAGTTCTCTCGAAAAAGAAACAACCATATGAATTGGTATAATCACCCAATTTCACATAATCCATTGACTGATCGTGACATCATTTAAATGAACTTTAGGAGGGTCAATATTGCATAAAGACCAAGTATACGAAATATGTAAACCATAATAAGAGCACCGGTATAAATATGAAAAAATGATTGCTCCATGACCTATAGGTCGAAGTGAGAGACATAGAACCACATACATGCTACTTTTAGTTCCACTCTCTGGACAACTACAACCTAACAAAAATAAGCGCACGACCAAGAAAGCACCCACAAATCCAAATATAGTCATTCCATTACTTGGGCATGAAGTCCTACGCCACATGTAAGAAAGAGGATAAATCCATCATCTAAGGGATGGGAGATTTAATCGAACCCCCGTCAGCCTTTGTCGCACATCTCATTCTTTGAGCTACATTACAGTTCTCATCTAATAAACATTATACGTAGACATATTGGAAATCCTATTATTTAAAATTTAAGCTAGGAATGTAAGTGCACGGATTTTGACGGCCCAAGAAGTGATGGAAAGAGACTATACGAAGGGATCTTAGTTTTTTAGATATAAGCCCATGATTGATCCAAGATAGATCTGAATGGAGGCGAAGAATCCATGTAGCCGACCCTTCTTAATTGTGGGAAAAGACTTTGTTGTTTGTTTGTTTGTTAATATAAGTGCACGGTATCAATCCGATGAATTTATCACGAACTTCACATTAGATACTTATTAAACTACCTCATAGAGTACTGTGCATCCACGATGATCTGGATCCAGAAATTACCACACTAACCACGAAAATAAAAACCTACCTAAGCAACAAAACGATATGGCAATTCAAAATCAATCATGAGTAGACTACGAATCAAAACCACCAAACCAACAAGGAATTTCTTTTTATAAACAATAGCTCAGTACCTTGAATCCTCCCTCCATCCAAACTCCCTGCTTCGCCCACAGAGCAACTCCCCTGCGATCCGACCGACCTCTGCGACACTGCCCTTGAAATCCTCTCCTCCTCCGCAGCGCCGCCTCTCCACGTGAACCCACCGCTGGCCGGATTCCCCACCTTCCCTTCAACCTCGCACTTCCCCCCTCTCTTCTCCATCCTCCTCCTCTTCGCCTCCATCCTCCTCATTGTCTGCATGGACTTCCTCTTCTGTTCCTCATCCGCCTCCACCGGCAGCGAGCACGTCCTCACGAGCTTCTCCCTCTCCCTCTCACCCTCCCCCTCCCCCACCGGTGGCATCGACGCTATCGAAGACGACCTCACAAGCACTCCCTTCCTCCTCGGATCCACTCCAAAGCACCCACCAAGGGAGAGCCCAAGACTGAGCTCGATTTCTCCGGAATCCTCCTCTGCCGAGTCCTCGGAAGCCCCCCTCCCCCCAATCCCGTTCAGCAAATCCCTCATGGATACCCAAAATCCTTTAAAAAGGAGCCGCCTTTCCTCGGATCAAGCTCGAAGCAGAGATACCCAAAAGTTGGGCACCTCCTCCAGTGCCTCCTCCCGCAAGAGCAGCCCCACGAGGACCGACTCACCTCCATGGGAGCCCGCAAGATCGCACCTTTACCTCCCCACGAGCATCACAAGCTCGGAAACGAAGGACCCAACCTCGAAAAATCCGACAATCTTTCCGAGATCACAGCGCACACGCCGGAGAGAGAGGGGGGAGAGAGGATGGTGGGGGGGTTTTGTGCGGAGGCCCCTGAGATTGCGGGGATGGCGCAAGTCGTGGTCGAGGACGAGGGGGCACAGCTGTCAAGGGGACACGTGTGGCGAGCCGAGGAGGCGGAGATGGACACGTGGTGGGAGAGATTTCCCATGATACGGCTCGATGACGCGCCTGACCGCGACACGTTTCGATTGGGGGGAGAGAAGGGCAGCAGCTCTCTTTTTTGGCGGGCGGGGGTGCAATTATTTTACTCGGTAGATATTTTCTCACGGGGATATTTGCATAAAGGTACCCATAAAAGATTGGTTAGGTTGAAAATGAAGTTCATAGTTTCAACTATGTTGCAATTCTCAATTAAAGTCTTCATTTTTCAAATGTAATAAGAAAATTTTGAACTTTTAAATTTAAGGTTTAACGGAGACGTGAAAAGGTCGTGGAAGCTTACATGGAATTTTTACACATGTTCTCCAAGTTTTTGCAAATATACTTATGTCCATGCCTTTTTTGCAATGAATATTGTGCTCTTGTATTCTTCCATCATTAACCGTTGTGCCCCTCAGTTTGGTTGACTGTCTATTAAATGAAATCAAACCATGTTTTTATTCTAATCAATATCTGATTAAGGAATATTTTATATCATATGTGTTAAGTAGGTGGAGGAGGAGGCATGGTGTAGCGAGCATGTCGTTGATGATGTGGACGAGAGCATTATGCGCAACTGGGGATGCCGACGACGATGCACAACCTTGAGGACTAATGCCTCTCCAAATTCCTTCAATGACGAGTACCAAAACGCGATGGAGATAAATCTCCTTGAGTACCATCTTTTATGGAGATAAATCTTGTGGAATCAATCTCCCCATGCACCATCTCTAACATCTACCATGTTGTGATATGGAGGTCTCCACTGATTCGAGAAGATCTACGCTACCGTGTACGCCCGCTCATATATCAGATCCCTTGAGGAATCACTAGCCTGCACAGGCTATAAAAAGACCACTCGAGGATCTCCAAGCACTGTTGCGATCGGAGTTCAACATGAGGCCAAGGTATGGATGAAGGCCACCAGTTTTGCCTTTCGAATGACCGTCCCCGACGAGCATCGCCTCTACCAACATGTGTCAATAATCTGATCCTCATCGTCGACATCTCCTTCATGGAACTTTATACAATCGAGCGTAGAACTTAGGGTTGTGCATCGGGCCGACTTGATCGGGTCCATCGAGCACAACCAAGCCCATTAATTTTGGTGATAAAATGGGTCGGTCCTAGGCATGTATTATTGCCACGATCTGGACCCGAGGCCAACCCACTAAGTCATGGATTGGACCTAGGTCAGACCAGCAAGTGATTCTCAATTGCAATGCTTTTAGATATGGGCATAGGTTAGGCTAAGTTACATACATTTGTAGTTGGATCAAAATTTGGAAGTTAAAAACTAATCCTATAGAAAATAGAAAATGTAAACATATAACAAAACACACATTGTTTGTTCAACTTAAAATACCTAAAGTGCATGTTAAAAATATCTAAACCACCCAGTCGAGTGGACAAGCGAATAGGCATGGCGGCCAAACCCACGGACTTGCGGGTCAGGATATACCAAGCTCAGTCCGAAATCCTTACTAGACAAATTTCAAGGCCCAAGCCCACCTACTCGAGTTGTGTGCTAAAGCTTGGGTTGGGTCATATAGGACAGGCTTACTGGTCAATGCTAGTTGCAGCTCCATGCAATCTTGTGTATCATCGTCGATGGGTAGGGGTGTTAGGAAATCTCGGGCTCAATGATCTCGATTTGGACTCAACTCGATAGGAGCTCATGAGCCATGCTCAAGAAGCTATGGAGTCTGAGTCCGAATTGGATAAATAACTTGTTAAGGTTATTTAGTCGAGTTCGAGTTGAGGTGTACTAACTCGATAAGTTGATTTGATTTCTATTAATTTTTTTATATTTCCATTCCACATGGGCATACGTGATGTATGGATATAAGGAAGAAATGGTGCAACACCAACAAATTATTTGGAGTTGTGTGATGTTTACCTATTGTTTCTCTTAATTCCTTAATTCTCTCTAGTTTCTAATTCTATATGTGTGAATCTGATTAAAAAAGTAACAAAATCCATGCCATCTCCCTCTCTACATGAATAGATGCATTTATATTCATTGTAGAAAAAAACTCAAACGTTAAAATAGTATAATATACATCACATCACAACAAATACCCTCTCAACATTAAAACCCTTTATCCAAACACCAAAGCACAAAATCAGGTTATCCAGCAGATAATCCACCCCTGGGGTGGGTTACCCTCTCCTAGGTAACCTTCTTCCCAAATGCACCATAAAAGCTCTTGAGACGTGTCTTCGAAGATGGTGCCTACCTTTTTGTCTTCTTAACATGTCATAGGTCAAATTTATTACTAGAAAAAGAAAGATGTCAAGTTGGAAACAAAGTCCTCCCATAGGGCATGTTTGGTTGCCATGTTACCCGGGTGATGAGTCGTAGATACAACATATTAAAATCCATTTATTATTCTCCTTTCTTAAACAATTCAATAAAAATCACAATTAAATCATTAATATTAATTATTCTTATATTGTAAATACTCTGTGTATAATTGACATTAATTGTCTAACCCTAATTTCATTGTATTTATTACTAATATTTCCTTTTTTATTTTATTAAAAATCCATAAAAATTAGATTAAATATTGTATATATTTATATTAGCTTTTAAAAGAAATTAAAAATACAAAAATATCAAAACCACAAAACATAGTGTTTTTACCCATTAAAAATGCTTGCAAAAATTCATCTTTGTGCAAATGACTTCTTTTGGCTTTTTGACCAACTTTTTACTAATTTGCTTCCTTCTATTTATTTCTGATTTTTCAATTCTTTTTAATTTTCTAAATAATTTGGTGCAGTCTCGTGGTGCTCTCTGGAGTCGACACGCGGTCGCATTTCCCCGCACCACCTGCCAAGCTTTCTGGTCGTCTGATCTAGCCTTCCCCAGGGCCATAGGAAAGCCAAATTAGGTCCCAGGCAGGCCATCTGTCCGCTCTATCTCGCTTGTTGATTCCCACTTGATCCTAAGCCATATGATCAAGCCTCATAATCGAATCGTGTCCATTCCCTTCCGCCTTTTCCTCAACCACACAATGCTTCCTGATCCATGGGCTCGGACCTCCACGTCGCCCCCTCATCCTCTAACATCATATCACCCCACATCACATAAGGGCCATCCGTTCCTGCTCCACCGACCACCTTTGGATCAGATATTATGATCTGATCTGAAGCGTCCGTCTGCTCCCTCTTCTTGACTGTTGGATCGTGAGATCCAATGGTCCACGAACCTTCTTCCTCCTCCAGTCTCCCCCTCTCCCAGTCATTAGACCTCGCGACATCAACGCCCCCTTCATTTTCCAGCCACCACTCCTCATCACACCTCCACTCCCTAACGGCCCCCGCACGTAGCCCTCTCATTCGACATTCTTGCCAACCCATCAATGGCCCCCGTCATAACTCCATGCCATAAAGACCGTCGTTACAAACCTCCACCACAACCACCCTAACGCCTACAGTCCTCCACCTATAAAACACCCCCTCTGCCGTTGTCACTCTCCATCCACCACTCGCGGGGTTGTGACCCAGCTTCCTCCGCCCTCCGGTGATAGCGAAGGTCAGCATGTTGAGGCAACGACGGCTGCAAGTTCCAAGTGTGATCCATGGTGGAACGCCATGTATACTCTGCCTCCTCGGTGGTGGCATGAGCTCTGAGGACAAGGCTGACCTCGCTCGGCAACGACCCCAGGCTTACACAGAGGCCTGGCCCAAGCCTACGCCCACCAATTTTCAATCTCTGATTATGTACTCTCCCTCCTCTCTTTTTTCTTTATTTCTCCCCTTTATTCCGAAGCACACGAGCAATCCTAACGCCACCTGACCATCTCCTCACCTTCACTAGGTCACCATCATCCTCGCCAACACCTCCGACCATTCTCTCCCTTCTCCACGACCTCCCTCTGCTCTGCCCCTTTTTTTCTCAGGCTCACCGGAAAAAACCATCAGGGCTCCGCCTCTCGTTGCCTGACGCCCTCCATTCACCTCACAAGCTCACACATGCACTTCATACCACCGCTTCTGCTATGCTAACATTGCAGGACTTGTCAATGGCCGGAGCTGTGCACCTTGCTCTGATCTCCAGCTCTGCCACCAGTGGTGATTCACTGGAAGTCGTCTACAGCTATCCTCGCAGCCTTGTCTCCCTTCAATCGTTACCGCTTGATGATCACAGAGCTCCAAGGACATTCCATGGACGCACAAGAGCATGGCGGAGCTCTGGCAGCCTCGTCGGAGGTCCAAATACGCCGCCTCTCCTCCGACTGAGGAGGAAGTGCGAGTGTGTTGGATGGTGCCCTTGCGGCGGCCATCCAACCGCCCAGATACAGCCACGTCACATCTGTCGGACTTGCAGGATCGTACAGCCTGAGCCACTAGCTGAACCGCCATCAGCCATCATGTGTCGCCCAAGCCTCATCGCCTTTTGAGCCCTGTCTCTCACATGCCATGCACGTGAGGGGCTGGGTTATTTGCAGATGAACCCCCGACCTCCTTCATAATTGCTGAAAAGTCCCTATGCCCGTGCCTTACGTACGTGCCTGGGATAAATTAAAGAAATGCCCCCACTGACTTCTGAAAATTGCATAAATGCATGCGTGCCTGGACAAATTGCATATGGGCTCATAAGATTTTTGCTAATTGCAAATAGTTCCCTCCAGGGATCTATTTATAATATTTATCTTTATTATGCATTTTTATTATATTTATGTTCCTGCATTGTTTTTAGCATATCTTGAGCATATTAACTCCAAATCGCATGATTTCAGTTTCATTGTGTTACAAATTTTATTCTCTACCTAATTGTTTAATTTCTTGATTTGACACTAAATTAAATGTGATGGTTTCTGAGATATGTAGTATCTCTTGCTCATTAAGTTAAATGTCAATATTCATACGTATTGCTCATTCTGACTCTGAGATTGAGCCTTGTTTTCTCGCTCAATAATTTGATATTTGTAGGGCATATTTGCACAGTATTGTCTGCATCTTTACATTTTGCATTCCGTCATATATTGTGATCATTGCATCTCATTTAATTGTACTTTAAAATCAAACAAAAATTGCATGCATCATTCTACTTGTTCTTGCATCATTTTATCTGTGTATCATTTTGCATTTGCATAAAGACCTAGTATTAAAAAATAATCGCTCATTGATGAAATAATAAAATTTGAAAAAAAAAGATGAAGAGGCTCATGTCCATGTGCTCGACCTTGGTATACTTGTCAAGTAAATTAACTTCCACATATTTAAAAGTGTGGTTTTTGTTGAACCATTTTCAAACCTATACTTTGACAAAATGCGATCATTAATATGGTGAAAATTCATACCCCCTCCTTCCACATCTTCATTTTTGAAAATTCCCCCCCCCCCATGATATCCATCTGTGTAAGTACACCCCCTAACCCTAACCAATCAGGGGCCCCCAACCCAAATTCCAGATCCATTACTTAGGATATTTTCAGCCTAAATATAGGGGAGACCCGACTCAATCAACCTTCCCTTCATTTGTCTTCTTATACTTAGGTCATTTTTTGACCTAAGTATAGGGGGACCTTTGAGTCAGTTCTGTTATATCTTCTTGTATTTAATCAAAGCTATGGCTTCATATCACTTGTGTTATGAGGATATAGCAAAGGTTAAGTATAGGAGATATACCATATATTATTGTATATGTACTTTAGCCATAGCTCGTATGTTAAAATTTTTGAAAACTTTTTGGGCTAGGGTTTAAATTTACTAATGAATTGATTTTTGTAAAAATTGATGTAAAAACTTGGTTGAAAAATTGAGGGATTAACTTTTGGCAAATAAAATTAACCTTTTTCAAAAATCCCATGAAAATCTGAAAAATTAAAAATTTTCTTTTGTAGAGGCTCTGACTACTAGGCTTTGAAATGAGTGGCTACTTTTTAGTGAGGGAACTTCGGTCTCCCTTAACAGAGTGGGTGGTTTAGAGGACACTATCTATGGCTCCATCCTCAAGTAACACGGGTAGTCGTTTAATGGTCCGTACTTACACCCATACTGGCTGGAAGTAGATGCAACTATTCATATGAACTTGGGCCAGTTATTATCTCTGAAGAATTGAAAAATTGAAAAATTAAAATTCATAAAAATTTGAAAAAAAAAAACACAAAATTCTCTAACCAAGGAGTTGGTGTACTCCTGATACATTCACTATCACTTAGGGTTGGCTATCGAGCCCAACGAGCCGAGCCAGCCCATGGCTCGGGCTCGAGCTCGGGCTCGTTCGAGCCCAGTCGAGCTGGCTTGGGCTCAGGCTCGATGCGCTCGAGCCCTTATCGAGCTGGCTCGAGCTCGATAAGGCTCGAGCCGAGCCCCTTATCAAGCCCGAGCTCCTTATCGAGCCCGATCTGGGCTCGAGCCCAAGGCAAACTCATTAAGGAAAATGGGTTCTTTTTGGTATAAGTGTTTTGCATGGGTTCGAACTCGAGACCTGCTATATCTAAGACTGTGTTCCTTACCAGTAGGCCGCTATCCAAGTTGTATACAAAATCTTAATTTTAATATATATTGTAACATTTTATTCGCTTATAAAAAAGGAAAAAATACTAATTTTCTAATGCATGACCCAGGGGCAAATGTGTGGGTGGGAATGGAATTTTGAGAATTGGGTCACGACTCATGGCTTGTGGGAGGGGCAAAGTTAGTGGAGGAAAAATTGCAAAGGGCTACTTTTATTTTGTTTGTATTATATACAAATATTATATGTATATATATTCCTTATCGAGCCCCTTATTGAGTTATTGAGTCGATCGAGGCTCGGCTCGGGCTCATCTCGTTAAGCTATCGAGCCCAAATTTCTGGCTTGGGCTCGACTCAATAGCCTAATGAGCCAGGCTCACGAGCCTTATTGAGCCGAGCCCGAGCTAGGCTCATCGAGAAGTGACTCAACCCTACTATCACTCAAAGATTAAGGTATCAAGGACACTTAATTTCCGAGATCTTGAGAGTTTGAGTTAACCGGCCTTAGTCGTTAAGGTTTTTGAACTTAATAATCCACACTCCCCTAGTTTGAAAGATTTGAGCGCTATATTGCACTCTTCATCTATGCCTTCTAAAGAATATGATCAGCACATTACTTTCACAAAGAGCATGATTTATGAGATGAGTTGAGTTATCACTTGAGGAATTGGGACCGATGATTTGAGTCTAGACATGATTTAATGATGCTCGAGGATGGGATAAAATTAATGAAGGTTTCAAGAAACCTGAGTGTCAGCAAAACCCTATCCATTATGTGAACAAGTTTGCATGCTATCATTTGATATTGACCTATGTACCAAGGTGTGATGAAACATAATTAAATGGTTGATCAGTGTGCGCCAACTTTTGGTAAAAATAGTGGAGCTGGACAAACAAATGAAATGAAAATTCGAGAGAAATTCTTTCATACAAGAAAAAGCTCAATCATTACAAATGCAAATTCTATGAGCTTCCACCAAAGGCGAGCGCTCTCAACCATTTCAAAGTGTCTACTTGGACCAAATGCTATTAGGACCAAGGAGTCGGGCTAGCACCAAAAAAAGGCTCTGCATCTTATAGTGATACAAGTCTGGGTGTCGAATGTATCTTAGATACTCAAAAGAAACACACCCCGGTATACTCCTAGGAAAACAAGTGCAAACGACTCTGAATTCTCTCGATGGACACATTGATCAACAAATAAAAATATATGTTGAGTAATAAGGCACTCGAGAGGCCCCTTGTTCCAATGGGAGGGAGACAAGAATTGACACAATCCTATGGGTCGTCCATCTATACTTTCAAGTCTTACAAACTAATGAGATGGTTGACTGAAGAAGAATCGACTTATTCCCTAGTGTTGAGAATTAGGTCTAGAGGAGAGTCTCCTAACTGGGACCTTGGGTGACATCTCAACTCGACTCTCATGAATGCAGTACACTAATTTTCATATCCTTATATTTATGTACAGTAGAGAGTCTGATAATTAGAGAAGGATTCTTTTTGACTAGAGCATGGTTGGGTCCAAAATTTTAGGATCACTCAAATTGAGGGTCTTCGACGAATTGAGCCTTGAAAATCCGCATGCACGGTCAGGAATTAATCAAGTTCCTTCATTCTTTAAATGCTCGAGGACAAGCATAGTTTAAGTATAGGGTTATGATGAATCGTAGATACATCATGTTAAAATCCATTTATTATTCTCCTATCTTAAATAATTTAATAAAAATCACAATTAAATCACTAATATTAAATATTCTTATATTGTAAATAATATGTGTACAATTGACACTAATTTTCTGACCCCGATTTTATTGTATTTATTATCAACATTTTCTTTGTTTTTATATTTTATTGAAAATCCGTACAAATTAGATCAAATACTATGTATATTTATCTTGGCTTTTAAAAAAAATAAAAATACAAAAAAATTAAAACCACAAAACATGGTATTTTTACCCATTAAAATGCTTGAAAAAATTCATCTTTGTACAAATGACTTATTTTGACTTTTTGACCAACATGAAACTTGTAGATCTCATTGAGATCTATGACTTCCATGTTTTGACTTTTTGCTAATTTTTCTTCCATCTATTCCTTTTTTCAGTTCTTTTTAATTTTCTGAATAATCTGGTGCAGTCACATGGCGCTCTCTGGAGCCGCCACGCGGACGCCTCTCCTCACGCCACCCACCAGGCTTCCTGGTCATCTGATCTGGCCTTCCCCACCTCCATCTGGCCCGTTGATTCCCGCTTGATCCTCAACCATATGATCAAGCCTCCTGATCGAATCTCATCCAATCACTTCCGCCTCTTCCTCAACCACACGATGCTTCCTAATCCATGGGCTCTCAGACCTCCACCTCGCCCTTTCATCCTTGACCATCAGATCGCCCTACATCACATCAGGGCCATCCATTCCTTCTCCACCGTCTGCCTTTGAATCAGATCTTATGACATGATCTGAAGCGTACGTCCATGCCCTCTTCTTGATCGTTGGATCGCGAGATCCAACGGTCCACAAACCTTCTTCCTCCTCCAGTCTCCCCCTCTCCCAGCCATTACACCGCATGACAGTTACGTCCCCTTCATTTTCCAGCCATCACTTCTCATCATGCTTCCACTCCCTAATGGCCCCCACACGTAGCCCTCTCATCCAATATCCTCGCCAACCCATCAATGGCCTCCGTCATAACTCCACGCCATCAAGACTATCGTTACAAATCTCCACAGCAACCACCCTAACGCCTACACTCCGCCACCTATAAAACACCCCCTCTGTTGTTTTGTTCGCCATCCACCACTCGCAGGGCTGCGACCCAGCTTCCTTGTCCTCTGGTGATAGCAGAGTGATGAATCTCGGATTCATCACTCTAAATCTCATTAATTAAGCTCAAATCCCTCAAAATCAACAGCATTTCTGCATCTATTCAATTAGCATTCATGCATGTTTTTATAAGAATTGCATTTTAGCACGAATTTCTGTACAAAATAAGAAGCCAAAAATCCAAGCCAAAAATGACCTGTAAATTGCCTAACTTCCCTACTTTTTAACTTCATGCTAACTCCGAATGACCCAAAACCACCTTCATTGTGTACACATCACTAACAAGAATAAAAGAAAAATATAAAAAAAATCATTAACCTAAATAAGTGGACCAAAAACTCAAAACTTAGTTTTAGGGTTTCCGGACTAAAACCCTCATATCTTCCTCATCCAGTGTCTGTTTTTATTATACTCGCTTTTGCACTAATGTACATTCAATTACATTCAAAACAAGATCAAGTTCAAGTGAATCGGAGCTCATATGTGAAAGTTGGGTTTTGGGCCTCTTTTGTACATTTTGTATTTTAGCGGTTTTTGACCTATTATTTTATGTAAATATTTAACCTATTTTAGTTCATTTCTTTTTCATTTGTCTTCTTTGATGAAATTTTTATTAAAGTGCGTAAAAATCCAAATCCAAACTTAGCTTGAAATCAAAGAAACAAATTGAGTCTGAGTCTTCACTAACTACTTGTACAAAATTAGTCTTTTTCGTATTCTATTTTATTTCTTCTTTTTCTTAATTAATAAAAATCCAAAAAAAGATTAATATGTAATTATTTATCTCTGATTTTATCATATTTTTTTGAATTTTTATCTGGTATAAAAATGATATAAAAATTATAAAACCCAAAAATCAAGGTATTCATGTACATGGGATACCCCAAAAAATTCACTTTGTGCATTTGATCGATTTTGGTTTTGATGTCCTCATAAAAGTTGTAGATCTCATCGAGACGAGCAATTTTCATGAAGAAATATTTTAGATACGATGTCATTTACTATTTCTTTCCTATTTTCTTTCTATTTATTCTCTGAATTTTGTGGTGCTGACACGTGGCAGCTCCTGAAGCCGCCACGTGTCAGTAATTAAAATAAATAAAATAAAAAGGACCGCACGTGCGAGGCACGTGCTGCCCAGGCACACGCCAAGCACGTGCGTCGCCCTCTCCTCTTTTGGGTCGTCCGATCTCGACCGATCGGACGGCCCAGCACCATCGTCTCCATCACACCTCCCTTTCCCAAATTGATCGCAGCATGTCACCGATTTCTCTGTCGCTCGTCCTGTGATTCACGCCGCTGCCGCGAAATCTCCGTCCACCCTCGATCCCGTCGACTCCAATCAGATCATCGTCTAAATCTCCTTCGATTTCGCCGTCAAATCTCGAACCCGTGACTTTCCTTCTCCGGTGACCCTCGACGCCCCTATTCAAGATCGACGCAACCCTAGAGGTCCGCCATCCGCCAACTCCTCCAGGCAAAGCCCGGTGGTGACAGCACCTGGGCCTCGCCATTGACGAGATTCGAGGGTCCCTCCGGCCCTCGTCGCAGCGCTCTCCGGCTTAGCTGATCCACTCCGAGTTCTTCTCGTCGAGCCTACGGTCTTCTTCGACCTCGCCTCCAGCGCCCGTCTTCTTCTACGACAGCCATCAACTACCTCCGACAACACTCCCACGACGCACCTGCTTCGAGTACGCCAATGCCTTCGACCTTCGATGCCTCACCACCAGGAGCTTCCAGCATCATCTTCCACCTGCTTCGCCACCGAGCTATCCATCAGAGCACCGCCTTTGACGACTCCGTCGACTCGCGACCACAGGAGCCCGACACCTGGAGCTCCCCCTCCGTCTTGCCAGGGCACCCCGCCAGCCTCGCTGGCATTCGAAGCCACCGCCGCGGGAGGCAGTGCGTTCACCAGCACTGCCCCTCCGCCTCTCTCAAGCCGCCAGGACCGGGCGCCATGCCCGAGACCCCCGCCACGTGCTGCGCACGTGGGGGCGGGGCGACGTCAGCGCTTCCATCATCTTGGGGTCACGTGCGTTGTACATACCTTGGGTAATTTGCAAGGAGCACCCCGGAGATTTCCCATATTGCATTAAAGTTCAGCTCCAAAAGGTGACCTTTGGCAATTTTGCAAGAAGAACCCCCCAATTTTTGGTAATTACATTACAGCCCACTGCATTTATTTTTATATTATTTATTTATTGCAGTTATACCCTTGTGTTCCCTAGTGATTTTAGACCTCTACATGACATTATTTTATTATTCAAAAAATAACATGATGCTTGTCATTCAATTCTCTACAGTTTGACATATTGTGAATATTTTTGTGATCATTGGTTAATTAATAATTAATTCTTTTGTGGAAAATTATAGATTTTGCCCATTTTGTGCTATTAAATTTGCCACTGATTAACCATTGCTCTAAAAATTCCTGAAAAATCACATATTGTAGAATTAATTGCGCTTGACATGGTGCCCAAAAAGAATCGCATTTGCATGCATAATTTGTCTTCTAAAAATCATTTTGCATATTTCAGTATTTGATTTTTAATATGTATTAAATCTCACATTTTCGAAGTTTAGGATTTTCCTAAGATCCACCACATAGTGATAGATCTTAGATAGTTTTATCCCTTGAAATTATATAGGTTTAGTATTTATTATAATTATATATTGAAATTCTTTTTGTTTGCATTTAAAAATTCATAAAAAATGTATATTGCATCCACAAATTCCAAAAAAATACAATGCATTCATTTCATCATATTTTGCATTGTGGCCAAGTTTCATATTTTTCGGACATGTTTGATCGATTTTTACATTTTAGTCCCTAAAATAGGTCAAATTGCATTTTGCATCCTTTATTACATTAAAAATTAGAAAAAAGACCGTCTCGAAAACTGCGCACGAATTTTGATAGATATAGTTCTAGATTGTTCCTTTTTCTCCTTGTGTTCGACCTTCGAACTTGCCCAAGTTAAATAAACATAAAACCACACAATTGAAAATTAACGAAATAATTGTGGTTATTTTCTTGACCGATTCCGATTGCCACCTACAACGAAATGACACATTATTTTTACGCACGATCAAATACACATCTTTAACACAGCGAATATCGGATCCGTCACGGAGGGAGTAATGTCGAGGTGACGACGGCTGCAAGTTCCAGGTGTGATCCGTGGCGGAATTCCATGTACGCTCCACCTCCTCAATAGCGGCACGAGCTCCAAGGTCAAGGCTGACCTCGCTGGGTGATGATCCCGGGCTTCCACAGAAGCCCAGCCCAAGCCTCCGCCTACCCTGGGCTTACACAGAAGCCTAGCCCAAGCCTCTGCCCACCCCGGGCTTCCACAGAAGCCCAGCCCAAGCCTCCACCCACCAATTTTAAATCTCTGATCAGGTACTCTCCCTCCTCTCTTTTTCCTTTATTTATCCCCTTTATTCTAACGCGCACGAACAACCTCACGGCCACCTGACCATCTCCTCACCTTCATCACGTCACCATCATTATCGCCAACACCTCCGACCACCCTCTCCCTTCTCTAGGACCTCCATCCGCTCTTCCCCTTTTCTTCTCAAGCTCGTCGGAGAAGAACCATCAGGGCTCCATCTCTCATCTCTCTACGCCTTCCATTCACCTCACAAGCTCACGTGCGCACTTCACACCGTCGCTTTGGATATGCTAACAATGCAGGACTCGTCATTGGCCGGAGCTGCGCACCTTGCTTTGGTCTCCAGCTCTGCCACTGGTGGTGCTTCACCGGCAACGTCTACAGTTATCCTCACAGCCTTGCCTCCTATTAGCCGCCATCCGCCTGATGATCACGGAGCTCCGGGGACCTTCAACGGATGCACAGGAGCACGATGGAGCTCTGGTAGCCTCACCGGAGGTCCAAATATGCCGCCTCTTCTCCGGCTGAGGAAGAAGTGCAGGTGCCGTTGCATGGCACCCTTGCGACAGCCATCCAATGGCCCAGATACGGCCATGTAACATCTGTCGAACCTGTAGGATCGTACAACTCGAGCCACTAGCCGAACCACCATCAATCGCCACGTGTCGCCCGAGCCTCACCACCTTCTGACCCCGATCCCTCGCTGCCATGCACGCGAGGGGTCAGTTTATTTGCAGATGAACCCCCAACCTCCTTCATAATTACAGAAAAGTCCCTAGGAGCGTGCCTCGCGTGTACGCTTGGGGTAAATTATAGAAAGTACTCATCGGCTTCTGAAAATTGCTAAAATGCACCCACGAGCCTGGACAAATTGCATATAGGCTCAGACAGATTTTGCTAATTGCAAATACATCCCTCCAGGGACCTATTTATAATATTTATCTTTATTTTTAATGTATTTTTACTACATTTCTGCCCCTACATTGTTTTAAGCACATCTTGAGCATATTAACTACAAATCGCATGATTTCAATTTCACTGTGTTGTAAATTTTATTCTCTACCTAATGGCATGTTTAATTTATTGATTTGACACTAAATTAAAGGCGATGATTTCTGAGATACATAGTGTCTCCTGCCCTTTAAGTTAAATGTCAATATTCATACTTATTGCTCATTCTGACTCTGGGATTGATCCTCATTTTCTCACTTATTAATTTGATATCTTTAGGGAATATTTGCACATTATCGTATGCATCTTTACATTTTGCATTTCATCATATATTGTGATCATTGCATCTCATTTAATTGTACTTTAAAATCAAACAAAAATTGCATGCATCATTCTACTTGTTCTTGCATTATTTTATCTGCATATCATTTTGCATCTGCATAAAGACCTAGGACTAGAAAATAGTCACTCATTGATGAAATAATAAATTTTGAATAATAGATGAAGAGGCTCGTGTCCTGTGTTCGACCTTGGTATACTTGCCAAGTAAATTAACTTCCACATATTTGAAAGTATAGTTTTTGTTGAACCATTTTCACCACCTATACTATGATAAAATATAACCATTAATGTGGTGAAAATGTGCTTCATCACTGAGATAACATGTCATACCTCATGATTTATCCCTGTATTCCTAGGTTGGAATTAGTTGTATGGATCGTATAATTTCTTTGTTATAATATTTTTAAACACGTTCAAATAAAATGATTAATATAAAAAATATATTATAATCATTAAAAAAGTTAATATAATACATAATCAATATCACATCATGTTTATTATTCCAACCCTTCCAACCAGCTACTATTCACAGAAGGATACCCTCACCCAACCCAACTCAGTTACCAAACATGCCCATAGTTTCACCTTTTCTATGTGTAGGATGATAAAGTCACATCAAATAATATATTGAAAAAAAAGTTACTTGATAAATCATATAAAAGATCCCATTATGAGATAAACAATAGATATTGGGAAGGATCCTACTAAATTTTGTGGCATTATGGGATTTGAAGGTATGCCATATATTCGTAATCTAAGGTTTTTATAAATAGTGCATGATTGCACATGTGCCTTATTATCTTAACAACATCTCATATTAATTACACATTAACTAAATGGATGGTTTCTCCGATTGGAATCACCTCTAAACAACTTTCCATGATATGATGCCTACTACCAATGATAGCAACAAAATGGTTGTTTTCCTCCCTTTTTGTTGTGATGGGTTATTGATGAGTCAAAAATTTTCCTCTTTAATGATCGAGTATTGTAGTACATGAAACAAAATACGATCTCCCAAAAACTACAATCTTCGAATATTGTGGAGAATTTTTTACTTGGTAGGTATACCAAGGTCGAACATAGGAACACGAGCCTCCTTATCTATCTATTTATCGAAAATTATTAATTAAAATAAAGTGGTTAAATTCATAAATTTTAGATCTTCATATAACAAAAAATGATACAGGTACAAAATACAAACAAAATGACATATAGATGATGCATGCATTTTTATTTATTTTTATGTAGTTAAGATGAAACGCAATATGTGATGATTCATAATAGAATGCTATGTGATGAAATAGATTACCATGCATGAAATAATACTGAGATATGCCCCCAAATTACTCAAATATATGAGAATTTAAATAAAGATCAATATCACAGAGAATTGTTGCATTAGAATAAATTAATATCAAGCAAATGACATTTTGAATAAAGGAGCAGGAGACACTCTGTGCTTGAGAATTTAGCTACATAATTTAAGTGTAAAATCAGGAAATAAACTATGCTATGAAATAGAAAATAAAATTTGCAATCCAATGAAACTGAAATCATCTAGTTTGGAGTTCGAATGTTCAGGTTATGAAGGAAATAATGCTAGGTGTATAAATATAAAGAAAAACATGGAAATAAAAAGATAACTATTGCAAATGGATCCCTGCAGGGGCATAGGTGTAATTTATTAAAACCAATTGGTCCTCCTTGCAAAATTCTCAAGTACACACGTGAGACACACACGCCTAGGAGGGACCTTTTTGCAAATATGGAAAGTTCGGAGGACAAAGTTGCAAATTGCCTAGCCCGCACGCAGACTACACGCGTGCAGGTTTGGCTCAGGGAGAGGCTCAGTTTGACTACAGATATGGAGGCCACATGGAATAACCTCCTTCTTGTCGTTGCTTCGGGTCCATTAAGCCAATTGGTATCGGCGGAGCTACGTGGATTCTCCTGAGCCGTCAGATGAACATCGAGGGTGCCCATCCAACGACAACTATACGTAGTTGTTTCTCCTCCACCGTTCAAAGTGCGATGCGATAAAAGCTCCAGCGAAGGCTAGCTCTTTCTTCTCTGTTCTCCTCCGCGGCTGATAGAGATCCTGAGACCTTCCTGGAAGCTCTGCGAGGAAGCTCGGTTGAAGGCGGAGGCGTTGAATCTCCGGGATCGAGCTGTCGATGAACGCTCGTTGGAGGCAGAGCTAGAGAACAAAGCTCCGCCTGAATTCCGACTATTCAACATGTGTTCCTATAAAAGGGATTAGTGCAGACAACCGAAGCGTGGTGCGTGCAAAGTGGGGTAGAATGGAGGTCTCTTCCGGACGGAGGGGTGGAGGACCTGAAGATCACCTCTTGCAGACTGGATATGAAATGGGAAGGAGGTGGTTGGGTTACGAAGAAGGGGAGTGGGTGAGCGGGTCGGTCGGCGAAGATGGTAGGTGTATGGCAGAGCTAAGGAGATGGTCGGGCAATAATGAAGAATTGTGTGCATCAGAAAATAAAGAAAAAATGGATAAGAAGTAAAGAAGGAGAGTACATGGTCGGAGCAGATGTTTGGCGGAGCGGGGCTTAGGTTGAGGGTCGATGTGGCCCTCCGATCGTCACATGACGAGGTCAGCTGATCCTCGGTGCTCGGGCAACCACCGGGGTGGCAAAGCTACATGGTTGAACCCATGGATCTCACCAGGAAGACAACATCCATTGTAGCCCTTCAATTTCGCCTCCTCCTGTCACGAGGAGGGGAAGAGGAGCTAGGTGGAGCTCCCCTAATTGATGGATGTTGACAGCAGTGGGAGAAGGAGTGGGTTTTATAGGTGGAGCTCCGGCATTATGAGTGGTGGAGGTGGGGCTTGTAACGACCATTGAAGGATCTAGGGCCCGGTTGTGGGGGTTTAATGATTGCGTGAGCATGGCAGCAGTAAAGGCTACATGGGGGTGGTTTAGGTCATGGAGAGAAGGTGAAGAGGAGGGGCTAAAAATGGAAGGGTCGAGGAGCACAGGGAGGTGTAACGGATGGCTGGAGGAGGGAGATGAGCGGGGGCCATTGGATCTTGCGATCCAACGGCTAGGATGGAGGTGCAAGGTGAGGGTTGGATCAGATCAGGGGATCTGATCCAACGGTGGGAAGCGAGCCACGAGCGTGTGGTTGAGATGAAGCCAGGGGCTTCATCCTATAGTGGAGGGGAGCGGGTGATTTGGTTAGCGCAGGACCATTGGATCAGTAGTAAACCTACGGTCAAGATGAGGGCGGAAGGGGCAGCTAGGATGGCATCTGGGGATGTGATCTGATGGCTGTGAGCGAAGAGGAGAGGGGCGGTCAGGATGGAGGTGGGGTAATGGTGATCAGATAGCCGAGGAGTGGCTGGGTGGCGGAAGGGGAAACGACCACGTGGGTGGCCCAGAGGGTGCCGCATGGCCCAATCAATTTATTCGAAAAATACAAAAATAATAGAAATTAAGAAAGAAATAGGGAGAGGTTGAATTACCGAAAAGTCAAAACATGAAAGTTGTAGACAAGTTTCATGTTGACCAAAAAGTCAAAAGAGGTCAATAACACAAAGCAAAAATTTTGGAGATATTCTTAATAGATAAAAACATTGTATTTTAATGGGGTTGAGATTTTTTGAATTTTTAATTTCTTTCAAAGCTCAAAATAAATATCCACAATATTTACATTTTTTATTTTTTTTAAAAGAGAAAATAAAGAAAATGTTAGTGGTAAATATATAATAATTAGGGCTAGTAATTAAGATTAATTACATGGGGGATTATTGATATAGATGCAGAATTAACGAAGATTTGAAATGAAATTCTTATTCTTCGAGGATAAAAAGAGAGAATACTGATGATTAATCAGATATTCATCAGTTATTTTAATGTAATTGCGTGTAGACTCTTGTAATCCTTTAAGTTACACATATGCACCTTGAAAGCCTATATGCAATTACATGTATTTGTAGCCTCATGTCGTCATGTTGTTAGTTGTGCATGCAAAGGAACTCCTCACTCCTTAGTGGTAAGACCATAGACAATGTCCAAATCTACCGATTTGAAAGGACTAAATTATAGCTTGCTCCAATTTTGTGGGGCTTTGCCCTTATATATTTGGGTCTCGCTTCCCACAACTCGTCAAAGGTGGAACGGGCTGCCTTTCAACCCATTTATATATAAAGAGAGTTGAAAGAAAGACTTTCAGCCGGGGCAGGCGAGAAACAACTCCTTGGATCATCAAGATCGAATACAAGTTCTAGAAAAACAAACAAAGATCGTTTAGTCCAGATGTGCTGGAAAAAAAGAATCAGATTATACAATGATGAAAATTAAGAATGATTTTTGCTAAAAAAAATGTGATCTTTTTCGATAATAATGGATTTAATAATTTTCGCAAAGGATTTTATTACAGAGAATTTGATTTGAATAAATAAATAAGGGGTAATTACATAAATTTCTAAAGAGATATATACATGGGTAAAAATACATTTAAAATTGAGAAATTTCTTTTGTCCTTTTCAGGCGATCAAAAAATAAAGAAATGATTGGCATATTCAAGATATTTATGTATTTACAAAATACCGACTAATTCATCCAATAATGTTTTTTTAAGAACATGTGGGAAGCACATGTTTCAAGTGATCAAAAAATAAAAAATGGTTGATATATTCAAGATATTTATGTATTTACAAAATACGAGTCAGTTCATCCAATAATGTTTTTTTGTGAAGAACATGTCGGGAGCACATGTTGCTAAATGGGGGGGGGGGGGGTGTTTAGACCATTCCACATCCAATGGAATCCCACAAGGGTCCCCCCTCTCAACCCTAAGCCACTCCTTTTTCTCGCTAGTGCAAGTCAAAAGAATACCCACTTTGCTTCGGAGAGGCCTTTCAAGAACCATATCCTCCCCTGCCCTAGCCCCCCGTCGTCGGTCTTGCGAGGCAGAGAATTTGACAGGAACCAAGTTCGGTTTCGGTACGGATGAGATGGACTAGTGCATCGCTGCATCTTCGAGGAGCGCCAAGCAATAGAATATCAAAGCTCATAATTCTTGAGATTTTTTAAATAGATGTCCCTGTAAACATCTACATCTGACGTCTTACCCAATTATTCTCACATCATTCATAGCTATAGATATGTTCGTTTGAAAGAATAACTAAGATGTTGGCGTGAAGTGATGTCGACAACAGATCACTTTGTTCCTGCAACTGTATGTTAAACACAGATCTACATTTTGGAAGATGTGAAGTGATACATCTGTTACAAGTTTAACCTAAAATCAATAATATCATTTAAGATGAACTTTAAACACATTTATATTATAAACTTACATCCTATAAAAGGATAACCCACATTCCAAACTAGCACTAACATCTGCTCTGATAAACCAAGGTATTCGAACCTATTTACAGTCCAGACTAAAATGCCATTAGCATATCATGCATCTGAAATCATCAAAACAAGCACCTAAGCAGCAACTGCAAAAATGCTCAACTAGATCTTCGTTTACAAAACACGGATTCAAAAGATTTAAAAAATCAAGCAGTTGCCTACCACAACATTTTCACATCCTCGAATTATTTCTCAGCTTACATGTCTCAGCTACAAACATAACATCTAATGAAGCTTCCCAGGATAAAAACCAAATCAGGAGGAAGTTCATGATTATCAGCTCTCGAACATCTAGCACAAAAACCTAATGGATTATAAAACCAAACTGCTGTGCATAGGTACACTAAAAATGGTGTCAAAATGCATTCACAGATGACACAAAAAAAACTATACTTGATTAAAACATCCATGATTGTTTACTGACATCTCGCAAAACATAAATCATTTTTGGAGAAAAAATAGCATGAATAAGCAGATACAGAGAGAAATGTGTTTTAACAGGGACATTATGCCAACCACACGATCTTGGTGGTTCTTGAGCAACAAAAGTTAACAGCCGGTGAAGGTAGTACAGGAAAGCTTTCATCTCCAGGTGAGAAGACAAACACTCATGATGGCGACCCTCAAATGGCCATCAGATCCCCGAAGCTGCGGAAGAGAACTACTGCACCAAGAAACAACCCGCCCGCACGCAATACCTTCTGCAATAAACAAAAGTTAGGGCAGAGTTATCAAATCAGGGTTCGTAAACAAAGAACAAGGATGATAAAAAAAACTTTAAACTAAAACTTGATGAGCCAGAAGCCCTAAGGAGAATAATTTTGATGTCATGAGAAAAACTCAATAATGTAAATGATAAAATTTTGTATGAAAAGATTAAAAAAACTATACGAGAGAGTAAACTTGAGCACTGAATACATGCCTATCAGCATTGCAATAAAGAATTATGGTAATTCCTTCAGGATATCGATCTTAAGAATACGGGATTTACTTGGATTAATAAAGGGATTTTATCACCTGTGTTCTTAACATCTGCAATATCAGTTATGTCTCCTCCCTTTTTTGCAATATTAGATGTATCCCTGTATTTTTTACAAAATTTATAGTTCAGTCCTTTCGTAATATCAGCTATGCCCCTACTTTACTCTAATGGAAGGGCATAACTGCAAATTTTGTAAGAACATAGAGACGCAGCTGATATTATAAAAAAGGGAGGGGTATAACTGATATTTCAGAAGTTAAGGACACAGGTTATAAAATCCCTTAAATAAATCTCTGATTCAGTTCATGACAAAGCAATCTGGTACAGACAAAATAAATTTATCTATTCTTATCCGGAAATGGCCGTTTCTAGCCAATCTTTAACAGATAAAAAATAAATATGCAAAGAAAATTAATTGGATCTCAGAAATACCTAAGGCAAGCTTGACACATTAAGCTCGATAATACCCTAATAGAAAGCCCTTGAAACTCCCCTCAACTCAGTTACGAGCGACATGTCATCACCTTTCTCCCCTTCAAGGATGGATCCTGGTGCTGGACAATAATCTCCTGCCGCTGATGCTGGACAATACAGGCTTTTTGGTTTATGTTGTTTTCTTTCTCTTTTCTTTTTTATTGCTTATCTTAAGTTTTGTGGGGGTTGATGTCCCTGGGATCTCAGAACATTGTGGCATGTACTTAACTTATGTGGGAGGTGATATCCCCCAAATCTAAGAACACTATAACGTGTACTTAACTTTTGTCGTGACCGCTTGAAATTAGATGATGAAACGTGATCTTTTCTAAAAAAAAATACAAGTGACATCTCTAATTTCTATATCCTACTTAAAAAAATCAAACCCGAGTATAAGCTTCATTTATGATGCAATCTATTATTACACATCATACCTCACAAACACATCTCTAACATCCTTCACATTTTAGTTGCATTTCATATACTGTCTTTAATTCTACTTAGTCAATAACACTTACACCCCAAAGCCTCCCTCCATGGCTCGACTTTCAGCAACTCGATATCGCATTTCTTACACTTAAAACAATATTATTTGCAAACAACATACACTAAGCCACTTCCCTTGTTTGTGCTTTGTTGCATCATAAATAACCAAAATGAAAAGAGAAGGGCCTAAGGCTGGATACCTTTCTAAGTTCCATAAAACATAAAACACCTACTACTGATGCTAAAACACTAAAACTTCCTTTCACTATAAAAGGATCCTTGTTACTTTTTCTATTGATTGATTTTATGCAATCAGGTATCTTCCACTATTATTTGTAAATACACGACTAACTAATTTCAAATGAAGGAAGTTGACAAACAAAATTCATCATCTTTCCCGCAATGATCTCCATCCATTGTGCAACAATATCCAACATAGCAAGTGGTCAGAGCAGAGTAAAAAAACACGCACTCTGTATGTATATAGGGGCGTGCATGTATGTACACACATACACAAACATCTATGTATATAAGGAGAACTTCAAAATGAGTGTGTCTAATGGAACACATGTCTGTCATGTATGCCTACGAGTGTGTATATGTACCTCCATGTATGCTATATGTGTATTTATATAATAGTACTTGTAAGTTATAACTAATATCTATGAGTAAATGTACGCGTACATGTGTACTTAAAACAAGGGATGTTAGTCTGGATCTACCCATTGGGTACCGACCCGGGCCCGCTCCATTTAAGGATCGGAAACCTGTCCTATATATTTTGAGATGGGTTTGGATCTTAAACTTACTACAATACGTATGGATTTGGGTTTGGGTATCCTTGTGGGTACCCGAAGCCAAACCCATCACAAACTCGATTATAAAAATAAAATATAGATGTAGATTAAAATCTGTGTTGCGTCCTAGTCAAACTAGAATCCAACTCAAAATTTAACAATTCTCAAGATATATAAATCCGACTCAATTTCCCCCGATCCTCCATTGATTCAAATTCAACTACATTTTCGAGTATCCAACAAACAAAAGTTACCAAGTCAAAAGAGATAACCAGCTAATCTATATAGCTCTCCAATATACGTACACATTGCACATCGTGTCCCACCATATTGCATAGTGCTCCTCTCTATAATCCACAAGTAAAAATGTTGTGTGCATTTTGCTAGCTTAATATTGATTCTATGTTTGATATATGAGTACCCAATAAATGCACGGGCATCCGCTGAGTTTATAGGTACCCGCTAGGAATTATCTATTTAATAAATGGGTGGATTTGGGTAGTGATTTTATAAATAGGTACATGTTCGGAATCTTACTACCCGCCTGAATCAGATCGACTGATATAATATGTATGTGTGTATATTAACGCACGTACTCACTTCATTGGTCCGGTGGTAAGTGCAGTGTGACTACAAAGATCAGGGTTCAAATCCTTCCTTGTAGGGGATGTGTTAGATAAGCCGACAATCATCATAAAAAATAGTTGGATCTTTCAACATGGATTTAACAAAGAATCCATGCAGCCGACCCTACCTACAGTGGGAGAAGACTTCGCCATTATATATACATATAGAGGAAAGGGATCCTACTCCATGGAGTAGGTAACTTACCTGCTCCATTTTCATTTTCTCTATTTTTTTATTTTCTTTTGAAAAATGCTTCCACGGATTTTCATAATTATATCCCTCTAATATGCCATTCAAATTTCGTCAGAAATAGAGACTCCTACAGCCTCCATCCAGAACAGGTAAAATACAGCAAATATGAGACCGTTAAAAAATAACTGTCTGGATGGAGGCCGTAGGAGTCTCTGTTTCCGCTGAAATTTGAATGACATATTAGAGGGATATAGTTATGAAAATCCATGGAAGCATTTTTCAAAAAAAATAAAAAAATGAAAAAATGAAAGTGGAGTAGGTAGGTTACATACTCCATGGAGTAGGATCCTTTTTCTCTCATATATATATATATATATGGGAAAAGGGAGCCTACACCCATGTGTAGGTAACTTACCTACACCCAACTCTTTTTCCCTCAAATTTTTTTATTTTTTGAATTAATTCATTGGGGAATTTAGATCACAATATATCACCATATCGTCATTCAAATTTCAACTTATTTTGAGACTTCTAACTTATCCATCATGACAGTCAAATTTTAACGGTATGAGATTTGCTGAAATCGGCCCCTTCCGATGGAGCTGTTAGGAATGTCTGTTTTACATGAAATTTGAAACACATGTTCCATTTAATATTCTAAGTAAATCCCCCTAAAGATCCATTTCAAAAAGAATCAAAAAAATTAAGAAACAAGAGGTGGGTGTAGGTAAGTTACCTACACATGGGTGTAGGCTCCCCAATCCCTATATATATATATATATGTATGTATGTATATATATTTTTTTTTGAAGCCAACTTTTCGGGGGAGGCACGGCTCGGTGCTCGCCCCAAACTTTTCATTAAAAAAGCGAAGAAGCAAAAGAGAGATAGATACAGAGTTAAAGGATCGAGTAGATCCCACAAAAAGCCCAAAAAGAAGACGCACTACATCAAAGACCAATCATTGGAAAGCGTAGCTGAATGCGCCAGAATATTCTCCTTGTAGAACCTTTGTCCCCTGAAAATCGTCGAGTTACGCCCAAGCCATATCGCCCAAATGCACGCAAACGGACGAAGGAGCTCCCCTCGCGCCCTATCTTTATTTGTCCGCAGAGAGTCTCAGAAGTCCAGAGAAGAGGAAGTTTTGATCCACGGAATTCGGGCCTCCGCCCAGATGACAGTAGTGTCGAGGCAAAGGAAGAAAAGGTGCTCTAAAGTTTCCAAACCGCCTCCCCAAAGCGCACAATCCGTAGAATCGAACCCCGCGAAAAACCTGGTGCACCTATCGCGAGTCAATATCCTCCTGCGTCTGAACAGCCAGAGAAAACAAACGACCCTCTCCGGGAGCTTCATACGCCAGAGAAAGTTAATATCCATGCACATGAGGTCCTGTTGCGACATATCCTGCTGCGAAATAGCCCTGAATGCCCACCTCGTGGAGAAGACGCCATCGCGCCAAACCCAGTGGTCTCGATCACCCGAAGGCCTAAGCGCATCCTTAAGCAGCTCGAGGAGAGCCAGGAGGTCATCGAACCGCTGATCAGAGAGGTTACTGGCGAAGGAAGGGAACCACCCATCCCCCAACCAAGAGGAGGCCACCGTCGCCCGAGAGTCACGCGCCAAAGCACAGAGGCGCGGGAAGGTATGTATGTATATATATTTATGTATATTTTTTTAGGCTCAAAAAAGGGGGATACACTCGTTGGTGTTCGCCCCAGTAAAATATATTACGTAAAGTTAAGAAAAAAAGATACTTACAGGTTTAGGAGGGGAGGAAAGAGAGAAAAGGGGACTAAAAATACAATGTAAACAAGCGGCTAACGAAAGCCGTGACCCAAGTAATTACACCAATCTGAGATTAATCTGATGGCCGCAATCGTCACATTCTCCTTGTAAAAACGCACCCCCGAGAAAATAGCCTCATTACGAGCACGCCATATGGACCAAAGGCGCGCAATGGGGCCCAGCAAATCAGATCGAGCCCTCGTCCTGTTGAGCCATAGGATGTCGCAGAAGTCGTCAATATTGTCCGCACGAGCCCAAGCAACGCCGTCCCATACCCGAGTCACCGACAGACATTGAAAGAAGAGGTGGTCGGCCGATTCATCCCTCACCCCGCAGAGATGGCACCGGACGTTGGAGGGAGGAAGAAATGTGGCGCAACGGTCCCGGGTCATCAAACGCCGATGACGAAAGACCCATAAGAAAAAAGTGATCCGCGCGGGCAGACGCAGACCCCATAAGAAGGCGCAGTCGCGCACCAGGGTAGCGGCCAGAGCAGGAGGAGGAGAGAGCAGAGCAAGGAACGCCTTACGAGAGGTGAAGGCCCCGTCCTTCCAAGCCCAATGGTCCCGCAAAGTACCGGGAGAAGCGGAAGAGGAAAGAGCCTCCAGCAGCGAGGCTAAATCGATCGCACGTTGATCCGAAAGAACGCCCGAGAATGATGGGCACCAGCAACCGTTGATCCAATAATCCGCAACAGAGGCCAGCCGATTCTCCGCCAGAGCAAATAACCTCGGAAAGCGAGACAGAAAGGAACCTCCCCCCGACCAGTCGTCCTGCCAAAACTTGAGGACAGCACCCAACCCCAGCACCGGGGTGAACAAGGAACGGTTACTTCTATATGTATCAAACACGCAGCGCCAGAAATGAGAGGAGTGGACAGGGCAAACCCCGCGCATAAAGCCACTCCAATCCTCGCCCAAAATCGCCCGCAGCACATTACAGAGAAAAGAATCATCCTTGCCCCAGATCTTACTCACCCATTTCAGAAGAAGTGCCTCGTTGACGCGAACCAAGTTTCGGACGCCAAGACCGCCTGCGTATGTCAGTGGGTGCATATATGAACATGCATATGTATAGTACATATCACCAATGAGGTGGTTTCCCTATCATTGAGGCAAGGTATATGCCTCAAGGCGATCAAAGCTTAAGCCTCTCTTTTCAATGGGAAAATATTAACTAAAATAGAATTAGAAAAGAAATCACTATTTCAATATTATGGAAAAAAATCAGCCTATGAGAAAAACCATTTCCATACAATTACCATTTCAAACCTCGCATTAAGGCATTATAATTATGTATGACAATTTAAACACCAATTCCCTCATCTAAGCATAAGACATATAATGACTTTTAGAACTTCTTTAATAGTTATTATATTGCACTTCATTTTCTATTTTCCTCCGTAGAAGGTTAACAAACACGTAGCTTTAAGGAATATCAAGTACATATAAAGTAATTACAAAACATGTGAGATTTATTGCAATCACACGTGTATTCCAATAAACTTCTATTTCATTTGATCTATATATAGGAAAGATGTACTTCTTAATCATACAATCATACTCATACCAAGAATAAATGCATGAGATAAGATTAAAACAGTATAATCATAAATTGTCTAAAAGAAGAAAACGACATTCAGAATGTCATATGACCATCTACATGCAAGGAAAGGTACTTCTTTGTCTTGCTTTATTACAAAAGTTCAGAGAATAGGAGCATTCTTGTATTGATTGCTTTCACAGTTTTGGTCAAATAGTACAGATATACTTACATGAACAATAATAGATTTAGTATATATTGGTAAGTCGTGTTGATCATTGAAAACTTTTTTTTTGAAGAAAAAAGGGTGCAAAGCCGTGAAGGCCAACACCCAAAAACTTTATATTCACACGTTATGTATCATAAGTACAAAGACCAAGAATCCCGAAGTATCTTGGCATGTTCAAGAACATTCTCAATATACATTCTCTCCCTTCGAAAGACTACATTATTTCTTGCAAGCCAAATTGCCCACAATGTTGCCACTGCAAGAATCGTCGTTGAGGACTGTAAAATGTGGGACGTACCAATTGAATCCCAAAAGGCTCTAGAATTCTCCACATCAATCTCGATCAACGCAAGCTCCATCCAAATCGCTCTCGATGTTGGGCATGCAAAAAAAATATGATTGATATCCTCGGACTCTTCCCCACAACGTAGGCATGAGTCACTAGCTCCATGGAATAATCTGGCCCTGCGTGCTCCCGTCATGATTCGCTCCCTTCCTAATAACCACATGAATACTTTGACTCCACAAGGAATCTTCCAAGTCCAAATCTGCCCCAAAGTTGGCATAGCTATGCCAGGATCAAAGATAAAAGAAGCATAAAGAACTTTATATGCCTTTTTCACAGAGAATTGACCATCCCTCCAGATCCAGTGTTCTCGTCCAGTTGCGGGAATCCCCACCCGTGAAAGTATCTCCCTCATTCTCGATCATTGAAAACTTATATTAGACATGAAATTTTGCGGTGCTAATTTGCCTAATTATATGCATGATAATGCAATCTTTCTTCGACTTTTTCGCGCTTGCATATCTACTGGACAACAATATAATATCAAAAATTAGAGTATACTTCTTTATTATAGTATGTTGGTAGAATTGTGTGATTGGGCATTTGTGAATGGAGTTGTTTAGTCCAACATTGATGGGACTGGGCTATGTCGATGGAGCTATATATAAAGCCCAACACCCATTGTACTCATTGCGAGAAAAACACAATAAAAAACCTACTTTGGTAGTTTTCTCCGGTATTTCCATCTAATCCTTAGGGAATAAGGTTCGCATAAAATCAGATTTTTCTTCTTATAGTAAATTATATAAAAGTCCCCAAACTTTACACCCAAATTCAATGTAGTCTCCGAACTTTAAAAGGTCATAATATGATACCTAATTTTTAAACTTTCAGTGTGATACATCCGTTATCTTATCTGTTAAACCCGATGTTATCTTTTTAGTTATAAACAAGGTTACCCTTACCCATCTCCAACCTTCACATCCTCCTCCCCCTCTACTTCCATGATGTCTTCATCGCATGGTTAGCTCCTCTAGCAAGCCCTCAGCCACCGTCGTCTTCTCCCTATGCGCACATATGCCACCTGCTAGCATAGAAGGTCGTATCAGCGGTATATTGCCCATATATCGGTTTCGACAGGGAAGGGGTATCGAAATCACCAAGTATATCCTTTTACAGGGATATCGGCGATATATCGCCATATCGGCTCATATCGGTCAAAAATGACTGGATTTAGTACAAAAGATCCTGGATATCAATCGATATTGTCGATATTTCGCCGATATCTCTATATATCAATGTTATTATTCATGCAAAATTGATTTGACTACTTATCTAGCTACACCGAGTATTAAAACACATATCTAGCTATATCTAGTATTAAAAACACAATGGTTTATATATATTTTGTTTCGGGTATGGTGCAACAAGAGGGTGCATACAATGGTTCTTAAACTTGGAGTATATTTGCAAGTTATTTTATTTTGTAAGACTTGAATGAAATCCATTCCCAATATCTATAAGTCAATTCTTCATAAAAATATCTATAAATCAAGAATCAACATTAATATCGATATGTTTGAAATGATCGATATATGCGATATAAGCATCATAAATGACTGATATGTGTGACCTAAGAATATATTTGTAAGTTATTTAGTGATCTAAGAACTTGGATGAACACCATTTTCAATATATATAGGTCAACAACAACTAACAGTACCAGCGATATGTTCGACATGACTGATATGTGTAATATAAGGATCATAGTCTTCATAAAATGATCTCTATGTGTCATCTAATTGTATATTTGTAAGTTATTTAATGTTATAAGAACTTGAATGGAATCCATTTCCAATATATATATATATATGGGTCAGGAATAAACATTAACATCGATATGTTCGATATGACTAATATGTGCGATATATGGGCTATAAATGACCGGTATGTGTGACATAAGTGTGTATCTGTAAGTTATTTGTTGTTTTAATATCTTGGATGATCTTAATTTCTGAAAAAATGATAAAAATAGCTTTTTGAGCCATTTCTGACATTTTCACCGATATCTTCGATATATTGGCGATATATCCCGATATCCATTTTCGGGTGGACCGAAACGATATCGATATCGATACCATGGCCTCAAATTTCAGCGAAATTCGGTCGAATTTCTGTCGAATATCGATATCCAGTCGAAATCGAAATTCGACCGAAATGACTGAAATGACCGAAATATGGGGGTCCTAGTACAAAAAATGACCGAAATTTCGGTCGAAATTCCATCGAAATTCTATTTTGGTCGATACCGAAATGGTGACCGAAACCGACATTTAAGGCCTTGATCGATACGGCCTTCCTTGCATGCTAATACTCCCTCCAAACATGTTCCCTCTACCCGGGATTCACTGACAATAGCTCCCCTCACCCTTTTCGCGACGATGACACAATCTGCCACCACGAGGTCCATGATCCACTCGAGTTACTATCCTCATGTGGCAGCACCACCAATCTCCCCCGCTCTTGCATCGTTCTCCAAGTGTGGGCAACGATTGTACTCGCCTTTGCCACCAGCAATCGTCCCCCTTCCCTCGCCATTATCACTAATTGTGAAACACCACTACCCCCCTCACCCTTTAGGGCTTGGTTGGCCTAAGAGAAATTTGAGCCAACGACGTTGTGGTCACATTTGGAGAACATACAAGCATATGACTATGTAAACATTTCATTGCAAGAACAAGGTTTTAAATCTCGATTTCGATTTCGTTTCGAGATGCTGAAAAAACGAGACAATTTCGAAATTTCGCCAATTTCAGCCAAAATCGGTCTAAATTTGTGAAGGAAGGGTATATATCGAGATTTCGATTTCGGTTTCGATAGGGTGTCGAAACCGAAATTTCGCCGAAATTTCGGTGAAATTTCGCAAAATTTGAAACACTGTGCAAGAATATTTCTAGACTTAGTGGGGGTGGGAGAGGGTCGACTGCATCTTCAACACCAATAGCATAATGATATGAGTGTTGATGTTGTGGCATCGATAACGACGCCAAACTCAAAAGTGGTCTGGATGATGTCCACTTAAGAGATGCAGTAGATGGTGTAGGGGTGGCAGGGGGCTTGGAAGGTCAACGACGATCCAATGAGGTGATCAGTCATTTGAGGTTGAGGGAGCTTAAGGGCCACGACAAAGAGATTCATTATGGTAGATAGGAATAGGTGGTGGATGTAGGAGATTATAGGGATCAGCCTAGAGGGATGAGGTGCTCCAAGCGATGGCCTGGAGGGTGATGCAACATATCGAGGTAGATCATGGTGGGAGGTTTATAGCAATTCAAGTAATCAATCTAGAGGGTAACTGTAGATGTTGGTTGTGATGAGGGAGAACACTGCCATTACTCAATTCCAGGCAAGGCAAGGCAATGCTTGCATGAATGGAGCAAGTGCTTGCAAAACAAATAGGGATGATTGAAGCCCAACCCATGTAGCCCTAACCGACCCAAGGCCAAACACGACCAGGGTCAATCTTGGGCCTCGTATGTAGGCCCCTTTGTTTTTTAGGCCGAGCTTAGGCTTAGGCCAGGCCAGCAAGATAGGCTCATTGGCATGCCCCAGACTTTATCCCATATTAAGGCCCGCGAACCCGACTTAAAATTAGACATGCTACTTGCCTTTTCAACCCTTACCAACACTTCCTAAGAATAAAAGCAGGGAATTATGCTTCGATGATTTTGAAAATGGAACTTACACGCATTAAAAGGAAAATGAGTTCACTGCTACCTTCAAGTGCCCTGAAACATATGAATCTAGTAAGTGCCTCTGAACAATACTACCTATTATTCAGTCCATCGTTTCTTGATTAATTTATTGCATAACAGTTTATATGAGATGTGATAGTAAATATGCTTAGCTGTTATATCTCTTTTTAAATCCCTTCACATATATACGATGCATTTTCCTGATCATGTAGCCTCCCACATGACAGCATATTATGATTCTAATCTAAGTTTTTGTTATCTCAGCATCTCATTCAATGTTTTACAAAGATCTAATATTTTTTGGATATTGATAGGTGTTTGTATTTTTTTCCTTTAAAACCCTTGTTGTCTTAGCAACTGACTTTGTAACATTGTTTGGACTCCGATTGGAATCAGGCTCCAACCCAACCGCAAGCGCATCAGGCTTGAGCCAGTCAAAAATAGTTTAGGCGGGCCTAAAGCCCGACTCAAGGCCTGATTTGTTCAATGGGCTTAAGTATGGGCCTTATGGGACCCGGCCCACGCACATCCCTAAAAGCAACAACACAATGAAGCGTCGAATGATAGACACGATGGCGCAAGTAAACTCAAGTGCACGAAGACAGAATCTTCCATCTATAACGTCAACCAAGGATGGAGTGGTGTTAACTACCAGAGGCAGTCGATGGCATGCTACCGTCCTAGCTCTATAACAGCAAGTGGGTCGATCATGAGATGGAAGACGACCACCTATTGGAGATGAAAGGGTGTGGTGAATATAGAAGGGAATAATTGTCTGCAAGTGAACAGACAACCACTCATTTAACGAAAAACACAGTGAAAGTACTACATGGAAACTTACTAAAATAATCAGGTACCACATTGCGACTTTTAAAAGTTCAGGGACTACATTAATCGAGATGTTAAGTCCGAGGACTTGAATATACTTTACTTTATTATTATTCTTTGTGTTGTATTATGTATTTCATATTTCCACAAAGTATCATAGTAAATGATATAATGATGTTATTATCAAAGTTTAATTATATATTTTATTTTTTAGGTTTCTTGATGTATGATTACATGAAAGATCGAACATTGCTTGTCGCCCAAAGAAGTCCTTATTTGAGTTTGCAATGACATCTGAAGGCAAAGATGACATAGGTAGTTGATGCTTGGAAGTAGCCTTCAATGTTGTTCAACTCAAACGCAAGGCGACAGGCCATTGTTCGGATCGCTGCTACATAAAGAAGATAAAATGCATGTGAAGGTTGACACTCTAGGGCAGCAACTAGTGGATTCATTGCAAGCCAAACAACACTGTTTCGATAGTTAAATGCAACTAACGACAATGAAAGAAGCATGACAATCAAAACCCCAGAGATCAAAGAAAAGCGTGGAAGATTGTGCTACGAGTCTCGACAACATTGGCGGCAAGATGGTGGGATCAATGATGGTGCCCATGGCACATGATGGGTTCCCTCATCGGAAGCTCCTAGAAGAAATGGGCTAGTGAGAAAAAAGGGGAAATGAAAGGAAAGAACATGCCTTGTTACATAAAGAGAACTATGTCAAGGGCAGCAATACATAAGGCATCTTAGGATCGAAGCATCGACAATTGTCGATCATCAAGGGATAACAATAATAACCAGTACAAACGATGGTGTCGTTGGTTCCATGCGACTCAAAGGCGTCTATGAGGAATTAAGAAGCCCTAATAGAATGCAATGCTCACAAAGACCATTAGTCGTCATTTATCTAACTTTGTGTTTAGATTGGGACAAATAGGCTAAAATCTGTTAGACAAAAAAAGGTGAAAACAAAAGCTAAAATATCAAAGTTTTGTTCTTAGAGTAGGCCAAATTGAGCAATTTGGCATGGAATCTTGTAAACAATTCTTTCACAATAAATCTTGTAAACAAAATAAGGTGAAAAATAACAGAAAAAAGTTGTTGGCCATTTTATAAAAATACCAATGAAGAAAAAAGATGGATGAGAGATTTAAAAAATTTGATTGGGAACAAAAGAGAAAAGGCGAGGAAACTAAAAAAAGAGAATGAGTGAATTAGAAAATTTGATAGAGTTTGTGTTTCCCACATAGATATGGGAGTATCGGATTGTGTTGATCAACTCATCCATCATTTATTTAAGTGTTGGTAAAGTTCGCATATGTAAACTATTGTTTAAGAGGTCAACATGCTCATGTGTGGGGCTTAGAGTCCGAATATAGACTATGACATATGATAAAGGCTTGGTATTAAGAGATCTATCGAGACTCCTGAAAAGAGATCACATTCTTTAAGCTAGTGTATGGGATAATTTGAGACTATCATTGAGAGAAGATCCATTGCAATGATTTCATGATGGAACCCCATTATTCAGATCTTCTAAGGTGACAACACTCAGACAGGTCTCCGATGAAGGCTCACCATCTCAATCTCTGCATCTAATGTCCTTAAACCAACAATTGCAGAATTCTCATATCACAAGCGCGCAAGAGGTGCGGTTTTCAAATTTGAGAGTTGAATTTGAGATAAGTACTCGACATATATTGTCCAAGCTGAGGATTTTTTGCTCCAACTTAGGAGGATAGTTGAGAGAATTGTGTAATTGTACCTCTGTGTATCGGAGTTGTTTAATCACAAATTTTTGAATGACAAGACTTGATTATGTTGGCGGGGTTTAGCCAATGCCTTATGCCTTATGTACTCAATGAGAAAAATACAATAAAAAACATACCATGTGGCTTTCTCTTGTGATTTCATTCAGCTCTTTTTTTTATATGTAAGCTCGATAATATGAGACTCAGGTGACCGCTTTCGTTGATATCAAAAGATGTTTATATAAAGCTCACAAAGAGGAGGTATGTAACCTTTGCACATAGACTATACCTTCAACTAAGAAAGATTAAAGGCTTTTATCACGTGTACCCTTCTTAACTTCTGCAATATCAATTATGCTTCTCCCTTTTTTTGTAATATCAATTGTGCCCCTGACTTCTTATTAATTCATAGTTTTGCCCTTCTGTAATATCAATTATGCCCCTACTTCACCTTAACAGAAGGGAAGAACTGTGAATTTTGTAAGAAGTTAGGGGCACAATTCAAACCATGGAAGGTCGTATCCCGATATATCGGCGATATATCGCCGATATATCGATATCGACATAGGACCGATATCGAAATCGATATATCCGATTTCAGGCATTTTCTTCAGAAAGATTCCTAGATATAGCGATATATCGGCGATATATCGGCGATATATCAACGATATATCGATATCGACATGATATCGAAACGATATCGATATCGATATGTCCTTCCATGATTCAAACAAGGGATGATCATAATTGATATTACAGAAGTTAAGAAGGGCACAAGTGATAAAACCCCAAAAGTTGAACGTATGGTTATCGCTACACCCTGGATCAAGGATGCAAAAAACGGTCTAAGCGGCCTTTTAAACGGCCTTTTAAACGTATGTGGTGCCTGACCGCATCGTTTAACCAAAAGCGGCCCATAAACGGTCAGGCCGCATAAACGGCCTTAAACGGTCATTTAAACGACCTTAAGCGGTCTTATGCGGCCTTTTAAGCGGTCTGAAACATCCCTTTAAGAACATGGATCTACTTTTTTCAAAGGATCACCGTTATCCATGACTTTTTGGATTCATGCTATGAATTGTAATTGTTTATCTTGTCTATTTTGACATTTAGATGAAACATTTCCTTGAATTTGACAATATTTGATATATATTGTGAATATGTGATTATATTTTTCTTATTTATTTATACTTTTTTTTATTAATTATATGTATTTAATAATTTTTATTAATTAAAAATGCAAAATCGCATAACCCGTTTAATTTCTGTTTAAACTCCCGCATACCGTTTAATCAGTAATCAATGATCCTACCGACTGAATACCGCATACCGCTTTTTGCAACCTTGCCCTGGATTAGACCGCTCCACTACTGACTGGTCAAGTAGCATCCTGCAGAATTGTATAGGCACACGGGAACCTGACGACTCAAAATGTGCTCACGATAGCCTAAGATGAGCTCAATATTCATAGAAGAGCAGCTTTGCCCCTCTAATCATCAATCAGATCAACACTATATAAGGAAGGGAAGAGAATCTCGTCTGGACAGCCTCGATAGAGGCCGACTCCTTGATCTTTGCTTCCTTGCTTAGCTCGAAAAAGTACGCTAAGAGAAGGCCTAGGCTGACCTGTAGAGAGGGAATTTCCATAATATATAGTCATCATCCTAAAACTAGTCCTATTCGTCAACATTTTGACCTGATTTGAGCTTTTAGTTAGTTTCTTATATATTTCTAGTTCGAAATCTTTCATAAATCAATCTCTCTTACTAAGTCTCGCATCTCGAGGACTAAAGAGGTCGGCACACAGCTCGTGACCGCCAATCTGAACTACACAGTCCTCGTACAAATACTGTGCTAGGAGTCACTGTCCTCCAGGGCCGGCTATCAAATATGGTCTCTTTAGTCTCTTCGGCTCTCGACCCAACTGTGATGCGAAAAATCAACTTAATCAAATATCTGCCTGGAAAAATGCCAAGCCTAAGGTGATGTAGCCCCCGTGTCAAACTAAGTATGAACGACAAATCCCTCTACCGATCATGCATCTCTATCTCCATTTGTGTACATAAATAGTTCCACAGAACTGGATGCCTAAGTGTCCTTCAGAGACAGAGACCACGACGAGTATAATGTCATTCAGATAATAGTAGTCACGCCCGTCTTCTCCTCCTCATTCCTTTCTTCTATAATAGAAAAGTGAGTCGAGGGGGTGTCGAAAGGGGATTAATGACGAAGGGTCAAGATTCGTCTAAAGACTAGAATTTAGATGCACATACGGGGCAAATGTTGTTCCGTAGACAGACGAGTTGTATCCTTTTCCTCTTCGGAGGCATTCTCACTTCTTTTTTCCCTGGAGGATCCACTAGAACTCCTCTTCGGAATTGTCCGATTGGGGAACGACGCGTTACGGTTATCCTCACCTTCCTAACCAACTACCGTATCATACCTTCTGGGGGTCTTTCTGAGAGTCAAGAACCAAGGGTATAAGCATGGAAAGAGAAGCAGACCTTAGCAAATAACCTAGCGGTGGCACTGAGGTTGGGTGTGCGGTGCGGGAAAGATGTCAAAGATCGTCCTAACAATTATTATATTGTTATTTTTCTTTTCTAAATCAAATCAAAATCTGACAAATTCTTAACCATTTACTTAATTATTTGCTTGGAATTAATCGAATGAGAGGTTTTTTCATTTATATCTCCCATTTTCTTTAATGATATAAGAAATGAAAAACGATTTACAACCCCAATTATTTTCAATAATCAATCTTTTTGCAACTGTATGGCCTTCAAAGGAAACAAAGGATAAAGAAAAGAGCAAAGATTGAAGGCTAAAACTCTTCAATGTTCCCCAAGCATTCAAGACAAGAACATAAAATACTTCTTGAAATAGGAGGTTATCTTGCTCTCATTCCACCTCATTTTTTCCTTGATTAAAAGTAGTAGTTGAGTTCTAATTCCTTTCTGATTAAATAAGGGTGGCTTGGATCTCTCCTTCCCAATCTTTACTCAGAATCTGTCATTTCCTCTTTAGTCCAATCACCACAGAGGATTCCTAACTTTTCTTTCTCGCCATCTAACAACCTCACCACATTCCTCCACCTCATGGTCCATTTTCACTGACCCATACCTCAATGTCTTCTTCTTTTAGCATCTTTGACCGCAATATGTCTGATTTGTTTTCTCTGCACATTCAACACCTCCACATCAGAAAATGAGGTGTTGTCTTCTATCCAACTTTAAAATCTCCTCCTCATTCTTTTGAGCAAAGAAGAACCATTCCTCCACTCTTAGGGGGTGATTGGATAGTGGGTTTAGGTGGATTAAACTGGTTGCAGGTAACCCATTTTTGGGTTTTGGTGTTTGGATAGAGGGTTAAAGTGGGGGTGGGTTAGAAGTGGGTTTGGGGTGATGTGATTGTATTGGAGTTTGAAAAAGTGAGAAGTTATTGTGATGTGATTGTATTGGAGTTTGAAAAAGTGAGTAGAAGTGGAGTAGTTTATAATTTTTATATGATATGATGGTATAGTATATTATTTTTTGATGGAATTGATGATGGAGAATTGATTTATTTAATTTTTTTAAAAAGATAAAAAGTGGGACCCACGTGGAGGGAGAAAATATGGGGTAGGGGAGTTAAACCACCCTTGGGGTGGTTTAACCCGATACAAGAACGCACCCTTAGACTTTCTTAGGCATCTCTTTATCTGTCATGACAGAAATCATCTCAAAGCTGACAATAGTCCAAGCTCTTCTTGCATTTTACAAAAGATCTTTCCCTTGTACTTCGCAAAAAATCAGCCCTGACTGAATGGATGTGCCTCATACACTGCTCCTTAATCTCCCTCGAGTTCTTCATTCCTTCTTCCCATGCTTCATCAGCTACAGCAACACCAATACTCTTCTCCGACAAGTTCAAATCATTTAAGAGTATATTGTCTTGTAAGGTTAGATTCACCCTTTTCCTCACTCTGTCTACCTCAACTGCCACCTTGACAACCAAAGAAGACTTCTCATTAACAACCGAACCCGCAGTTCCATTAATGATTCCTTCCACTGACCTAATTGCAACATCAACATTCTTCTCCAAGGTTTACTAAACTTCTTAATTCAATCTTTTGACCTCCTCCCCAATTAGATCAAAGGAATTGGCAGTGTGCTCCGTCTCATATTGATGCAGTAGATTAACATCAATTGTAGTGTTAGCATGATGGTCTTGGTAATGTTTTTGTTGTGTAACCAACATCATATGGATCTGTTATCACATCAATTCCATCTTTTCTCAATAAAACTCAATTTCATCTTATTGAGTGTGCTTGGATTTCTTCATCGTGCACGAAGTACAAAGTCCGGCGGGGTTGCTGCTTCAAAACCCCCAAAACATCTTCTCTAACCTTGTCTGATTTTCTTGCCAGATCCATAGCATCAGTATCAGTTTTTTGATATTTTTTTAATGATAGTTTTTTGGTAATTACTACTCAAAGTATTGAGGTGTCCAGTATTCACTGGGTGTTGCTGCTCCTCTACTTGTTTCTGCTTCTCAGTCTGTTCTAAAACAATCAAGGATTGACCATGACTCCGGATTAGTGTCCCCAAGGACTGTTGTCCTTGGTTCCGCTTCCGATTCCTATCGCGTCTACCCTCTTCAACAGCAGTATACATTAAAGGGATTGCAGAAGCACTTGTTCATGTACTTCTGTACCAGAACAAGAAGGGGTCTATGACGCCCCTAACTGAGTTCCAATTAAATGTTGCTGCATCTTTAAACCATCATGTCAGCTGGTGCTGCCATGAACCAGTGGCTGTGAAGCCACTTTTGAAGCAACCAAAGAAGATTTCTGTTGGCAAATGGAAAGAACAGGAATAAGCTCTGTGCCAGATCCCTTTCCAGAACATCAAATCATCCAAACCCTTGTCTTTAATCATGTAACTAATCTGGTATCATTCAAATGACAAAGTGGTTGGTTCTTTTCATTGTTGTAAAATCCCCCGACTGGCCCGACTAGTAGGTCCGACTAGTCTAGTCGGTGGGGTGGCCGACCGAGTACTGACTAATTCCGACGAAGGCCAATTAGTCGATCAATTTTTGCTTGAAGATACCATTTATTTTTTATTTTTTAAAGCAAACTTATTCTAATATGCTTAATATTTTATTTAAATTCAATTTCTTCTTTTATTTTATTATGATAATATAAAAAATATATATATCTATGTAAATATATAAGAATATGCATACAAAAATGATTTATATATTTAAAATAATTAAAAAATTCAAAACCGATTAAAGCCCGATTAAATCCGATTAGTCGTCCGACTGCCGATTAATCCTTAGTCAGTGACCAAACCGACCGAGTAACGACTACAAATTTTTGCAACATTGGTTCTTTTGACTGCCTACTATGACAGGACCTTGAATATCCATCTGAACACCAAACTTAACCCATTTCTTTTGGTCACAGCTTCAGATTCTTTTGTCACAAACTTCAAATTCTATCTTCACTGCAATGTTGTAAAAGTCACCCGACTAGCCCGACTAGTAGGTCTGACTAATATAATCAGTGGGGTGGCCGATCGAGTACCGACTAGTTCCATTAGTCAACAAATTTTTGCTTGGAGATACTATATTTTTTTATTTTTTTTAAAGCAAACTTGTTCTAATACGCCCAATGTTTTATTTAAATTCAATTATTTCTTTTGACCCATTATGATAGTAAATATATATTTGTAAATATATAATAATATATGTATAAAATGACTTATGTATTTAAAAAATCAAAGCCGATTAAAGCCCGATTAAATCTGATTAATCACCCGACTGCCGATTAATCCTTAGTCAGTGACCAGACCGATCGAGTACCGACTACCGACTTTTGCAACCTTGCTTCGTTGCATTGACAAATTTGCCATTCTCCAAGATGTGTCCAAACACACATCTCAAGCAAAATTTGAAAGTTTTTCTTACATGATCTTTAGCTTGACACATTGCCTTCAATTCCGTATTACGATGTGAAGAACTGTTAGAAAATAAGCATGCGGAAGCAAAACATGGAATAAGAATATAGAACACGAAGAACAACGGGATTTTTATGTGGAACCCTACTCCGTGACGAGCGGGATGAAACCACGGGAAAAGCCCTCAAAGGGGCATGTTATGCATTGCACTTTCTCATCTGATACAGGAGGCCTGGGGCTCCTTATATAACCTCCACAGGGCCTCCAAGTCCCACCACTGGACGATGTGGGACTAAACAACTGGATGGGGTAAATGGATCCTGGAGGTATCCATTTACCCGTCTACAACTCAATAGGCGCAATACCAAATACTCCAACACTCCCCCTCAAGCTGGAGCATGAGAAAGAAACTCAACTCAATGCTACAGGACACTACGGACAATATCAACCCAACGCGCACATTGCTGCAGTTGAGGACGTTGCTTCTCATGTCATGCAGGTGAGGAGGATGAACGGGCTGGAGTGTGAGTCTTCTGAATCTTCTCGTCGGAGAGCATGTGCTCTGAACTGCACATGTCAGAGTCACTGGAGGTATCCATTTACCCGTCTACAACTCAATAGGCGCAATACCAAATACTCCAACACTCCCCCTCAAGCTGGAGCATGCAATGCTCAGCTTGCACAAACAGAAAGAAACTCAACTCAACGTTACAGGACACTACGGACAATATCAACCCAACGCGCACATTACTGCAGTCGATGACGTTGCTTCTCATGCCATGCAGGTGAGGAGGATGAACGGGCTGGAGTGTGAGTCTTCTGAATCTCCTCGTCGGAGAGCATGTGCTTTGAACTGCGCATGTCAGAGTCACTGCAACTGAAAATGAGTCTCCTCGTCCGAGTACTCTGGCCCGCCACAATAATGTGGACAACTGCTCCATCTCTGAAAAGGGCCGAATTGGAAAAGGCCGTGGCTGTGCAATCCTTGTCGGAGTCCATGGTCGCTGGAGAATGGAGTCTGAAAATAGTCTCCTCGTCGGAGAACTGGGTCTCTCCCATCTGGCGCAGAGAATGGTGCACTGCTCTGGTGTACCTATGATACCACATGAAAACCCTTGCTCTGGAGTCCCTATGGCTCACATGAAAACTCTGGCCGAAACAACCACAAGAATGATGGGGACCACGAAACTGAAGACCGCATACTCGTGCGTGTCTGAATCTCGAGACTCGAAAATATCTGACATCGAGTCTGAACATCTGGCTGGTCTGCAAATCTGGATCTGGATCTGGAAAATCTGAATAGACCTGTGACTCTACATATACTCCCCCTTTCTCCCATACTTGTCGAAAAATTGACATCGACTAAGTTGGGAGAAGACAAGATAGAATGGGGAGAAAACATGAACTTGCGGCTTTGCGTCATTTTTTGTTTTAAATAGCCGACCCTTTTTTTAAAGCCGTCTCATTTTTCATTTTTTTACGGCTTTTCATTTTCTTTCCTTTTAAATTTGCGTACGGATTTTTCTTGTACGCGTTTTTTTTTCTCTTTTTTCCTTTTTTTAACAAACAAACGTGACCCATTTGGGCCCAAAGAAACCTTAACCCGTTTGGGCTTTACAAAAATACAACTTCTTTTCCTCTCTCTCTCTCCTCTCTCCTTTTTTTTAAACAGGCCTTCCCTTTTTTTAATACAGCCTGATTTTTTTCCAATGCACTCGGCCCTCTTGGGCTCTAAAACTGCACAGAATAATAATAATTTTTTTAATAAAATGCCATGGGGCCTGCTCAGGCCCTTGGAAGAAAGCATGCGCCTCCACCCCCTTTAGGGTTCCCACTTGCGGGAACCCCGCGAGCAGGACCGCCGCCTCGATCTGGGTGCGCCACCTTGCCTGGGCAACGCCTTGAGCCACGCGGGGCTGGCTGTGCATCAGGGAGATCGCACGGCTTCTGGGAGAATGCGAGGGGCTGTCAGCGCCGCTTCTCTTGGCGACGCCGTCTGTGGTGGAAGGAGCCCGCGCCGGGGCATGCGAGAAGGGCCGCCTGCGCGATGCCAAGGGGAAGATATCGCCTCGCCTGGAGTCAAAGGATCGCGCAAGGGGCTGCGCGCGTTCTAGAGGGTTGCGCGAGGAGGAGAAGAGGATTCCGCCTGGGGAAGAAGCTCTGCCTTCTAGGGTTCCCTCCAACCTGGAGGAGAATCGCCACCTTCAGGGTGTTATGATGAGGCTCGCGCGGTGTTGCTTTGTCGTTGATGGAGAAAGAGACGAAGAAGGGCTTGCGCTAGATCTCATATAATGATCTTCAAAATTGAATCTAGGACGTAAATAAAGAACATGAACATATCTTCAAAAAATAAAGTCACCAAACTCGAATCTCGAACAAATGGAAAACTATCTTCGCGAAATCGAACCCGCTCTGATATCATGTTAGAAAATAAACATGTGGAAGCAAAACATGGAATAAGAATATAGAACACGAAGAACAACGGGGTTTTTACGTGGAACCCTACTCCGTGAGGAGCGGGATGAAACCACAGGAGAAGCCCTCAAAGGGGCATGCTATGCATTGCACTTTCTCATCTGATACAGGAGGCCTGGGGCTCCTTATATAGCCTCCACAGGGCCTCCAAGTCCCACCACTGGACGAAGTGAGACTAAACAACTGGATGAGGTAAATAGATCCTGGAGGTATCCATTTACCCATCTGCAACTCAATAGGTGCAATACCAAATACTCAAACAAGAACCAAAGGTTTAGGTAGATCAAATTCCACACGAACCATCAAGTAACTAGGTCAGGTGAATTCCAATACCACTTTAGGCAAATGGATTTCCTTCCCAAGAACTTGTTTATCGATTGCATAAGTCCAGGACTATAAAGATGAACACTAAGTCTTGGCTGCCCAGTCCACATCTCAAGCTGGGTTGATCTCAAATTAGGTCTGGAAAACGGTGACCAAAGGATGATAATGACCCGTTCTTTTAGTAAACGGCAGTCTCCCATTGCGTATGACTTAATAAAATCCATTGCTGCATCATATCTTATCAAAATATAATTATCATCTAACGGTCCCAAAAATTATTATCCTTGATGGCACATTCTCTGCTTCAAGAAATTTTTGAACCTAACCAAATCCACCCTTGATGATTAAAATCTAGCAATTAATCTTGTGACAAATGGCGACTGTAATGTTGTCATTTCCTCTTCAGGGATCTCTACCACATAATCTCCATCCGCAAAATTGTGCATGCACCTCAAGCTTGATGAGGTGGAGCTCAACACCCCCAGAATCTAAGTCACAATGAATGAAGATCTTCCCGTGATCTCATTTAATTGCCTCCAAACTCGGAGCCATCAAACCCTATCAATTCCAAGGGAAAAGGAACAATACAATCTTCATCAGATCCAAACGAATATAGGATTGGATGAAAACTCTTAAAAATAGAAAACAAGATCTGAGACCTGATCGCAGATCAGCCTCCCAGATTGATCCAAATCATACCAGCAATGGGGGAGACACCATACTCGCATTCTCAATTGGCCATAGGAGCAGGAACGGGTGGGATAGTCCAGATAAAATCATGTTTTATTGATTGTTCTTTTATTCCACTTATTATATTTCATATTTCCACAAAGTACAAGGATGAGAAGCTTTCTAGGTTGAAAACAGTAATCTTTACTAAAAAAACTTAAAACGTCATGTAAATAGACTCAGGCGGCAGTGACGACACTCATCACCCCCTCAGCATCTCACTGTCTCGACTCCACCTTGGTGCACTGAGGCACACACTTCATAGATTCAAGCAAGGTGTAAGCCTCAACACCTCGAGGTGTATTTTCTAAAGCCATGAATATTGCTAATACATATCTACCACCAACCTAATAATGATTAAAATGTCAAGTTTGGCAAAAACAATGATGGTTTCTTCAGGCAGTTACCTTGTGTGCCCAGCGAGTCAAGCGTTCGCTTGGGCTATGCATTGGGTCAAATGTTTGCTGAAGGCAATTTGGGTCAACCGATCACCTGGGCAATATCCTAAAGCAGAAGCCCTCAGGTCAAGTGCTCATCTAGGCAAAGCCTGAAGCAAAATGCCCCGTCCTAGGCACCAAGGATGAGCACCCGGAGCCGGAGTGCATTTGGCATCACTCAAATATACCATGGATATATTTCCGTTTCAAAAAGTCTAAATATACAATGATTTTTTTTCTTCAGGCAGTTACCTTGAGTGCCCAGTGAGTCAAGCATTCGCTTGGGCTATGCATAGGGACAAATGTTTTCTGAAGGCACTTGGGTCAACCAATCACCTGGGCGATATCCTAGAACTTCAAAACACTTAAATAACTGTTTATCATAACTGTTCCTCTTATTGCCCCAATCCGTAGCACTTCAAAACTTCAAGGACGTATACATGACTTCAAGCATAAATATCAATTAATCATAGCATTCCCCTTCTTATTGCTAATTAAACATTAATTTAAAAAGCTACAACCGATTCCTTATTCCACCAACAAGCCCAACCAATTACAACAGCCCTGTTCCTCGATTTTCCTCTCTCAGGTCCCATTACCTTTCCAGCTCATCCATCCAAGCAGACAAAATAATTCATTTAATTTTAAAGAAACTCTCTTTTTTCAATTCGAACAAGCGTTCCAGAGTACAAAATTACCAAATAAACGATCACGAAAACTTCATAGCGTCAAAGAGCAAGAGTTTGATTTCAACAAAAATATCCAAAACACATCTAATATATACACCTAAACAAACAAAAGGATTATTTTTTCCCATCAAACGACCACTCCCAATGCATAAATTCACCAATAACAATCAAATGGGGGCCCAAATACCAACGATGGATCAGGAAAGGCATCAGAAAATGGCAACAGATTACCATATTGTGCGCCCATTTTTCGTCGTCCTGCAGTTGAGAGCTGATGAAATTCTTCACGCTCTCCAGCGAGGTCGCCATCTCGATCAAGGTAGGGTTTTCGAGGGTTAGGGTTTTGGGCGGTTTCGTGAAGGTCGAAAAGTGGAGGCCTTTCTTTACGGAGAAATGGGTGAAAGTTTATCAGGAAACACAAACCAACACTGTGAATTACACGTGATATCTAGATGGTCTCTTTCTTTTATTGGTGATTTTAATTTAAAATGTCATACAAGCCATTCATGATGTGTCTTTATATTATATATATAGGGTAAAATGTTTATGCCCCTCAAAGAGAGTTAACTTAGTTCTCCGCTCCTATTTTCACACATTTTTTTATTTTTTTCAAAATAAAAACTGTGTAAATTCATTATTATATCCTTATATTATGTCATTCAAATTTTGTACGAAACAGAAACTGCCACGACCTCCATTCAGACATAGTCGATTTAAAAAACTCTAGGACCGTTAAAAAATGTCTATATGGATGAAGGCCGTAGAAGTCTTTGTTTCACACGAAATTTAAATAACATAATAATGGGATATAGTGATCAATATTCACGGAAAAAATTTCCAAAAAAAAAACTAAAAAATGGAGAAAATTGGGCGAGGGAGCTAACTCATATATATATATATAGAGAGAGAGAGAGAGATTAATGGGGTTGCCCCCTTGGAGCAGCCAACATTGCAGCCCTGCGCCATTTTCGACGTTTTTTTTTTTATTTTTTTTGAAAAATATCGCCATGTATATTCATCCCTATATCATTCCTATATGCCACTCGAATTTCGCCAGAAACAAAGACTCCTACGGCCTCCATCCAAACAGTCATTTTTTAACGGTCGCCAGGATTTTTTAAATCGACATTATCTCGGTGGACGCCGTAGGAGTCTCTGTTTCTGACGAAATTCGAACGACTATAGGAGGGATATAGGGGTGAATATACATGGTGATATTTTTCAAAAAAAATTAAAAAAAACGCCGAAATAAGGAGTGGGGCAGCCATGTTGGTTAGTTAATTTTCGCATTTAAAATAATTAAATATTCCAGATTTATTTTCACTCTTTATTAAATGATGGTCTTCGACTAAATATTGACTACCAACATTTACAATCTTTCCTGATACGAATCTAAGATTTGTATCCTCAATCAACGATATCTTCCTTAAGTTGGATCAAAATAAAAAAAGCGAAAAGAGGACAAAGAACACATCGCAAGAGGGACATGAACCTCTAAAAAAGCACAAGAGATCAAATCATTTATAGAGCCTAAAGAAGGAGGCTTATCCCTTCAATGAATACATCAGGCGAAACCCACCAAGATCCCTCGACCACTTGTGTTTCTCCTACATCATGTGTAGCACATAGGGATGCAGACATATAGGTATATATTTGTGTCTAATCTACTACCATATCCATTTTATACAGATTTTGATATCTGTATCAGTATCCATTCTAAAATAGATACGAATATAGACATCACTTTGACTCCGCAAAACATTCATATCGGCATCCATATCTATATTCCCATTTTCATATATATATATATATATATATATATATATATATATATATATAGGGGCTGGGGAAGCTGCACCCGGGGGTGTAGCTAACTAGTTGCACCTGGCCATTTTTTTCTTTGATTTTTTGTGTTTTTGAAATGAAACCTAGGGGGATTTAAATCACTATATATCACCATGATATCATACCAATTTCAACTAAATTCGACATTTCTATCATCTCCATCAAGGCTATGACATTTTAACGGTTTCAGAATTATTGAAATTGACCATATCTAGATGGGCATGCTAGGAATGTTTGTTTTGCATGAAATTTGAAACACATATTCCACACAATAAACTAAGTAAATCCCCCATAAGTTTCCATCAAAAAAATCGAAAATCAATGAGAAAAATACCCGGGTGTAGCTAGTTGGCTGCACCCCCCGGTGTAGCTTCCCTTTTCCCATATATATATATATATAGGGTAAAATGGGACTGCCCCCATGGGGGGAGCTAACTTGGCTCCCCCCGCACCATTTCACCCTCTTTTTTTATTTTTTTCGAAATTTCTTCCGTGGATTTTCATTAATATATCCCTATATTATGTCATTGAAATTTCATGCGAAACAGAGACTTCTACGACCTCCATCTAGAATGGTCATTTTTAGCAATTCTGTTACCGTTAAAAAATGGTGATCTGGATGGAGGCCGTACGAGTCTCTGTTTCTCACGAAATTTTAATAGTATAATATAGGGATATAGTGATGAATATTCACGAAAGAAATTTTCAAAAAAAAAAATAAAAAAACCGGGCGAAATAGCGGGGGGGGCCAAGTTAGCTACTCCCACGGAGCAGCCCCATTTAACCCATATATATATATATATATTAACCATATGATTTTATACCTTGTTTGACCTTATTTAGTGTAATTGCCATGATATAAGCCTATTTAATATATTTATATCATATATATTCCATTTATTATTTAAGCTAATCTATAGACTGATTCAAATACTACGTGTATGCGATCACTATCTGTTTTACATATGTATCCATTTATTAAGGATATGATAACATACTTTTTAATATCCGTCAGTATCCATATCTGCATCCGTGTTCGTATTTAAAATGAATAAGGATATCGGAACACATATAGTCATTGTACTTTGGGGATTCATAAAACAAAATTTAAGCATTCTTTAAATGTATAGCAATATATCTAGAGCTCAAGTGTATGGCGAGTACAAGTCAAACTATTAGTTATATGTTAAATCTAATGCATGGAGGATTATTATCTACTTTCATGATGTTTCTAACATTTATGTCTATTTAATATTACAATGTCAAGTGCAAAACTATTCACTATAAAATTTAGCAAAAAATAACATATGTATATGAATTTTCATCTCGTTCCCCACTCAACATTTATATTCATGTCCCCATATCTCATACCGCACATTTTCCCTTTTTTTCGTTTTTTAGCAAAGATTCCTCGATCCTAAAATAGATGGCGGTACTCCGTCTCCTTCGCATGAGAAGATGATAGCCACGCTACGTCGAGTTTTTCATTGACACATGTCTTGATTCGGGGCCTATTTGGACATCTCTCCCCAGCATTCTCTTTGTATTGGTTATCCTTGCATGACAACCAACAGTGATGCCCATCATTGACATGACTACAATGATTATAAAGTGAGCGATCAATAAATTATTCTCACCATCTTGTAGTTTCTTCCTTTGTATATCAAAAATCGTTTATGACTCATGGCTTTAATTTAGATACCAATGATTGCCACGATTCAAAAAGTGATTTCCTCGTGCTAGTTTATTTCTTGTTATTTTTTTATTTATAAATATTAAGAGTAGTTTATTTTTTTTGCAGGAGCTTGATTTATTGCTTCAACATACAATTTGCTCTTTTATCAATATTATTCTTCCTCTTTAATAGGCCTCATATAAATTTACATGCTTTCGTCACAAGAAAAAGAACAATTTTAAATTCCAAAAATTATGCAATAATTGAAAAAAGTTGTGTTTCTTCAAACTTTATATTAATGCACTTGATATTTTCATTGATCTCAGATATTTTTTTTACTTTACGTAGATATTTACATTCAAAAATAAGAAAATAGCATTCTTAAGTTTGTAAATTCTTTATTTGGAATAGTGCATATCATCAAACTTTAAAACATCAATTAACATTTTAAATTTGAAATAAAAATGAATCGAAATTGAATACTTCAAACTCAAATGAAGCCAGTTTGAATTTAAGTTAGTGAACTCGTTTAAATCTCGAATCGAGTTGGGATTTGAAACTTTTTAAATGAAGTGAATCTAAATCATGGTGCATTCGAAGATATTTGATTCAATTAGTAACCCACGTAGTTTCATAATAACTTCTTTTCTCTTTCTTGATCGATGGCTTGTTTATACTTAATGACGGCTCAATGTATGCAAAACTTTTCCTTCACCATCTTATCAATTTTTCTTAAAAAACAGAAGTTTATGGATTTGAATCCTTTTAACACGAGTAATAGCTGATATTAAATTAAAAAATAATATATAAAATGTAAAACTTATATTATATATTTAGGGTAAAATGGGTATGCCTCTTAGAGGGAGCTAACTTGGCTCCCCTGCCTCATTTTTCTCATTTTTATTTTTTTTTGAAAAATACTTCTGTGGATTTTCATTACTATATCCATATATTATATTATTCAAGTTTCGTGTGAAACAGAGACTCCTACAGCTTCCATCCAGACATGGTCGATTTCGACAATTCTACGATCATTAAAAAATAACTGTTTGGATAGAGGTCGTAGGAGTCTGCTTCGCATGAAACTTGAATGACATAATATATGGATATAGTCATGAAAATCCATAGAAGCATTTGTCAAAAAAAATAGTAAAAATGGGACGGAGAGAGCCAAGTTAGCTCCTCCTAGGAGGCAGCCCATCTTACCCGTGTGTGTGTGTGTGCACGCACGTATGCGCGTGGGCGTGAGCTAGCGTGGGCGCGTGCATGCATGTGTCTTTCCAGCCGAACAAAGAATGGACATTTATTCTCCATCGTTATTCCTGCTTATTACCAAACCCAACGCCCCATAAGGATGTTTTAACACTATATATCATGATATTGCTATTTAAAATTCAGCTTAATTCAAGACTTCAATTCCCTCCATCAAAACTGTCAAATTTTAAGTCTCAAATTTGCTAAAATTAACCCCCTTTAAATGGACATGTTATGAATGTTAAACAAAATTTAAAACACATATTTCATTTATTATTCTAAGTAAACCTTTCCTCCCCTCAAGGTTTCATTTCAAAAAAAAAACAAAGAAAATACGAGGAAAAAAGTATGAACATGCTCTTATATACATCCAGGGAATATACTCGTTTAACCCATGTATATATATCACAAATTCACAGAGACGCCCGTTATTATGGTCTGGAAACTGATCGAGTATGTTAGATTTTTCAATACACTATGCAAATAAAAATTGACGCTTCAACATATCTATTTATTTCGAAATTCCAACTTACGGACTAAACATTTACAATAAAAAAATATACAATATTTAGATAATAAAAAATACACCACCTAACTGTTTAATCCTCGAGAGAAATTTTAATGTGCATGTTGAACTCTTTAGGAAAAACCCCATTAAACATTAACATCTGACCAAGAGATCTCCAATTTCAATGGCATGCCTGAACTAAAAAGTAATTGAACTTCAGTAACAATGTGATACTCAATCTTTAAGATTTGTTTCATCTTACTAAAGTTCCAATGCTGTCTTGACCATCAACAACGGTCAACTGTTTCTTCTACAGAACCGCAAGGCACATGCTCCACTCGAGCAAGTCAAGCAAGAGTTACCTGCCAGCAAATAACTAATAACATCTCCACTTTCCGCACCAAATCAAGGACTCAGGCTTCTGTTTCGCCTCCCACCTACAATCTCGACATGATCACCTGTAGAGACAACACGGCAACATCCCTCAAAACAACCACGCATTCAAAGAAACATCAGCAAGTACCTCAATGATCCACAGAAAGCATTCGGATCGATTAACAGGCGTCTAGAAGACCATTGAAACAATGTTCAGGAAGAAACCATGCACAACTATAACTGAACCAAAGAACCAGCCAATAAACATATAAAAATGATCTAAAATGCCTAATCTACTCTTTAAGATGCGCATAGAACAAAGCATCAAATGCCCACATCCAGCCTAATTTACTCTTTAAGATGGTATAACTATATGGAATGATAATATGGGACTGCTTTCTGTTTTCAACTACGTAATCAAATCTGGAGAGTGATATTCTCTGGCCCCTTGGCAATCTATAAATATCTTGTGGCATCATCAATTGGTGGAGTAATACTTAAATACAATTCAATGAACAAATTATAATTATGATTTACCTCGAGTGGTGGTCCTCTTCTCCTCAATAACAATATGGCGCCCTGCAATCGTGACCGATGCCTGAAAACATAACAAATTATTATATTTCAAGGAATTACTGAAATAGAGTTCCATCTCCATTAGTTAACTTTCTTATGACCTCCTTCAAAAGCACGGTGCATAGGTTGGAACTTGGAACTACAGTTCTATGGACGGCACCATTAGTTTCAATGTTGACTCCAACTGTGTGGACCTTGGCATCCGGTGGAGCGGCTGCAACAGATTGCTTATTAGATTGAGCTTCAGTGTTAACTACGGCTGTTTGAACCTTGGCATTTGTAGATGGAATGGCAGGAGAAGCAGCAACTGCCCTTGTAACTTTAACCTGTATAATAAAATACCACAGCAATATCAACCAACAGAACCAGATAGTGCGGGAAATAATTGGAAGCCTTCATTTGTAAGAATTAAATTTGTTATTAAGCTAATCTGGAAACGATTGGAAACCTTCAGTGGCAAAAGACCAGGATTCATGCCTGACAGAAAACATCAAATTACTCATAGGTTCAGGAGGCTTACGATAGAAGCATATGACTTCTTGGGTGTATCTTCCAAAGGTTGGAAACTCATGCTAGACATCACAAGCTCAGAGGCTACACAAATTTGGCTGGTATTTGAAGTTGCCTCGGGAATGTCACAGGCTTCTATGCAGCCATTCTCCATTGATTCATGAGTTTCATCACAACCACTGTTCTCTTCAGTGTCTGCCGTTATAGTATTCACCATATCAAGGACAGGGGCTGCAGTTAAATCTGCTAATACCGTACATTATAAGTATATTCTAAGAATATGACAAAGAAAAAGGCGACATTTCTATGATAAGAATCCTTAGAAGAATATACCATTACCTGGAGAAGTTGCAGGAGTGGCACTAGGGGCATCAGGTCCATTAACCACAACAGACTCCATTCCCTCTACAGGGTCTTCGACCACAAACCGAAGAACATCATTCAGGACAAAATAGCCTGAAGTTTCCATTGGAGCAAGAAAGAATGACTGAGTGAATTTCTGCACTATGCCATCCTTTCCTGTCAATAGCCCTGTCACCAATACAATCACCCCATCTTTGTATGAAGGCTGTGAATCCACAGTTTTGATCTCAACAGTATAACCCTTGTAGTCCACACACAGACATGACCTTCTCATCAATAGCCTGACAAAAAGTTCAAGAATACTGTAATTCAAGAATGATACTGTTGAATGCAGCATACACAAACTATTCAAAAGTGATTATAGAGGAGGACGAAACATTTCTTGAAAGAAAGAGGCCGAGACATTTCCATTTAATAAAGATAAAATCAAGCAATATAAAACCCGTCGCAAAAATCGCTGCCTACACTACAGCAATGAATACACACCACGGCAGAATTACAATGTCACTTCTAGGTTTGACGTGACTCAATCAAGTGACATCTTACATTCAATGGTGCAACAGACGAGAGTTTATTAGTGTTATCAAAGGTCACTTCTTGGTTCTGAAACTGAGTAAGAAACCAACAAAGACACGGATTTTTTTGAATGGGTAATCATAGGCCTTGAATACGGAATCACAACTTTTCTTTGCTGCAGACCAACATAGAAAATTGTTTTCCATTCTGTTGATTATGCAATACCACGGTAAGTGCTTTCTCGTGTAGGCTATAGTGACATCTCCTCACCAATCCAATGCACCGACAATGAAAAAAGAACCACCAAGTTGGTCACGCTCGCAGCTTGGAAATAAAGGACCAACTCTAGAGTGAAGTTGAAAATGATGCTTAGCAACTCGAAGCCGATGATGGCGTCGTGTACAAACGTGCACTCCCAAAAGCACAACAAATGATGTATTCATTTTGAACCCTAGAAAGATGAAAGACAAAGATTATTATTATCATTTCCTCTTCGAGGTAGAAGTCAAATAGGGCGTCGACATCGCGTCATGAGAGGCCAGGGACGCATAGCCACATGACGATGCCCTACGTCAATGGCTATCATTAACAAGGTTATCATGAAGAGGTCACTATCGAGAAGCGCTAGCAACGATGGAGCTCTGATACCATGTAGAAAAATATAAAGCGGAAGCGGAATGATAAAACAGAGCAATAGACAAGAAAGATAAACATGGGAACACCATGATTTTACGTGGAACCCTACTCCGAGAGGAGCGGGATGAAACCACGGGAGAAGCCCCTGAATTGGGCATTTCTTCTATTGAATTTCTCAATGAGTACAGGGGGTGTGGGGCTCCTTATATAGCCCCACGGACAGACCCAACAGTGACCGCTCCCCCATGTGGTACTAAACACATGGGTGGGCTCTTTTCTTTTCCAACACTGTTGATTATGCAATACCACAGTAAGTGCTTTCTCGTGTAGGCTATAGTGACATCTCCTCATCAATCCAAGGCACCGACAATGAAAAAAGAACCACCAAGTTGGTCACGCTCACAGCTAGGAAATAAACGACCAACTCTAGAGTGAGGTTGAAAATGATGCTTAGCAACTCGAAGCCGATGATGTTGACAATGAAAAAATAATGTATTCATTTTGAACCCTAGAAAGAAGAAGAAAGACAAAGATTATTCTTATTTCCTCTTCGAGGTAGAAGTCAAATAGGGCGTCAACATCGCGTCATGAGAGGCCTGAGACGCATAGCCACATGACGATGCCCTACGTCAATGGCTATCCTAAACAAGGTTATCATGAAGAGGAGGTCACTATCGAGAAGCGCTAGAAGTAGCAACGATGGAGCTCAAGGGGGATTGCAACGGAACATGGCTGCGATGAGTTCATTTCACGAATCCGAAATAGAGGGAAAAGATTTTTTTATTCAAAAGAGAGGGAAAACGTGTGCGGTTCCCGCCCCAAGATTTACGACACAACAACAAAGTCTTTTTCTACATAGGGTCGACTACATGGATTCTTGCTCAAATCCATGTTGAAAGATTCGACTAATTTTTTACGTTGCTCGTCGACTACCTAACGCAACCCCTGCAAGAGTGGGATTTGAACCCTGGTCTTTGGTGTGGTAGACACATTGTACTACCACTAGACCATTAAGTGGGTACTTAGATCCAAAAAATTAAGATCTCTTCATATATTCTCATTCCAACATTTCGTGGGCCTTCCTCGACCTCTCTTAATCGTCTCAATGTCCCAAAACCCGCATCTCCTAACCGGTGCATCAACTGGCCTCCTTTGCAAATTGCCAAGCTACCTTAAGCGGTTTTCTCGCATCTTATCCTCGATCGGAGCTACACCAACTTTCCTTATGATTGCATCATTCCGAATCTGATCATTATACGTATGTCCACACATCCACCTTAGCATTTCATTTCTGCTATTACCATTCTCTGCATATGTATATGGTCCATATGCTAAGATTCAGATTCATAGTGCACAACAGTTCTCACGATTGCTTTGTAAAACTTTCCTTTGATTTTCAAAAGAATTTTCTTATCATAGAGAACAATAGAGGCTCCTCCACTTTAGCCAACCTGCATTTATTCTATTAGTAACATCTCCATCAATGTCCCATCATGTTGCAAAATAGATCCCAAGTATCCAAAAGAATCTCTCTTCTAAATGTTATCATCACCAATCTTCATCTCGATTCATTCACCGTTGCTTCCACCAAAAGTACACTGCATATGTTCAGTCTTAGCCTACTTATAAAAAAACATTTAGTCTTCAATGCATGTCTTCAAGCCTCAAGCTTCTCATTTACTCCATCTCTAGTCTCATTAATCAACACAATATCATTGGCGAATAACATACACCAAGATATCTCAACCTGAATGTGACTTGTCAACTCATCCATAAACAAAGTAAAAAGTAACGGGCTCAAAACTGAACCTTGATGCAGATTGCATACCAATGTTTATGTCAAAATAATTAGCCTTCCAAGGCTGAGTCCTTACACAAGATGAAGCCTATCATGCTTATCCTTCGAGGTTAATGTATATGGCAGGTACTACTTGTCTCTTTCCCAAAACTCTCCACAATATCTCCCACAGGATAAAATCATAAGTCTTTTCCAAATCAACAAAAATCATATGGAGGTTCTTCCTTTTAGCTCTATAAATATCCATTATTCTTCCAAGATTGAGTCCTTATACAAGATGAAGCCTATCATACATATCCTTTGAGGTCAATATATAGGGCAAGTACTACGTGTCTCTTCCCTAAAACTCTCCACAATATCTCTCATAGGATATAATCATAAGCCTTTTCCAAATCAATAAAAATCATATGGAGATTGTTCTTTCCTTCCCCAATGAAAAACTTATCGAAATACCGCTTCCATCCAGTCTCTATATCCTTCTGAATAACAAACATGTAACTTTCCTCATCCTTAATGCATCTCACTTGAGAAAAATCTTTGATCTTTCTTTCTCTTGCTTTGGCCAACCTGAATATATCCTTATGGCCCTCCTTAGAGTCGAGATTTTTGTACAAAACCTCATAATCTTTTGACTTAGCTTAGTTTATAGCCTTCTTCGCTTCCTTCTTCGCTATTTTGCAGTTTGTGGCAGTTTCCTCTATTCTATCCTTAGACATAGCTTTAAAGCATGCTCTTTTAATTTTGAAATTCTCTTACACCACTCTACTCTACCACCAAGCCTCCTTTTGACCTGGAGCTCCTCCCTTTGGCTCGCCTAGCATTTCTTTGAAAATCTTTCGAATACAAGATGATACCCGCCTCCCGCATCTCATTTGCACTTTCATTACAATCCCAAGATAAGTCTTCTAAAACCTTCTCCGTGAAGCTTGATTGCTTCAATTGAAGATTCCACCATCTAGTTATAGTGTTCTTGGAAACCCTCCTTTTCTTTATCAGCCCTTTTATTTGCACATCCATGACTAACGAGCTATGTTGTCAAGTTATCTCTTGGGATTACTTTGCAGTCTTTGCAACACAACTAACGTCTTCTCCTCAACACAAAGTAATATATCGATGTCCTAGTCGGGCCACTCTTATAAGTAATTAAGTTAAGTGTTCTTCCCTCTTCTTGAAGAGAGTTCTACTACGAAGATCACAAGGCGTTACAAAATCTAGAATGACTTTCCCTCTTCATTTCTATCCTCGAAGTCATGGCCTCCATGAACACTAGCATACCACGAAGCATCCTTTCCCGTGTGTTCATTAAGATCTCCACCTAGGAAAATCATCTCTCTTTGTGGGATTCCTTGCATAATCTTATTCAAATCTTCCAAAAAACTTGTTTAATCATTTCATCTAAACCAATTTGTTGTGCATAAACTGAGAGGATATTCAGAATTTCTTCTTCGAGCACCACTAATTTTAGCAACATAATCCGATCCACGGATCTTGACATCTCAACCACACAAATTCATCTTGCTCTCTTGGTAAAAATGTGATATTCAGAAGGAACTAGCCAAAATTGATTTGTAAAGTTCATCTTGCTCTCTTGGTACTAGCTTCTTCACTTCGACATCCTTATCAAAAGTCAAGGATAAAAGGGCTCAGGAAATGTCACTACAATCTCATTACAAACTCCCCAGCAACTAAGTCCCTGCTGGTCAATCCATACTAACAAATACAAAAAATCTGCACCACAAACTATAAATCTCTCCAGCACTCAAGTGCCCTTAAAACAGAGCAACACTTTGAGAATTCCATGAATAATAGAACCATTAACCATAGAAACAACTGTGATTAGAACCTCGTCAAAAGATCAAGATGGTCCATTAGAGAATACAATACAATAAATGATTCGTAATTACATGACATAAAAACCCGCACACATCCATTCTCTTTCACTTCACAAATTAAATCAACCCAAACCATTTTCCACTAGTTATATGAATGTGCGGACTCAACTTTTTAAAAGCTAGAAGAGGACTACCCAAAATGATACTCCGTAATTCATTCCATTATCAATGTAAATTGATACTACTAACCTACACCAGATCCAACCAAATTGAATAACCCACCAATGCCAAGTACACAGCTTTGTCTTGGTGAATTGCATTGTTTTAGCAATATATATCATGCATGAATGCCATTGCGATCCTTTAGTTAAAATCACCCGTGAGACTGCAAGATGCCGACGTGAGACATTAGTCATGCTATATGTAGAAAGTGTAATACCAGATCGAAACCCCTATTTGGAAACTCCGTCAAACAGCATCAAATCCAGATGCATCTTTCTATTGGATCAAAAGAGATTCTCACAACATAGCTGTCATAGTGCAAGAAAAACATGTGGTCCGTATCTCCTCAACATTCATACCAAGTGGGTAGGTTTTTTCTGTGTATCTTTGTTTAATGCTAACAATTTTTCGTGTATACCTTAATAAAACAACCTCTTCCTAGACAGCCATGCATGCAAGCAAGCCTTCTAGGTGTTTTGACCTTCCAAACAAGGCGGCAATACATGGTGAAAGCCTAGTACAAGTCTTGAGTGTGGTCTTCTATAAGTGCATCGTAAGAATCCATTCGGGATCTACGTAAACCCGAACCCAATCCGATTAGGGTCCGATTAACACAATAAAGTTGTTTGTCAATGTAAAACAACCTAAATCGATCAATAGATCGCGAATTAAAAGTTGTTCGGGCACGACCAAAAATCGGTCGCATCGTAATGCATGCTCGAAAAAAAGCCGCGACGCAAATTCGGGAACCGCGAAACGAACCGAGACCGCCATAAAATCCGATTCGACGAAATAAGATCAGCGGAAGCGACCGTTCGTCAATCGGAGATCGTTTGATATTTTTAAATCACAAAATTTAACCCCAAAACAAAATTGAATCTCGTCATCCCCCCCTTTCCAAGGGCAGCACCGCACCATTTTAGACATGTCAACAATCCATCCAGTAAAGAGGCCATTGAGAAGATATTTGATGTTCCATGATCGGTTGATCCAACCGAGAGTCCAAACAAATGGCTGCCAACCCTTGTCTCTGTAACGTCCCGGGCTTAGGTCCCCGGTCCGTTAACGGAACATTACTGGCCCTGAGAACCTCTTGGGATCAGACCCATACGGACCCGATTAACCACCCCCAAAATGCTTAAGTCGGGTTGACTAGGTAGTAATCTCCTCACTTTTATCCCACCTGGAAATTCCTTATTTCCACGGTATGGGACTTTTTATGGGGTTTTACAATCTCCCCCACTTATATTCGCAACGTCCTCGTTGCGACATGGCACGTCACTTCTTCCCAGTGACAGTGGCGGTTGCACGCTCTGGGTAGCTATTTCCTCCAACCTCTTTGTAGGGGCGGCTCCACCTCTCGGGTAGCCCTTTCCACTGTCAGAGGGTGTTCGGCTCTGATACCATTTGTAACGTCCCGGGCTTAGGTCCCCGGTCCGTTAACGGAACATTACTGGCCCTGAGAACCTCTTGGGATCAGACCCATACGGACCCGATTAACCACCCCCAAAATGCTTAAGCCGGGTTGACTAGGTAGTAATCTCCTCACTTTTATCCCACCTGGAAATTCCTTATTTCCACGGTATGGGACTTTTTATGGGGTTTTACAGTCTCAACACCTCAATTAGATATACTAGTATACTAAATCTTGATACAAAATATATAGAACAAGATGTACGAGACAAAATAAGTCATACAAGTAAAGAGGTATATACATTGGTTAGAAAAAGAGAAGGGTGAATGTTGATTGAATTGATGATAAAATAGAATGAGTTACAGACAGTGGTTTTGATTTAGGATGAAAAAGAGAACTCTTAGTTCAGATCAAGGTTTTAAAAAACATGAGACAGACCGAGGCGGTTCTTTATCATCGAGGCGAGGCGTAAGCCTCGAGGCGGTCAAAGAATAAGGTTCAATATTTGGATGAAAATGATAAAAATATATGGGTAAAATGGGGCTGCCCCTAGGGAGTAGCCAACTTGGCTACTCCTACCCTTATTTTTCCCTCATTTTTTTATTTTTTTGGAAAATAAAAATTTGTATATTCATCATTATACACCTCCCACATTCTATTAAAATTTCATCAGAAACAGAGACTCCTAAGCCCTCCATCCAGACGTCATTTTTTTAACGGTCGCAGGATTTTTTAAATCGACCATGTTTGGATGGAGGCCGTAGGAGTCTCTGTTTCTGAAAAAATTTTAATAGAATGTGAGAGGGATGTAATGATGAATATACAAATTTTTATTTTCCAAAAAAATAAAAAAATGAGGGAAAAATAGGGGTGGGAGTAGCCAAGTTGGCTACTCCATGGGGGCAGCCCCATTTACCTCAAAATATATAATGTTGTACTAAAATACCAAGGCATTTTTATACAAATTTAGGTAGAATATTAAGACAACAAAACTTTGGACTTTATAATATATGAATTATGACAATTAGAATCTAAACTTTCAAAATGTTTATATCTTAGCTAGTCTAGGATTACGAAGACAATCTACAGAAATAAGAATATGAGAGCTAGATGAAGTAATAGAGTAGGTGCAAAGCATACTAACTAATAGCTATCAAAATTGTATGCAAAATATGGCTCGTGCCTGGACCTCAACCAGGAGGGCAAAAGCAATGCAGTTCCAACCACAAACCATCCAACCAAATGATCAAAAACACATGCCAAATGAGTCCACTACCCCCAGCTTCAATCTTCCACGACATAATACAAAAAATACATCAAATTGCAATTCCACTTCCACCTCCCAAAAAATCAAAATGAAAAAAAACTTTGATCATGAGTCTCATGACATACCGCAGGAGCGATGAGGCATCAAAACTTCAATAACGTTGCTCGCAGAAGGAGGATGAAGACGACACCGATGTTGAAGAAGAGAGAAGAGTGAGGAACAATGTAAGGAGCAACAACACCAGTGGGCGACGACGAGCATAGAAGAGGAGCGAGTTGAGGGTTTTATGGGTTCTGTTTAATAGAGTGAGTATGGTTTTGATATGTGTGGTGGGTAAAGTGGATATCGTGCAGAGCACGGGTAAAATGAGCATCAACTAAGGTGACACCCCAGCACCTCGCCGCATCAGAGACCGTCTCGATGGGGGCAAGGTGTAAGTTGTGAGTTTTGCCATATAGGCTATATTGGCATATTGAGGGTGATACAAGCCGAGTTACATTTATCCCTCAACATACCAATTGCGCATGATTTGGGAGAATGGACAAAGATGTGCAAGATGAGAAAAGGAATGCATGCCAAGCAGCGTAAGAGGTAAGAAGAAAGGGGTGGAGAACTAGATTGGGGGATTTAAGGGGGGAGAAAATAACATGTGAATGGGATATAAATTGCAAAGGTTAACCAAAGTAACCAAAGTACTTATCACTTCATATAAATGATATAAATGATGGTAGCTATATATAGAGAGAGAGTCAATATCAGTTTCACAATTAAAAGACATGCATTTTTTTGCCCAAAACACGCACTTCTTAGATAAAGGACACCTCTCACTGATAAATCTCTTGGATCTACAGAAAAAAATTACAAGACATAACAATTTAACAACCTGAATCATGTTGCATTAACATAATCATCACAATCCTACCTTAAAATCTCTAGGTGTATAATCTAGGGATTAGACACTCTGGTGATTCTCCATTCTTCGACAGAGTTTGCATTCCAACATCCACACCATATTGAACTTTGAACGTATCCAATCTTTCCTTGTCGTTTGGACTTTAAGAGGGGCATGTGGTGCAAGAAATTTCTTAGATGTGGGAAAAATGGAGGATAAGATATGACCCTTTGAAAAGATGAGTGATGCCAAAACTACAACATCACCAGAATCCAGACACCACCATGTTTACCCCCCACCCCTCATAAGCTCAATCATCCAGCTTCTGCGTGATATTGAAGTCACCTCCAAGCACACAAGGCACATCAAATGCCTCTACCACCACACCTTCCAGATCCTTCCATAGCGCCACCCTTCTCAGCATATTGATAGGGCCAAACACAACAATACTCCAAAAGAGAACACATCCTCCATTTTCTTCAACTTTGATTGAAACCTTTTTTTCTTATATTTCATATCAAATTGGATAAATTTAGAATCACTTTCCTAAGAAATTGCAAGGATAATGCAGCTTTAGAATAAAAAAGAACGACATAAGTATACATATCCGATAAAAACGTGAAAATAATAAAGTCAAGAAGAGAAAAGGCTCTTGCTTGAGAAATTCGTAAGAGATCTAGGCTAGAGGATCATATAGCTGATAATTAAAAAGACCAAAGCGTATGCTGCCATTTTATATATTTTTAACTCTCGTATTTCTTTATCTCTACCTACATATATAAGCATCTTACTTGCATTGAAGTCACGGATTGCATAACTCCATTGCAATCAGGCCGGCTAAGAACACTGCAATCCATGTAGAAATTATGAACTTCTTCATGTTGCTGATGAAGAATCGGATAGTATTGCTCCAGAACAAATTCCCTACCTGTTCATGTCCAAAAAAAGGATTTACAACCGATAATCCAAATCAAGATAAAATCAAAAACACGAAATTATGGACAAATGATTGCCACATGTGCATTAAGAGTCGTTGTAGCCCCCGCAATCTCAGAAGCAGCCATACCACTGGATCTATTAAACTTCAGCAAGAAAAAAGAATCAGGTGTATGTCAACAGATAAAATAGCAAAGTGGTACAATTAGTTGTAAAAAAACTGACTCATCATCATATCATTCTTAAATAACAATTACGCATATACTTTCGCCTAGTATACATGTATTGACTATCTGACTATACATTGCGTTTTTGTCACATCTATAACTATCTACACATACCATTAAAATTTCCAATCAAAGCAACTCTCAAAATCACCACAGTTTAAATTATGCTCATGTTGCCGCCATCCTCAAACCAAAGCTTCGCTCATAAGATATCCAACACAGCTTTATTACACCTTGTTCAAACCATTACTACTTTTCCAACCCAATAATCAGAGAAACCCAGAATTATTAGCTATTTCATGATTGCCCGCATCATTTTTTACTCAATAAATAAACTTTTTGAAGGTAAAACACATCAAAATAGTGACTTCGGTAGGATACATCACTATCTGAGAAGACAAAACAAAAATCACATAACCGTAAAATAGAGAACGCGTCCCCCCCTGATGAATCTACGTTTCATCATCTTTATTCTATCATTTTGGCCTTAAAAACCCTAGTAAATGCGTGTAAATACTGTTAATTTAGGCATTTTAGCAGTCATGCATACATGTGTAAAAAGTGTATAAATTGCGATTTTTAAAGCCAAAATTATAGAATAAAGAAAAGAAAAGAAAAAGAATAAAATATTACAAATATTTTATGATCCGAAACCCCGAGACCTAGGCATCTCAATGACTAGGTCGACAAGGAATAAAGTAGGAGGAGATAAGGGCCAAAATACAATAAAAATACATTTGTTTTCATTCATTCTTTATTCATTTTGGGACCTATTTTTGGTTCCATTTTTTATACCTCAAATAAAGAAACTTTTAACATAAAAGTTGTAGATAATTAAATAAATAAAAATACAAAATTGATTTCACTCAAAAATAATGTACAGATAAAAAGTTATGATCTGAATAAAATTCCAGAATCCAAACTTCCCAAACCTGTATCTCCCAAATGAAAACTCTAAATGCATCAAATTCACCTTTAATTGTATATAATTTAAAATAAGCTATTTAATGGCGGTGGTTTCGCATTTGGCGGAGCTACGGTTTGAAAGTTGAGTTTTGGACCCCTATTGTATATTTGTACAGATTAAAATATTCAATTTATTATTTATTCATTATTTTTATATTTTTATATTTTTATAATTTTGTAAATATTACTTATAATATATTTATATATTAAAATCAGAATAAAAATACAAAGGAAACCCAAAATTAAAATACTTGTATATAATATACATAGGTATAAGACCTATAAGTATACCGGTATAATTTATACTTCTATTTTATTAAGTGTACAAAATACTTAAGAAAAATAAAATAAAAATATATTTAAGTGTATAAAAATATTTTATAAATTTATAAAATAATAAACAAAATAAATAAAATTAAATACACAAAATAAAAATAAAATAATAAAATATATAGATAAATATACCTATATAGGCCTAAAATAGTAACTTGTATTTTTATACCTCATAAAAATAAATAAAAATCACCATAAAATAATTTATAAAATAATAAACACTTTTTATTGAATAACCTAAAATTAAATAAATCGTTTACTAATTTAAATTGATTTTACAAAATATTTTTCCAGGTTTTTTTCCTGGTTGGTCCACGTGGACCAACCAGGTGGGCTGGAGAGTTGACCTCGGGTCAACTCTCTGACCCCTGCCTGCGCGTGTCAGATCGACCAATTTTTGAAGCGCACCCTTTCACCATCTCATGATCGACCCTTCACGACTTTTCAGCACCAGTAAACCAAGATACACACCCTAGGCTTATTTCGATATTTGGATCATCACAGCGCCTCGTGCACCTCGATTTTGGAGCCATGTTCGCCATCTTTCAAAAAAACCACCGTCACCACCTTCTTCCCTTTGAACCCATTTCGACCGACCTAGCCCTCGTTTTTGGCTGAGCTCCGGACTGGAGAGGTGACAGCTCTCCTCCAGCTCCCTCCAGAGGGGTCCGGCGACGTCATTTGGTGTCTCCAACCTCCATCTCCGGCCACCACCGTGAGGTCCCATCTCTTGGTCATCATAGCCAATCGAGGTTGTATTTAGTTTTTTTTGTCGTTTAGTTAGCTGATAATCTTAGGATTCATTTCACGCCTTTATCTTGGTGTTTCATCACGTGTTTTGCCTCGATTTCACAGCCGATCCCCTTGCCGGAGCTCTTGAGCTCCGACGACCTTCATCAAGTCCACGCCCTCCTTCCATTCGTCAATCAGGCCTTGGGACCACATACGGTCGTTTTCGTGCTTCTCTTGCAGGTTTCAGGTGCTAAAGACCCCACCTGGGGGTCGATTTTGTTGACGCACAGACAGCCTGGAGCCGTCCTCCTTCACCAACTGCGCGACGGCGTTCCAGAGGCCTATCCACCATTTTGTAGCCACTGCTCGCCAGAGGAATCTTCCAGGAGGCTCTCGATATCATCAGGAGGGAGAGGGGTGCGCCATGCGTGGAGATTTTGGAGCTCCAAGTTCATCCCGGCCGAGTTCGTCGGCCGTTCTTCCTCTGCGCCCCCGCACCGTCCGATCCGCTGTGTTCTTCGTACGGTCCAACAGCTGTCCGATCCTTCGAGCCCCGGCCGTTCGATCATCAACCTCGCATCTAATCTTGGCCGTTGGGAAGCGAAGCGGTATCGTGAGTCGAGAGCGTGCCACGTGTCAAGTGGACGACTCACAACCGTCCGTTCCGCCCTTTAGCCTGGGTATTTTGCACTGTTAACCATGGCCATTTTTGCATTTAATATTTAGAATTAAAACTTTCATTTGCAGTTCAAACGTTTTGTAAAATTTACAACTAGGCCCGCATACTTATTAGTAATTGCAAAGCGCTCCCTGGCCACGTCACCTCACGTGCCTGTGCGCGTGAGGTGAGGGCATTTTGCAGGGGGGCCCCTGGGTATTTGTTTATTTCGTATAAACCTTGGAGCTTTTTAAATCATTGTAATATTTGTGTGGAAATTACAAGGAGGCCCCTTGGGTTTTTCTAAATTACATATTTGCCCCTGACAGGTGCGCATGCTCACGCACGTGTATCTTGGGATTTTTGCAGATAAGCCCTTGCTGCTTTAGGTATTTAGATTTGGTCTAGAAACTTGCTTATTAAGTTATAACTTTTGTGTAAAAATTGTGCCAAGGCCCCCAAGCTTTTCTATATTCGCAAAAATGCCCCTGCTAGTATGATTTTTCTCTTTGCTTCTTGCATTTATTGCATACATCTATAAATTGCTAAAAAATCCACAAAAATCACAATAGACTCTTGTTGCATCATAGTATCATGCCATATTTTTATTTTGCATATTTATTGCATTGATATCTATTAAAAATAAAAAAACATGCATTTTCAGCACTGTTTGCATTATAAAATCCATAAAAAATATAAAAACGTCTCAGAAAATTCCAAAAAAAATATTTTGCATATTTTAGTTTTTTTTAATTTCAGACAAAAAATCATAAAAAATATAAAAGAAAACCTCAAAATTATAAAACCCCAAAAACCTTCTTAAAAATATTAAAAATCCATAAAAAAATCCTAAAAATACAAACTTTGTTTCGAAATTTTCTTTGATCTTTTATCTTTTATTGAAAATTAATTTGGAGAATTTTTGTTATTGTTTCTTATTTTATTTCTCCATTTTAGTTTCAGCTCTTTATTTCACTCACTGTTTTCAGTATTTTTGACTTTAAAAATACCACAAAATTAGGAAAAATCTAGAAAAATCACAAAAAACATTAGAAAATTATAAAAAGATAAAAATATTTTATTTCCTGATTTTTACTTATTTTTACTTATTTTTTATAAATATCTTATCCTCCTCTCTCTTACTTTATATATATATATATTCTATTATAGAAAAAGAAAATATAAAAATATAAAATACAAAAAGAAAATATAAAATTAGAAAATTAAAAATCAAAATATAAAAATATAAAATCCAAAAAATTAATAAAAAATATAAAAATTAAAAACCCACAAAAACATAGCTTAGATAGACAAATATTCACATTCACATTTTTGAGCTTAATTGCCCCGTTCTACCTGTCTGCTCCCTGTGTTCGACCTCTACACATACTTGCACCTATACACATCTTTGTTGTAGAGTTATAATAAATTTTAACTCCGCACATTTACTTTCATTGCTTGATTTATCTGTTGTGGGTTAATTGTTGATTAATTGAGGTTTCGTGAGCAGTCGCTCAGCGACACTGTGGTCCCGCCTTGTGTGGACTACTTTAGACCCTCGCCAAATCCCGATTATCAAATGGCACCGTTGCTGGGGAGCAACAACGCTTAGTTCGGGTTGTTGCTTGTGCTTGTGATTGCTTGACTATTTCGTGCTTTTTTGTGCTTGTTTTATTTTTCTTATTTTTGATATAGTTGTTTGAGCTGTCTAACCTTCTCTTTGTTGTTTCGTGCGAGGAACCACGGATCGAGGGAGGCGCTCCACCCTAGGCGCCTACGCATCCACGTGAAGCCGGCATCTGCCAGCCTAGCACCAAGGAGACGAAGAGTGATTTTTAAAGACCTAGCTCTACTTTTATTTCTTGTATTTATTTATTTTTGTAATTTAAGTGAGAGAGAGACTATGAATTGTAATAATACAGGTACCCCCGAACTTTGGACTCTCAAGCCTAATTTCCAAGTGATTGTTCACTTGGGGGCTCACCGCGGTTTTGTCGGCTTTTCCTTCGCATTTTTTATTTTGTTTTCCGGTTTTGTTTTCTTTACTTTGAGTGATTGAGCCCTTAGCCGTAGGAGTTGGAGTAGGTCCAAATACCTAACAACCTTTTCATGTACCTTTAGTGTTCTTTGGACTTAGTTCAAACTTTAAACAGTCGCCTCATCATCTTCGAGCCTTCGTGCTGCGATCCCACCCTGCCAAGCGTTGCTCCTGTACTCGATGTGTCGAGAGGAGGAGGGGTGAGCCTAGACCGGACTCCTGGATTGAAGATCGGTGACCGACTTGTGGTGCTTCACGCTAATAGCAGCTTCTCACACTTAGGGTGATTTCATCGGCTTTGCATTTGCATATAGAATAGGTTTCAATTCAGCTGAGCATCCTTGCATGTAGAGTGCTGGAGGCAAGGTGAGCATTCACGCTTTAGCATTCATCATCGATTTGCCGCTTGCATTGCTTTTCCGCTCCTCTACCTCTGATTTTGCCAACATAGGTGCTTAAAGGAATTGATTCCCCGATAGGCTCGTGCATTCTCATTAAAAATCCAAAAAAAGTGAAAATCAATAAAATTGGGACTGCTAATATTACTCGACCCTGAAATCGACTAAAAAGAAAAAAATTGTCTTGGAGCGAGTAATCCCCTCATTGTCTTCATTTTACATTGCTCGCGCATACACTAAGGTTAGTGCCCAAATCCCATTCATCCCCCTAAGTGTTTGTGCAATCTTGGACTTCTCACCTAACTCTAAAACAGACAAGATAAAAAGACTGACTTTTTGGTCTCTACTGAGTTGAGTAGGTGAATTGAGGGTTTGTTTTGTGTGAGTCTGTTTGTGTTTGCTTATGTGTATACTAGATCATCCCTGCACATTTGCGCCTTCTTCTTCACTTCTCTTGACTTGACCTTCGTGTTCTCCCGATCATTTCCTTTTGCTTTCAAGATGGACCCCTGGAGCGTTTTCTATCCGGACTTTGCGGATCCCTCGTTCACTCCAGTCGGTCCACCTCCCTTTTATCAGGAGGATCATCCTCCTATTTTTTCTGATTTTTGTACATACCCGCCTCAGCCACAGTGTCAGACCTCGGACTTCTACCCACACCTACCTCCACCTCTGCATTTTCCACCTTCACACTCATCCGAGACTGAGCTGTTGGAGTCATCTTTCATGGAGTCCACCCTTGAGCACTTGACCCAGATGATGGACCATATGAGACAAAGGATTGACCATCTCACTAGTACCGATAAGAGCGACCATGACATTCCACCATTTGGTGATATGGGTTCACTCGAGGACTTCCATGAGAGCTTGCAATCGCCCAAAATACAAAAAATGAGAAAAATTTTAAAAATCCAAAAAGAGTTCGGAAGACCTTTGATCGAGTCAGACTTTGAGGAGAGTGCCCATCTGTCAGACCATTTACCCACACAGCCATTCACACCCCGTCCCACCTTTGACCCCGAGGATGCCGCTGTACAGACTGCTTTTGGCATGCCTCATGTAGATGCTGATTCCGACTTCCTCCCTTGTATGGAGGAGGTCCAAAAATTAAAAAAAATTGTTGACTGAACCCGAAGTGGTGGCCACTATTCATGAGATCATCCGTGCCCCACTTCAGCAGGCCATGACCCAATTATCTGCTCCTCTTCCCAAGAAGAGAAAGCGGAGGAGCAGATCTGAGCATCATATTCTGACCATGGCCACTGCCCACGCCATCACACACCATCCCATTCCTCGGAAGAAGAACACTGCCACACCTTTCATTAGTTGTACCATCTCTGACCACACATGTGATCACACTCTCCTATACGGCGGTGCTTCGATTAGTATCATACCCTTCTCGCTGGTACAGTCTCTTCACTTAGGGCCTCTCAAGAAAACCAGGATGATCGTACAGTTTGCTGATGGATCAATAAAGAGGTCGAAGGGTATCCTTGAAAATGCCGTCATTTCGATTCAGGACACTAGCTATACTGTTGATCTTGTCGTATTGCCCATGGAGACCTCCACTGGGGAGCACTCTCCAATCATCCTGGGACGACCATTTCTCGCCTCTACGAGGGCCGTTATTGATTATGGATCAGGAGAGATTCGCTTCCGTCCTACGGATGAGAGCGAAGTATCGATCACCACACCTACTGCTGACTAGAGACCTGCATCTGATGTGACTATTCCTGTTCTGGCTGACCCTGAGGCCTATGATCTATATGAGGATATCAGAGAGACTTTCTTTATGACCGATGATGAGACCCAAGAATTCCTCTCCAAGGAGGAAAGCTCGGAAAGCATAGACCTTAGTGTTTCTGCTTCCTATGATTGGCGATGTGTTGATGACATCCGCGGGATTTACATGATCGATACCATTGAGTGGAGGATAGATTTAGAGACTATACATGATGGACATGTTTTGACTACTTCCACTGATGAATCTGCTCCTGTCCACGTAGATACTGATGAGACTAAGGCGGAATTCGATTTGATTGCTTTTATTAGGGAATTCGGGCCTTTTGATGAGAAAGACGATCCGGTTGAGATTATAGAGGACGAACAAAGTTTGACTACTTCCACTGATGAGTTCGTTCCTTTTTGTTTTGACCTGGATGACACCTCATAGGACGCCACTGAGTACACTACTTCCGATACTGACGAGTTCGTCCCATTCCACTTTGATATCAGCGAGACACCCAAGGTCAGACCGGACCACACTTCTTCCACTCACCCGTCTGGGCCTTCACACCCTAGGGCCCCTGAGGATATTCACTCTGTCGACCCTGATCGGCTTCTGTCTACTGTGGACCCTGACGTCGACTTGCACCACACCAGATCCATCCCTCAGCGGTCCCGCAAGAAGGTTCGCTTTCTACCTTCTTGATCACATGTACATCCATCTTTGTTGCATATTCTCTCTCGTGTATCTCCGTCTATCTTCCATATTGCTCATCCACCCATTCTTGTGTTTGCCTTACTTAGGACATACTTTGTCCTAAGTATTGGGGGGTGAACGAGCCGAGTGTTCATTCGTAGTTCCGTTTCATTACTCCTATTGTTGCCTATACTTAGGGGTTCTTTTACCCTAAGTATAGAGGGAGTGATGTGCACATTCTCACGGTCTCTTCTCTCTCTTCTTCCATCGTCTGATCTCGTTTCCATTTTCATCTCTTTTCTTCTTTTCTTCTTTTCCTCTTCTATCTTCTTCATCTACCGAAAAGGTGCCGCCCCTTGTTGTCAGTCTTCTATACTTAGGACGTACTTTGTCCTAAGTATAGGGGGGTGTGCACTCCGAGTTTCTCTATTCTTTTTTATCATCTCCATTGTCTCCTCTTCTTGTCTACACTTAGGGATATCTTACCCTAAGTATAGGGGGAGACAATCTGAGTACGATCTGTTCATTCCCACCCTTGACCCTCCCTGCTTTATGTACAGTCTGCTATACTTAGGATTATTTGATCCTAAGTATAGGGGGGACGGTCAACTTCTCATTCGTTCATTTCTCCATTCATTTATTCTTTAGATTTTCCTATACTCAGTACGAGTTATGTCTTCTCTTTTCTCTTTGATCTATGAGGACATAGCTCAAGCTAAGTATAGGGGGGTCGTATATACTGTGTATATACTTTAGCCATAACTCGTACTTTCGTATTTTCCTAATAGATATGGCTAATAATTCTTTAAAATTCATTAAAAACCGTAATAAAAAGATGTTTTATTCCTCAAATTAATTTTATATGTAGTGATTAATAAATCAGGTGATATTTTTTTTTCAAAATGTTTGAAAAATAATTTAAAATCTTTGTGAAAAAAATCTTTTGAAAACTATTTGGAAAACATTTTGTTTTGAAAATTCATTTTATTTGTGTGATATAAAATGTTTGAAAAATGCTTTGCAAATGGTTTGAAAAATGGTTGTAAATTGTTTTTGAAAAATCTATCTATACTGTTTGAAAACCGTTGCAAAATGATTTTCAAATGCGTGTACATGTTTGTAAAATTGATTGTAAAAATTAGTTTGGACTATAGTTTTCAAAATTGTTTGAAAAACCTATGTCAAACAAATTTGAGGAATACATACATCTTACCAAAATTCACTATATATACTTCTAAAATCGATCACTTACCCTATAAATTCTTAAAATCCACTTCTTGTATATATAAGAAGCACCCCGTGTAAATATTTTAACCTAGTTTTTAGCCAAAATCTTTTCTTTTCAGAAATCCCAAAAACATTCGCAAAATTAAAATCCAAAAACATTTGAAAAATCTTTTTGAAAAAAATACAAAAAATGCATATGCATCATCATCTTTTCAAAAAACCATAAAAAGTTCAAAATTTTTGAAAATTGCATCACAAAAATATTTTCTGTATTCTGCATAGCATTTGCATAGCATGAGCATTTTTCGGATTGAGTTTGATAGTTGAACAAGTCTAAATAAAATCCGGAGATTGGAGCTTGATTGGACCTTAAAAATCTACCTAATAATAGGAACCTTATAGGAACTGGGTTTGAGGTACTTCAGGTCTAGTTGACTTAATTCTTTGAGGATCACGGGACTTTGTTCGATGGATTCTTGACTGCCTAAGTAGAGTATTTCGGAGCACACGCACGACTCTTGTTGATAATGACCTACTTGGACACCTGCACCTTTCACATGGCTTGACTCAGTTGGAGTGGTGAGGGGGTTGGATTTGCCGGTATGAGACGCACACAGGTGGAAACACTTGTCCTCCTCTAGGGAGGGAAGTGCACCCCAACCCGTCCAGTGATGAGGAATTCTAAAGACATGAGAGTGTGGGTTGTAATAAAGCTTCAAAAGAGGGATAGTCTACTGGCTCAAGAGGAAAAACTCTCTATGTAAATGCTGCTGTATATAGTATTTCAAAAAAAATGCAGAAAGCAAAAACTCCAAAAAAGTGGACATGCCTGATTGAAAATAAAATGCATGCCGGAGTGTACATATGTGGTATAGAAAATAAGCAAGCTTGAGTTCCAAAGTCAAATCATGTGAGCCTGCAGCTGGATGACTTGACTACGCTGGTCTTGCATCCTAGGATAGGTAGCTACACTGGCTACCTGATGAATCCATGATTCATTAACTTTTCTGTCGCATTTTGTCTTAAAACCCTTAACAAATGCATGTAAATACTCATTAATTCTCATCTTTTAACAAATTCCCATTCATGTATAAATACTCACTTTTAACCATCAAAATCATGTAAATAAATAAAGAACCAGAAAAAGAACAAAAAGGCAGATTGGATATATGTATATATGTACAATATGACTTAAAATATAAATATAACTGCAAGGTATATTTATAGCCTAATCCCCGAGACCAAGTCAGCATGGATTGGTCGACAAATCAAAAAGTAGGGGGAGATAAGGAAAGAAAACATAAAGATAAATTAATACACACTCCATACACTTCCCACTATTTATAAAATAAATACAAAAATTCAATAATTTTTAACTAATTCATATGTACATATTTTTCACCAAACTCTTTTCCTAATTATTTCTAAAAATGTATATAATGAACTAGATAACTTATACCCTTATTTATTAAAACATGTAAATTAATTTATTAAAATCCATAAAAATTTACACAAGCCTTATTTATTATTCTAACAATTAAGAAAATATAAAATTAATTTTTAATTAATTATTTATTAAATTAAAATCTAAAACCTATTTATAAATACATATTTATTAATATACTATTTATATTTTGAATAATATCTATTATTTATTAAAAGTAATTATTCCATAAATTAAATAACTAATTTATTTACAGTTCTTGTATTTATATCTATTTAAAATAACATTAAATACTATTTAATATTGAATTTATATTGAATAATCAACTTCTGGCCAACCAGGTGTTGACACTTGTCAGCACCTGGGTTGTCTTCCTCAAGAAGAGGTTCAGCCGGCTTGCTCTAATCGGCCAACTTCCTTGAATTTTCCCGCGCACCTCGTGAGCCTTTCCGATGATCCAAACCGATGATCCTCTTCCTCCAACAACCACCTCCATCGCTGGCCATTAGATATTACTTGGAGCTCACGAATTCATCCTATAAATACCTTCAAAGATCGCCATTCGCGAACTTAACTTTCCAACTACCTTGGACCCCCAGATCCAGCTAGCCGACTGAGGGCGTGGAAGAGGAGTGTTGGAGGAAGAGTTCCAAGGACGTGCTCAGCCTTGCATCGCCGCAACCGCTGCGTTTCACTCTAGCCAAAGGTCGCCCATCGAGCTTCGTCCAGGTAATATACCTTGACATTTCGCCAGACCTATCCCTCCATCTTCTTACTTTTCTTCCTCGATCGTCGTGCGTTGATTAGCAACGCTAATTGCGTGATTAGATAGCTTATCCTTCTAGGTTAGATGCTTATCAAATTCCCTTCTCAAACTCGTTTCGAATCGCATTTAAATCGTGCATCATTTCACCGCCATCCTCACGCACCTCACATTACATCTGGAAACTAAATTTTTCACCATTTTTGAGCTTGCATCCTTTAATCCCAGAGCCGATTCATCATGAATCGAGCGTACCAATTGGTTAATTGCAGGATCTTCTTCAATACAGAGCCAAGGACACGCATCTGGAAGCTTTCGATTATCGTTAAAATCCACTTCCAAGATGGGTCGTCAGACTGCATTCACCTCCAGGATCTGTGGACCTTCATCTTCATCGCCGGATCACCGCTGCTCAGAGCCGCCTCCGCCCGCCACCTACCGCGGGCGAGCTCGAGGGGTGGAGGAGCCACCCCTCTGGCCCCGCCGGAGCGCCCAGATCTCTGCCGATAGCTCGGGAAAAATCGAAGAAGGCGTGCTCGTCACCAGACTTCCAACAGCATCAAGAACCGCTCAAGAACAGGCGAGGCACAGTTTGGCGATACGTGTCAGGCACGCAACCGTCAGATCAGCGCATGCAACTTCTAATCATGGCCGTTCAAATCGAATCGGTGTGAAAATTGCATACTAAATCCAGCAGGCTTCCCAGAATCTCAACCCGCTCCTCAAGTTTCCAGAATTTGCATTTAGGTCCCTCTGTAGGGACCTAAATGTAAAGATCTTTATTTTTGTTTTCAAAACAGTCCCTGAAGGATCTTTTTGCAGAATAATTTCTATAGTTTTATTACGCTTATGCCCCTGGGCTGTAGGGGTTCTTTGGACCACGTTTGACCTTTTTTCTTGACGATTCTTTTAGGGTAGTTATGCAAATACCCCAGCAAGTTTGTATTAAATTTTTGTGAGTTTTTGTCGTATTTTCATCGTGTTTTGATTGTTTCGAAAACCGCTTCGTTTTGATTTGATTTCGTGTTTGATTCGAGCCCGTTGCTCGACCCGCTTTCCACCTATTACATAGTACCACTTACCTATATTCACCTATTATATAATAAATAAATCTTTTGTGAAAAATATTCCTTTGTGAAAATTAAATAAAAATTTGAAAAGATTAATATCAAAATAAAATAAAATAAAATAAAATAAAAAAGTATTTTTTTGCTTTAATCACTTAAAGAAGAGATAGAATAAAATCGCAAGAATTTTATCCAAAAAATCAAAGTCTTCTATTCTGCCTCCTTGAGTTCGACCCATGCACACTCACCTGGTAAAATAATTAGTGCAGGTTTTCCTTCGGAAAACCGAATTTGTTTGATAGACTAAAGATCTGATCTTCGCGGCTTTTTCTACACCGACAACTTCATTCCCTAAAAAAAGGCCGCGAATGTGATTTTTAGACATATTAAAATGGCGCCGTTGCTGGGGAGGCGTTAGAATATTTTGATTTTTTTTTAATTTTTGTGATTTTATTTTCTTTCTTCTTTTTTGTTTCATTTTTCGTTGTTTTTTTTTCGTACGACTTTTTCTTGATCTTCTTCTTGTTTTGTTTTCATAGTTTCGTATGGCTTTTCTTACGGTTTTCTCGTCTCTTTTCTCAATCGATTTTCTCTACTCACTAATTTTTGCAGTGCCTGCAGGATCAGCCGGCTTCTTCGGAAGCCGAATTAGTTGAAAGAGCAGAGGCCAGCTCCTTCTTCACGAGTCGACTGTAGAGGGCAGATTTAGTTAGCATCATTTTATAAAAGAGAGAGAAAGGGAGAGAAACTGTAATAGACAAGAAACAACCCCCCCCCCCATTTTTTTCGGGGTCTAATTCGTCGGATACCGTGTATCCGGGGGTCAGAACACCCACCGCGGTTTTTCTCGCTTATCGGTTTTCCGCAGCTTTTTAGATGCTTGCCTAGGATTTTTTTACTCTATCTGATTGTGCCTACGTAGTTAGTTTTAGGATTCGCAACCTAGGTGCATGATTTTAGGTTTTTTATAAAAAAAATCGGTAGATGTTTGTTTGAAAAAACCCAAAAAAATTACAAAACTGCAAATAAAATCGGGACTGCTAAACATATCTGATCTAAAAGTCGTAAACCGATTCATTTTCTTTGGGAGAGTAATCCCCGCACAACATATCAGAGTGCGCGAGCAAGAGAGTCGACACATAAGGTTAGAACCAAAACCCTGTATTTCCCGCGAAATACTACTTAGTTCATACCATTGACCATTGTTCCTCAGTGGGTAAGATCGGGTAGCCGGAAATGGTCCGGGTTTACTTAGCAGAGTGGGTGGTTTAGAGGACACTGCGCAAGGCTCCGTCCTTAAGTAACACGGGTAGCCGGAAATGGTCCGTACTTACTCCCATACTGGCTGAGTACGAGTGATCTTCTGTAAGGACTCGGACCAGTGTTTCGGAGAAACCATCGGGCACCTATTGGCTTGCTCAGCCCGCGATAACCGAGAAACTTGTTTGCTAATTACAACCCTAAAATCGAAAAGATAAAAAGACCGAACTCTTACGGTCTTCATCGGGTTGAGTTGGTGAACACGGGGTTTGCTTTGTGTTTGCTTGCGGGGCGTGAGTTTCCGTGGCTTTCGCATTTTTCCATCTCCTTTGAATCGTAAATCGTGCTCTCCCGATCAATCCTCTTGACATCGAAGATGACGTCTCGACGTCTTTTCTGCTCAAACTCCGTGAGCTTTCGACCATCCACCGTCGGGCGCACTTCTTCACAGGCTCGGGATGACCATCTTCCCGAGCTGGTCCCATCAGATCTTGAGGAGAGTCAGACCTTGACTCCCTCGCCTCCTGGCCAGACTATTGAGGCAGACCCTTGCCTCAATACATCATCTAGATCTCCAGCCAAATTCTCGCTGAGTTCTTACGAGAGTTTCTATTTCACAGACGATCAGATGGCTCGCGGCAAAGGACCAGCAACAGATGAGAGGCCACCAGCTGGGGAACATCAGGAAGGAAGACAAGATCCACCCGCAGATGTTACTTCAGGTATTCTCGATACACTTCAGCAGATGAATCTACAAATCCAAGAACAGTTTAGAGTTCATACTGAACTGCAGGCTAAAATAGCCGCACTGAGAGTAGGGGCCGGGAAACAGATACCGCCTGCAGTTCCCGCAACTTTACGGGATAAGTATGACCCGGGCGCTAGAACGCTCCACCATTGGATTCGGCTACCGCCGAATCAAGGGCTATACGAGATGAGACCGTCCTTCATTTTTCTTTGCTTCCCAAGTATTATGGGAATGCCGCAGAGGAGCCGTTTACCTTCTTACAACAGTTCGAAATGATTTGCGGTACGACTTGCTATCCAGGAGTCACGCAGGAGGCTGTATGCCTCAAGGCCTTCCCCTTTGCCTTAGCCAATAAGGCTCTTTACTGGCTGAGTCATTTGGGGAGGGAAATCTCTACATGGGATGATTTGAAGTCCACCTTCCTGCACAAATATTTTCCTCTAGGAAGGACAAACATGATGAGGAGCCAGATCTCCAACTTCACGCAACTGCCGCACGAGTCGTTCCATGAGGCATGGGATCGATTCAAGGACCTTACAGAGAGATGCCCGCATCATGAGATCCCGATGAAGGTGCTCATGCAGAACTACTTCGGAGGACTCCAGCCAGAAATCCAGGGGCTCGTGAGTGCCGCATGTGGCGACAACTACTTGAATAAGGACGCCGAGTCAGTCTGGGCCATCTTCGAAGGGATGACTGAGAACTCGAGAGTCGTAGACTCTACTCGGGCCTTTCAGAAAGCCCCACAGCCACCACATCACCGAGAACATCACAAGGTGGCTAACATCTCAGATTCCGAATCCAACACCAACATGGGATACATTAGCGAGAAGCTAACGTTGGTGGATGTGATTCACAAGCAGGTCCAAGACCTACAGCCGCTGCGAGAGTTGGAGAAACTCTCATCTCTACCTCAGCAGCTGAGTGATCTGTCGAAGAAGGTGTCTGACCTTCAGCACCAGTATCAGCAGAGCCAGTCTTCTTCGTCCACACAACCAACACGGAGAATCTTACCCGCTCTACCCTCCCGTCCGATCCACTTCGTACAGAGCGAGCCAGAGACTCCGTAGCTTGATTGGCACGAGGATCAGTCTCATGCCAATCCCGGCCAGATCACCAGCACTGCAGAGATGGAGGTGGAGCCACAATCCACTCTTGAGATCGACGGGATTTGATATACTCCGATTCAACAACTGAGTATACCGAATCAGCAGCAGCAGCTGTACGGTCATCCGCAGCATGGATGTCTGAATTTTCAGCACCGACAGAGCTTCACGCCGCAACAGTCTCACCCGAACGTTTATCACCAGAGACCGCATTCATATCAGCACCATGCTCATTATTCACCGAATTATCCTTATCAACAGCAGCAACAGTCTTCCTCCACACCTCAGCGATACTCCCAGCCTTCCACCTCTCAGCATTACACGCCAAGGCAGGAGAGAGGAGCAAGCCAGGGCCACCACACCGAACCAGAGATGTCTTCACAGGCCCATGCACTCAACCAAATCATAGATATGCTGAGTATGCTCCAGATTGCACACAAGACTGAGATAGAGCAGGTTAACCGTTGTCTGGACGAGTTAACCGTGCCGAAGACCACTCTTCTAGCCCAGCCTCAGATGAATCCGAACAATAAGAGGAGGCATCCAGATCAGGTAGACACTTCAGGTAAGATCTCATTTCCTGAATTTTTATCTAACTTCATTCATCTCAGGAGCGGTAGATCACCACAAACACCTGCTGGAGTAGAGGAGAGGGCACCAGAGGAGCACGAGCAGATCCATGAGCCGCAAGAATCTGAAGCCGAGGAGGAGAACCCACAAGATGATGAGGACCACTCTGCAGAATCGAGAGACGGGAGCGATGCCAACACAGCAGATATGGACACTGGTGAATCAGACGATGACATCACGCCAGATCAGGCAGAGAGCCCTGAGAAAAATCTTTCTTCCCCAGTCTCAGAGAGTTTTGTACATAATTCTGAATCTCTCGATGTACAAGCTGATTCCACAATCAATAAAAATTCTGATTTTCTAACTCCTGAAATTGTTCCTTTTCCCGATGCTTTGTTTGGAAGAGGATAGAAAAATACCAAAAAGAATGTTGTCACTCCAGAGATCGAACGATTACTTATAGATCACATCTGTCTGAAGATCCCACTTCATGATGCCTTAGATCATTTTCCTACACTCAAGAATCAGTTGAGGAACAAATGTACTACACGTAGGAAAAAGAGATCACGAGTTGAGAAGCATATACTGACCAAGGCAACTTCATGTGCAATTCGGAACAAGGTACCCAAGAAGAAGAAAGATTCAGGAGCTCACTATGTCAATTGTCAGATTGAAGACACTACATTCCAGCGTACTCTCTTAGATAATGGTTCCTCGATCAATTCACTTCCATCATCTTTTCTTGATAAGCTTAAGCTAGGTCCTCTTTACAAATCACAAGCGATACTTCAGTTTGCAGATAGATCTGTGAAGAGACCTAGAGGTGTGCTGAGGAACATTATCGTGACTGTTCAGGGCTTGCAGTTTCCAGTGGACTTCACCGTCCTAGATATGACGTGCCCTACACAGTTACACCTTGCTCCAATCATTCTCGGGAGACCCTTCTTGCAGACAGCAAGAGCACTCTTTGATTATGATGCTGGGAGAGTATCATTCCGCACCGACAATGGAGAGATACACATTGAGATGGAGAGCGGATGTAGCAGTCCCAAATCAGTACTGTCATTCACTTCAGAGGACACCAGTCTTGCAGAAGATTGTCATCACATAGATGAGACACAATTTCCTGATCTTGAGAGTGTTTTTTTGATACCCATGATATCCTATACGAGGATAGGGTAGATCACTTGGTACCTAGTTCTTCAGATGATTGTTCACATACAGAGACAAATTTCATATCAGATTCAGATGAGCAGTCACCTGCAGTAGACATCTCAGTGCCGCAAATTGAAAGTACACATATTACAACACAAAAGTCGATTGATTACATTGCACAGATCATACAGTCTATTCAGCGTAGAGAGTCGGATGGTGTGATGCTTACATATATAGACACCTTCTGTAGTCCGACTCCAGAGATGCATATTCCAGAAAAGAGAGCTATGCATTGTACAGAGTTCACTTACAGAGGAGGCTCTACTTTTCCAGCCAATGATCAGTATGCACAGAAAAAGCAGAAAATTCAGTATGATCCTGGCTGAAGTGATCTATTTTGTACATGAATCATGATCATTCTTTCACTTCATCTCATCCTGTACAAATTCTTTTGAGCCATTCGTTTCTGGAGATCCACAACACTTGTATATTCTTCGTAGACCACAATCGTCCCCGTTTTTGCTCGTCTTCTATGCTTAGGATACCAGATCTTAAGTATAGGGGGGACTGATTGTCCGCTGATTTACATTTTATTTTTTGTTCTGATTTCTTTTGTATAGCCTTTCTTTCTCACAAATCACTGGTCTCTGATTTTTGACCACACTCGTTTCTATACTTAGGATGCCTTATCCTAAGTATAGGAGGGACCGAGTGATTTCGATGATTTCGTATTCTTTATTCCTTTTGAACTTTCATTATTTATTCTTTTTACTCCGTCATCCCGTTTTTGCTCTCCTGTTATACTTACGATGACCTGATTGTAAGTATAGGGGGGGTTGACTGACTTGTGCTCTTTATTCTTTTTCACCCACTTTTACTTAGCACGAGTTATGTCCTCCTTTTTCTCTTTTGACGCTATGAGGACATAGCACAAGCTAAGTATAGGGGGTGCGTATATATTGTATATATACTTTTGTCCATAACTCGTACTTTTATGTATTTTGTATATCTATAAAATCCATAAAAAGTGGGTAAGGGTAATTTAAAATCCATTTATATATATATATATATATATATATTTATTACTTATAAAATCCTTGTAAATAAGTAAAATATGTTTAAAACTTGTATTTAAAACTTGTAATTAAAATATGTACTTAAAATTTGTATTTAAAATTTGTATAATACTTATTTAAATTTCTATTTATTAAAATTTGTGTAAAAACCATTCAATCCTTGTAAAATACTTTGTAGATAAAATTTGTAAAATACATTAGATATTTAACCCGAATAAAATATATCTTGTAAAATTCTTGTATAAAAACTTGTTTATAAAAACCATAAAATCCATAAAAAATATACAAAGTCCTAAAATTTATAAAAATTACAAAAGCCTTAAAATACATAAAAATGAGTAAAATCCAGAAAATATACTTCACAAAAACATGGTTGCATTTGCATTCGCATTTTTCAGAATAAGTTTGATTTCTGGAACTAAGGACTGAGTCTAGTCTAAAGGATGGAACTTGATTACGGCCTTTAACTCTCGTTGTAAGGAGCCTGGTTAGGATCTGGAATTTAGACTCTTCAGGTCTTGTGACTTAAAATCTTTGGGTTCCGTAAGACCATATTCGGGAAATCAAGTCATATGTGCTTAAGTAGACCATTTGGAGTCATCCGTACAACTCTACACCAGTGAACCAATCTTGAACACATGCACTCCGCACTTAGCTCGACTCGTGTGGAGTTATGAAGGGCAATACATCTTGGTAGTGCATTTCTATCCTTATCTTTGCGGCATTAACGTCTAAACACGGGAGAGATTGGGGTTGCGATAGTTGCTTCGGATGAGGGAAGGATCTGTTGACACAATTTTTCTAAGACCTCAAAAAAGGGACGGAATAAAAAGATGCTATATCTGTCGAGGCACAAAAAGATGAATGCAGTGCAAGCAAATTACAAAGTCAAAGCAAAGCAGAAGCCACCAAATAAGACCACAATGGTCCAAGCTTCCACCAAAAATGCCTGCACATCTTAGTGGAGGCTCAGCTACACCGGTTGAGCTTCACAAGGAGATGCGTCTACACTGGTCGCACTCCACTTCTTTTCTCATTCTTCTACTTTCTCCCTATATTTGATTGTGGACATAGCAGAACTGAACTCAGAAGGGAATACCTCCCTCCCCGAGGAAAGAGTAGCGGGATGATATAGCCATAGAAGTGTATAGCCGGGATGGACGGTTTCTTCGGTTCTCTAAGCAGGAAGAGCTAAATCAATTTACACACTGTACAAGTTGACTTCAAGGATGATAGAGTTTGCGATATGAATAAGTGAGTCTGAATTACCATTCATGTATAAATACTCACTTTTAACCATCAAAATCATGTAAATAAATAAAGAACCAGAAAAAGAACAAAAAGGCAGATTGGATATATGTATATATGTACAATATGACTTAAAATATAAATATAACTGCAAGGTATATTTATAGCCTAATCCCCGAGACCAAGTCAGCATGGATTGGTCGACAAATCAAAAAGTAGGGGGAGATAAGGAAAGAAAACCTAAAAATAAATTAATACACACTCCATACACTTCCCACTATTTATAAAATAAATACAAAAATTCAATAATTTTTTATTAATTCATATATACATATTTTTCACCAAACTCTTTTCCTAATTATTTCTAAAAATGTATATAAAAATATAAAAATAAGTTAAAAATATTACCCTATATATATGCCAAGAAATCCAGCCTGTAAATTATCAAAATCTCAACTTCCGAACATCATAACTTCCTCATACAAACTCCAATTTCACTCTACTCACCTTTAAAGTTCATAAAATAATATTCTCTAATTAATAAAAGTGGTTTCATCGAATTCGCAGTCCGTTTGCAAAAAGTCAGTTTCGGGACCAAAAGACAACGGGGTTTTTGGGCTATTTATTTTATATAACACACATTATTTATAATTTTCTTAATTTTATAATTTCTAAATATTTTCATGATCTTGTATTTTCACCCTAAATTATTTCATAATTTTTGGATCTTATTTACTATTTTAATAAAATCAAAACCCTAAATTATAGGTATAAATGAACTAGATAACCTATACCCTTATTTATTAAAACATGTAAATTAATTTATTAAAATCCATAAAAATTTACACAAGCCTTATTTATTATTCTAACAATTAATAAAATATAAAATTAATTTTTAATTATTTTTTATTAAAGTAAATGTCTAAAACCTATTTATAAATACATATTTATTAATGTAATATTTATATTTTGAATAATATTTATTATTTATTAAAAGTAATTATTCCATAAATTAGATAACTAATTTATTTACAATTCTTGTATTTATACCTATTTAAAATAACATTTAATACTATTTAATATTGAATTTATATTGAATAATCAACTTCTGGCCAACCAGGTGCTGACACTTGTTAGCACCTGGGTTGTCTTCCTCAAGAAGAGGTTCAACCGGCTTGCTCTAACCGGCCAACTTCCTTGAAATTTTCCCGCGTACCTCGTGAGCCTTTCCGACGATCCAGACCGATGATCCTCTTCCTCCAACAACCACCTCCATCGCTGGCCATTAGATATTACTTGGAGCTCACGAATTCATCCTATAAATACCTTCAAAGATCGCCATTTGCGAACTTAATTTCCAACTACCTTGGACCCCCAGATCCAGCTAGCCGACCCCCTATCTTCCAAGCATTGTACCATCCATCTGAGATGGTGACAAGGCCTTGGAGAAGCCCAACATGGAAGAGGAGTGTTGGAGGAAGAGTTCCAAGGCCGTGCTCAGCCTTGCATCACCGCAACCGCTGCGTTTCGCTCCGGCCAAAGGTCGCCCATCGAGCTTCTTCCAGGTAATATACCTTGACATTTCCCCAGACCTATCCCTCCATCTTCTTAGTTTTCTTCCTCGATCGTCGTGCGTTGATTAACAATGCTAATTGCGTGATTAGATAGCTTATCCTTCTAGGTTAGACGCTTATCAAATTCCCTTCTCAAACTCATTTCGAATCGCATTTAAATCGCGCATCATTTCACCGCCATCCTCACCTACCTCACAATACATCTGGAAACTAAATTTTTCACCATTTTTTAGCTTGCATCCTTTAATCCCTAAGCTGATTCTTCGTGAATCGAGCGTACCAATTGGTTAATTGCAGGATCTTCTTCAATACGGAGCCAAAGACACACATCTGGAAGCTTTCGATTATCGTTAAAATCCACTTCCAAGAAGGGTCGTCAGACTGCATTCACCTCCAGGATCTGTGGACCTTGATCTTCATCGCCGGATCACCGCCGCTCGGAGCCGCCTCCGCCTGCCACCTACCACGGACGAGCTCGAGGGGTGGAGGAGCCACCCCTCTGGCCCCGCCGGAGCGCCCAGATCTCTACCGATAGCTCGGGAAAAATCGAAGAAGGTGCGCTCGTCACCAAACTTCCAACAGAATTAAGAACCGCTCAAGAACAGGCGGGGCACAGTTTGGCGACACGTGTCAAGCGCGCAACCGTCAGATCAGTGCGGGCAACTTCTAATCGCGACCGTTCAAATCGAATCGATGTGAAAAGTGCATACTAAATCCAGCAGGCTTTCTAGAATCTCAACCCGCTCCTCAAGTTTCCATAATTTGCATTTAGGTCCCTCCACAGGGACCTAAATGTAAAGATCTTTATTTTTGTTTTCAAAACAGTCCCTAAAGGACCTTTTTGCAGAATAATTTCTATAGTTTTATTGCGCTTATGTCCATGGGCTGTAGGGGTTCTTTGGACCACGTTTGACCTTGTTTCTTGACGATTTTTTAGGGTAGTTACGCAACTACCCCAACAAGTTTGTATTAAATTTTCATGAGTTTTTGTCATATTTTCATCGTGTTTTGATTGTTTCGAAAACCGCTTCGTTTTGATTTGTTTTCGTGTTTAGTTCGAGCCCGTTGCTCGACCCGCTTTCCACCTATTATATAGTACCACTTACCTATATTCACCTATTATATAATAAATAAATCTTTTGTGAAAAATATCCCTTTGTGAAAATTAAATAAAAATTTGAAAAGATTAAAATCAAATAAAAAATAAAAATAAATAAAATAAAATAAAATAAAAAGTGTCTCTTTCCTCTGATAACTTTTAGAAGAGATAAAAAAAATCGCAAAAATTTTCTCCAAAAAATCAAGGTCTTCTATTCTGCCTCCTTGAGTTCGACCCATGCGCACTTACCTGGATACATATTTAGTGTAGGTTTTCTACTGAAAACTGAATTTGTTTGATACGATCTAAGATCGTGTTTTCGCGGCTTTTTCTACATCGACAAAGCTACTTTCAAAAAGCCGCGAATCTGATTTTTAGACTTATCACTACCATCCATTCTTCTCTTCACCCCCTCCTCTTGAGCTGGTTGCCACTTGAACTTAGAAGGGAATACCCCGCTCCTCGAGGAGGGAGTCATTGGATTGGGGAATCATTGGGTTGTCATGCTGGAGAAGTCAGTCTCTTTGTCATTCTAGTTGGGGAGAGACACTATCACTTACACTGTACAAGTCAGATTCATAGTCGTAAGGGTTTGCGTATGAATTGAGATATTTTTGACCTGGCTATTGAGGAGACTCGAACAGAGTTTTGGGATTCTCAGGGACTGTTGGATTTTAAATCTGATTCTCATTAAGGTTCCGCCCGTACTAAAATTCCAAAGGTCCGACTTAAGATCCAAACTTTGATTTTGTGAAGACAAGTTTGATAATTAAATTTAATCCACATTTCTTCTTTTTCTTTTCTTTGTTTTTCTTTTCTGCACTTATTGCGTAAGTGTTTGGTAGGGACTAGCAAAGGCAAGTATAGGGGGATGATGAATCTACGTTTCATCATCTTTATTCAATCATTTTGGCCTTAAAAACCCTAGTAAATGCGTGTAAATACTGTTAATTTAGGCATTTTAGCATTCATGCACACTTGTGTAAAAAGTGTATAAATTGCGGTTTTTAAAGCCAAAATTATAGAATAAAGAAAAGAAAAAGAATAAAATATTGTAAATATTTTATGACCTGAAACCCTGAGACCTAGGCATCTCGATGACTAGGTCGACAAGGAATAAAGTAGGGGGAGATAAGGGCCAAAATACAATAAAAATACCTTTGTTTTCATTCATTCTTTATTCATTTTGGGACCTATTTTTTGTTCCACTTTTTATACCTCAAATAAAGAAACTTTGAACATAACAGTTGTAGATAATTAAATAAATAAAAATACAAAATTGATTTCATTCAAAAATAATGTACAGATAAAAAGTTATGATCTGAATAAAATTCCAGAATCCCAACTTCCCAGACCTGTATCTCCCAAATGAAAACTCCAAATGCATCAAACTCACCTTTAATTGTATATAATTTAAAATAAGCTATTTAATGGCAGTGGTTTCGTATTTGGCGGAGCTACGGTTTGAAAGTTGAGTTTTGGACCCCTATTGTATATTTGTACAGATTAAAATATTCATTTTATTATTTATTCATTATTTTTATATTTTTATAATTTTGTAAATATTACTTATAATATATTTGTATATTAAAATCAGAATAAAAACACAAAGGAAACACAAAATTAAAATACTTGTATATAATATACATAGGTATAAGACCTACACGTATACCTGTATAATTTATACTTCTATTTTATTAAGTGTACAAAACACTTAAGAAAAATAAAATAAAAATATATTTAAGTGTATAAAAATATTTTATAAATTTATAAAATAATAAATAAAATAAATAAAATTAAATACATAAAATTAAAATAAAATAATAAAATATATAGATAAATATACCTATATAGGCCTAAAATAGTAACTTATATTTTTATACCTCATAAAAATAAAAAGAATCACCATAAAATAATTTATAAAATAATAAACATTTTTTATTAAATAACGTAAAATTAAATAAATCATTTACTAATTTAAATTGATTTTACAAAATATTTTTCCAGGCTTTTTCCTGGTTGGTCCACGTGGAACAACTAGGTGGGCTGGAGAGTTGACCTCAGGTCAACTCTCTGACCCCTGCCTACGCGTGTCAGATCTGCATTTTTGGCCGATTTCGACCAATTTTCGAGGCACACCCTTTCACCATCTCATGATCGACCCTTCACGATTTTTCATCACCAATAAACCAAGATACACGCCCTAGGCTTATTTTGGTATTTGGATCATCACAACTCCTCGTGCACCTCGATTTTGGAGCCCTGTTCTCCATCTTTCAAAAACATCACCGTCACCTCCTTCTTCCCTTTGAACCCATTTCGACCGACCTAGCCCTCCTTTTTGGCTGAGCTCCGGACTGGAGAGGTGACAGCTCTCCTCCAGCACCCTCCAGAGGGGTCCGGCGATGTCATTTGGTATCTCTAACCTCCATCTCCAGCCACCACCGTGAGGTCCCATCTCTTGGTCATCATAGCCAATCAAGGTTGTATTTAGTTTTTGTTGTTGTTTAGTTAGCTGATAATCTTAGGATTCATTTCACGCCTTTATCTTGTTGTTTCATCGTGTGTTTTGCCCCGATTTCGCAACCGATCCCCTTGCCGGAGCTCTTGAGCTCCGGCGACCTTCATCAAGTCCACGCCCTCCTTCCATTCGTCAATCAGGCCTTGGGACCATATACTGTCGTTTTCGTGCTTCTCTTGCAGGTTTCAGGTGCCAAAGACCCCACCTGGGGGCCGATTTTGTTGACGCACAGACAACCTGGAGCCGTCCTCCTTCACCAACTGCGCGGCGGCGTTCCAGAGGACTATCCACCATTTTGAAGCCACTGCTCGCCAGAGGAATCTTCCAGGAGGCTCTCGATATCATCAGGAGGGAGAGGGGTGCGCCGTGCGTTGAGATTTTGGAGCTCCGAGTTCATCCCGGTCGAGTTCGTCGGCCGTTCTTCCTCCGCGCCTCCGCACCGTCCGATCCGTTGTGTTCTTCGTGCAGTCCAGCCGCTGTCCGATCCTTCGATCCCCGGTCGTTCGATCATCAGCCTTGCATCTAATCTTGGCCGTTGGGAAGCGAAGCGGTATCACGCGTCGAGGGCGCGCCACGTGTCAAGTGGACGGCTCACAACCGTCCGATCCGCCCTTTAGCCTGGGTATTTTGCACTGTTAACCCTGACCATTTTTGTATTTAATATTTAGAATTAAAACTTTCATCTGCAGTTCAAATGTTTTGTAAAATTTACAACTAGGCCCTCATACTTATTAGTAATTGCAAAGCGCTCCCTGGCCACGTCACCTCACATGCCTGTGCGCGTGAGGTGAGGGCATTTTGCAGGGGGGGCCCTGGGTATTTGTTTATTTCGTATAAACCTTGGAACTTTTTAAATCATTGTAATATTTGTGTAGAAATTACAAGGAGGCCCCTTGGGTTTTTATAAATTACATATTTACCCCTGACAAGTGCGCGTGCTCACACACGTGTATCTTGGGATTTTTGCAGATAAGCCCTTGCGGCTTTAGGTAATTAGATTTGGTCCAGAAACTTGCTTATTTAGTTATAACTTTTGTGTAAAAATTACGCCAAGGCCCCCAAGCTTTTCTATATTCGCAAAAATGCCCCTGCCAGTATGATTTTTCTCTTTGCTTCTTGTATTTATTGCATACATTTATAAATTGCTAAAATCCACAAAAATCACAATAGACTCCTGTTCATCATAGTATCATGCCGTATTTTTATTTTGCATATTTATTGCATTTTATTATTTATTAAAAATAAAAAAACACGCATTTTCAGCACTGTTTGCATTATAAAGTCCATAAAAATTATAAAAATGTCTAAGAAAATTCCCAAAAAATATATTTTGCATATTTTAGTTTCTTTTAATTTCAGACCAAAAATCATAAAAAAAATATAAAAGAAAACCCCTAAAAATTATAAAACCCCAAAGACCTTCCTAAAAATATTAAAAATCCATACAAAATCCTAAAAATAACTTTGTTTCTAAATTTTCTTTGATCTTTTATCTTTTATTGAAAATTAATTTGGAGAATTTTTGTTATGTTTCCTATTTTATTTCTCCATTTTAGTTTCAGCTCTTTATTTCACCCACTGTTTTCAGTATTTTTGACTTTAAAAATACCAAAAAAATTAGGAAAAATCTAGAAAAATCACAAAAGCATTAGAAAATTATAAAAAGACCAAAAATATTTTATTTCCTGATTTTTACTTATTTTTTATAAATATCATATCCTCCTCTCTCTTACTTTTTATATATATATTCTATTATAGAAAAAGAAAATATAAAAATATAAAATACAAAAAGAAAATATAAAATTAGAAAATTAAAAATCAAAATATAAAAATATAAAATCCAAAAAATTTAATAAAAAATATAAAAATTAAAAACCCACAAAAACATAGCTTAGATAGACAAATATTCACATTCACATTTTTGAATTTAATTGCCTCGTTCTACCTGTCTGCTCCCTGTGTTCGACCTCTACACATACTTGCACCTATACACATCTTTGTTGTAGAGTTATAATAAATTTTAACTCCGCACATTTACTTTCATTGCTTGATCTATCTGTTGTGGGTTAATTGTTGATTAGTTGAGGTTTCGTGAGCGGTCGCTCAGCGACACTGTTGTCCCGCCTTGTGTGGACTACTTTAGACCCTCGCCAAATCCCGATTATCACCCGCACATAAACCCTGACAACTCGCAAAATCCTAACTAAATCCTAAAATCGCAATGCGAAGACTAATATCGGGCAACATATTATGTACATTACAACCAACGTAAATGAGCAAACGAGAAGATCATCGGTAGGGAAAAATATAGCATTTTTAAACCCATCGGATCGAAAAAAATAACACTGGAGAAGAAGTGGAGAGAAATAGATTGACATAGAGATAACGAGGGGAAAGAGGAGAGAACTCACCACGCCTGGGGGATCTGTCTATGCTCCCCGAAACCCTAGATGCCGCGAGGTACCTCTCCTCTACTGTCGTAAAAGGATTCGGGGAGAAGAAGGTGTGACAAGAGGGGGTCGAACCGGAGCCCGCCATAAATCACGCTTTTTGCACAATGCTCTACTGGAGGTGCCGAGAAATATTGCGAAATAGCAAATAAATTATAGTGCTTGTTGTACTTGTGCCCTTCCGAGACTCCACAATTACAGTTATACTCATCTTTTTTTGCAATAACACTTGCCCCCAAGTATTTTACACTATTGTTAGTCTGTTACTATTGCATGTATGCCCCTGTTTTACCTTAATGGAAGGATGGTATTATCGTTTTTGCAAGAATACATGGGAAATTGCCTTATGAAGCCATTTGGGAAATTGCTTGACTTTGAATACCCAAAATTGGAGGAGGACTAATTTTATTGTACGCGCTTCGTTGCACCATTTTTAAATGGGATTTTTTATTATTTGTTAAATTGTGGAGTATTTTATAAACTTCTACTTATTTCGTGATAATAAAAGGGAACAAAGTATTTTTTATAATTTAAAATTACTTTGAGTAATGACAAATTAATATGCCAAATATTCATATTTGACATTTAAATGTATGTTAAATCTTGTGTATGTAAAAAATAAAGTTAAACTAATAAAACTTTAGCAACTCAATAATAATTAGCATAAGTTATTTATTCATAAAATAATAGATCAATGGAGTTTAAATCATGAGAATCTCGTGAGATATGATCAGTTGTACCATGCGAAAATAAGTCAAATATATGTGCATATATTACATTTTAAAATTTTTTATTTATAATTTAAGTTATTTTCAAAATACATTATTATTATATTACTAAAACTTTAAATTTATGTCACCTTTTCTCTTTATTATTTTAAAATAACATAGTTATTGAATTCTTTTTAATCGTATTAAATATAAAATTATTTGTATTGTGTAATGTGTATATATTAATTCAAAATTAGTTCCTAATCATGAATTCATAAAATGTTACAAAGAATAATATTCATGCAATAGAATATTTAAAATTAGTTTATTCTGCATGATTCATTTAATATAAAGAATCTACTACTAAAAAATATTATATATGAATGGCTTCAAGAGTAGTTTTAAAAAAATGAAACTATTTTTTCCAATATAGTAGATTTAAAAGAAACAATTTAGCTTTAAAAATTTTGTAATATATACTTCAAATTTTATAAAGGATATAAATAATATATGACTTTGCCTTTATTTAATTAATATTAATATATTTCTAAATATAAAAAGAGGAAATGAGAGATATAAAATGTGGATTCATGGAGAGAGAGAAGACAAGAGAGGGAGAGAATATGAAGAGAGAGTGAGTAGGGAGGGAGAGAATATGAAGAGAGAGGGAGAGGGAGGGAGAGAAATGAGTATGGAGAGAGAGAGGGAAGTTTGAGAGAGAGAGAGAGGAGAAATGGGGAGAAGTTGACATGTTCACATGTTAATGCACGTAGGATTCTTCTAGGCTATGTTCACAAGTCTATGTTCACATGCCATCTTGATTGGTCTAAGTAGAACACTTAACAATGCACGCAGGATTCTTCTAGGTAGTGGCTTAACTTGGACAAGCACTCTGCACGTAGCTCTTCATGGATGAGGTGGTGAGGGGGCATAATCCTTTGGCTTGGGGTAGCACACGGGTGTGTAACAACTAGTGGGAACATCCATCTTCCTATAGGGAGGATAGTGCATCTCAACCTAGTCTAGTAGCATTGAGGTCTAATGACATGACATCGTGGGTTGCAATAATGCTTCAAAAGAGGGATAATCTACTGGCTCAAGAAGAAAAACTTCGTATGTACATGCTGCACACGTTGTATATATGTCAAAAAATGCAAAAACTCCAAAAAGGGGACATACCTGATTGAAAATAAAATGCATGTCGGAGTGTATATAGTTGAATAAGCAAAGCTTATGTGATACAATGTCTCATCTCATGGAAGCTTGCAGCTGGAGACTTGGCTACACTGGTCAAGCTCCAAGGGATATGTGGCTACACTGGCCACAACCCATTCTCTTCTTTCCCCCTCTTCTTGAGCCGGTTGAACTTGAACTTAGAAGGGAATACCCCGCTCCTCAAGGAAAGAGTTATTAGATCGGGGGTCTAGAGTTACCTTGTTGAGGGAGGTTGTTTCTTTTCTATTTCCGAGGTGAGGAGCTATATATCACTTACACAGTACAAGTAAAGATTCATAGTCATAAGAGTTTGCGTTTGTAGGCTTGTTCTGGCTCGACTGTTGAGGCGATCTGAATAGGAATCTTGTGAAACTTGAGGGTTGTTAGGTCTTAAATCCACTTCCCAATAAGGTTCCGCCAAACTAATAATCCAAAGGTCTGATTGATCTCCATACTATAATTTTACGAAGATAAGTTTAAGAATCAATACTCTTCTAAGTTCTCTGCCTTTTCTTTTCTTTATTTTTTTCACTTATTTTCAAATAAGTGTTTGCTAAGGGACTAGCAAAGGTAAAGTATATGAGAATGATGAATCCTCAATTCACATCATTTATTCTTTTATTTTAGCCAACTTCCTTGTGCAAAATACCTGTAAATATATATCAATCACAATAAATTAGCATTGTGCATGTTTTTTTAATACTGTTATTTAACATTCATTTTAGCCAAAATAAAAGAATAAAGAAGAAAAGAAAAGGAAATTAAATAAGGTTGTAATTATGCAATAAATGCATACTGACCTGAACCCTGAGAGAAGGTCAAGTAATGACTTGATCGACAATGAATAAAGTCGGGAGAGATATGGTCCTTATTTATTTTGTATATGTTCATCACTATTCATCATGTATGTATCATTCACTTATTTTATTTCAGAATAAAATGACCTCAAATTGATTTATTTCCTTAATAAAACTTGTGAATAAAATGTTTTAAATAATAAAAATATTTACAAAATTCAAATGTGTACAATTGTACAATACCTATACCTATATATATGTATTTATTTATCTATTTCTTTTGTAAATAAATTGTGTATATTGTTTTTCAAACACTTGTATATATTTCTAATAATTAAATAAAATTAAAATAAATTTCATAAATTACAAAATAAAAATAAATTCAATGCTTCATTATATAATAACATCAATAGTATTTATATTGCACATAATATTAAATTATTAACACTTGTAATTAACATGTAAAAATCAAATAAAAATGTCTCTATACTCTTTAAATTATTTTGTAAATAAATAGAATATAAAATATAATGTGTTTTGTGTAAAAATAGTAAAATAGAAACATATGTATATAAATATTGGTATATTATACCTGTAAATAATATCTTATACTCTATATAATATATATTATTAAAATAATTAAAAAACATTTTTATAACTACCATGTTTTATTTTTTATAACTTTTATTTTAAAATCATTTGTCATTTTAAAATAATTTTTCTTTTATTTTGTAAATCCTATTTTTTAGTTGGTCAACCCAGGTATGTTGACTCGAGTCAACCTCCCCTCCTCCATGTCCGACACGGACATTCGTTCGTCGGACCCATTTTCTTCGTATTCTCCTGCCCGACTCTGAGCTCAGTTTGCCTCATTTCCTGTGCCCGATTGATTTCCTCGAATCCGTGATCTTCACGGATCCCTAAGCATTGCCGGATCTTCCTCGAATTACATGATTTTTTCCGATCCTTTTAGATGTACGAGGTTCCCTATAAATTCTCTCATCCACCTCCACCATGCCCTAGCTCACTCCGTACGCCTCCCTCTCTCCAATAGAAGCCTTAGGATCGTGAAAGATCTCGAAGGACTCCTTGGGGAGCTTAATTTGGTGGTCGATATAGCATAGATCAGCTCGTGGCTGGAGTACTCCACCGCGACTAGCCTCCTAGGTCTTCCGTAGCCTGGTCGAGGCAACAACCACGCCATTCCACTTGCTGTTCTTCGCACTTCATTTTAGTAGCTTCAGGTAGCTTCTAGCACTCACATTTCACTGTTCATCTCTCAATTCATCTACATCATAACTGTTCATCTTCACAGCTCCGACCACTATGTCAAAGCTCCATTCACTCCGTCTAATCACATCGATTTGCTCACCATATCACTGTTGACCTTCTCACACAGTATAATAACCCTCAGACTCAACCCCCGGGTTAGATTTAGGGCTAGACCTTCCTCTTCCCTCTTCGCTGGAGGTCGAGCACCCATTCCCCATCGCTTCTCTGATGTTCTCTGCACAATAACCTGACCAAAGTATCTTCTCCGAGTCGCGCATACCCTTGCTGGTTCAGACATGCATTGGAGGGTCCAGGTGACGCTCAACTCCAGTAGAAGTGCTTCTTCAAGTGACCCACCTTCCATATCTTCATCGAGCACTTCGATCGACCATCCAAGCATCTCAGTCGACGCATACCTCTTCCAGCAATGTTCTGGACCTTGCTTCCAGTCGATCCGGTCTGTGGAGCGCCAACCACCCTCGGTCAAAGTTCAACCGGCCCCTTCTTCTTCATGTTCTTACAACCACCTTCACCGTCGTCCGATGAAGAGGAGCGCACCCAGATCTAATCGAAACCGCTAATTCTAACGGTTTGATCAGATCCTGGGGTGAATTTGAAATGCACGTTCTAGCCTTTTTAGAACCATCAAATCTGCACCAACAATTCATCAGAACCGTATACATGTGCCATGCGTCCCGACCGTCGGATCCTTTATGCAGATTCAATCAGAGCCGTATATCAGACGTCACACGTAACACGTGGCTGCAGGTACACTGCATTTTACCCCTTTATTTCTGTCATTCACTTTTTAGTCCAATAAATGTAATATGTAGTTAAAAACTATTTGCAGTTAGGACCTTATGCTTTTAATATTTGCATTAGTTCAGTCGAGCTGAACCCATGTGTGTCTTACATGTTGTTATGGGTTATTTGCAAACTCTTCCCTGTGCTTTAGTCGACTAATGAATAAGAAGTTTTTGTTAATTGCACTCATGCCCATGTGAATCTACATCGCCTTCCTCGCATGTTTTCATTAGATTAACTGCAATAGGGACCCCTGTAGTTTTATTGAGTATTAATATTGGGCCCCTGGAACTTAAATATTTGCATCTAGGTCCTCTCTACACTGTTTATTTTGTGCTCTCTTTTATTGGTTGCAATAAATGTCAGATTAAATCAAAAATTACATAAAAATTAGGTTTACCTCATGCTAGTGTGTTTTATATGTGGTGATTTTTGTTTGTTATTTTTTAATTTATTATTAAAAAGTCAAAAATAATATAAAAAGTCCTTGTTTACCTTAGAAAAATTATGAAAATTCGAAAAATACCTTAAAAATTCTAAAAAATTGTTAGGGTAGCCTTGTTTTGATTTATTTGATTTTATATATCTCTATCATCTTATTTGCCTTTGCAAAACTCTAAAAATTTGCAAAATCCTAAAAAACCTACAAATTTATATAAGATCTTTGAAAAAAATCCAAAATTATGATTTCAGTTTTTTTGTAGATATTTTCTTATAGTTTTTCTTAAAATTATTCCCATAATTTTTGAGCTTATTTGATATTTCTAATTTGAAAATTTTTTTGGCTTTGCATTGTTTGACTTTATCTTATTTTTGAGAAAATTCATAAAAGTTTCAAAAATTACACAAAAAAACAACAAAATAGTATAAAATCTATAAAACATAAACATATTGTTATTTGAGATTTTAAGTATTTCTACCATATTTGAAAAAAAATAGTGTTGTATTTCCTTTCCTTCCTTGTTTTCATTTTTACTTTCTTTAAAAAAAATAAAATATAAAAATCTGCAAAAAGAAATTTCATTAAAAAATTGAAAATTAAAAAACATAAAAAAGTAATAAAATTTTAAAATTTATAAAATTTTAAAAGATAGAACCACATAAAAAGCCATGAGTAGTGTGCCTTAATGGCTTCTCCCTTGTCTTTGATTTATCTTTGACTTGATTGACTCTCATATAAACAGTGGCCTCCTTGTGTTCGACCCTGATCGATATACCATGTTAATAAAAGTAGCTCAGACCAATTGTTTCACTTGTTTGATCTGTTTCATTGTTGAATAAAATTTTCTCAATTTTCGACTTAGTTGATTTAGGGAACAATGACACCTTGATTGCTTAATTAGTTCCTTAACCCTAGTCAGCTAAGAGTTAATCATTGGGTATTAACTTTATGGGTCCATTTCCTAATAGTGAAGGATTTGAATACATCCTACTTGATGTGGATTACATGAGTCGTTGTGTGGAGGCTATTCCCGCTCGATTCACTGATAGTCACACTGTTTGTCGCTTTCTCAAGGACAACATTATTTTACGATTCAGAATTCCTAAGATCTTGATTTCAGGCGGGGGAAGCCATTTCCTTAACAGAGAAGTTATACATCTTGTGAAAGAGTACGACATTGATCATCGTGTCGCATTTCCTTACCACCCACAATCGAATGGCTTGGTTGAGTTATCTAATAGAGATAACGAGACTATTCTGTAGAAACTTGTTTGACCAGATAGGAAGAACTGATCTCAACTTCTTGATTCTGTTCTATGGGCTTATCAGACTGCCTACAAGTCTCCATTGGACATGTCTTCCCATCGCCTTGTATACGGAAAGCCATGCCATCTACCGATTGAACTGAATCACAAATTTCTTTGGGCAATGAATATTTATAACTTGGACTCATAACAAGGTGGTCAGAATCGGAAGATCAATCTTAATAGACTACAAGAATTAAGTGACCATGTATACGATAAGAACCTAATATACAAGGAGAAAGTCAAGCACTGGCAAAATAGGCATATCAAAAGAAAGACTTTAGAGCATGGTCAGGATGTGTGGTTATTTGATGTGATGCTGAAAATATTCTTGGGTAAACTCAAAAGCATGTGGACTGGGTCGTTTGTGGTGAAGAATGTGCATGATAATGGAAGTATTCTCACATCCTAAATGTCATCTAACACATAATTGTTCATAGTTAATGGACAATTGCTGAAACCATATTTAAAGCATGATACATTCCTTTCCGTTGCCAATTCAATCAGTGTGGCATTTGAAGATGATCTCTCAGTAGCATTAGAAGATTCAGATAATGCTACCCAAAATATCATTCCTGATTAATTATTTTTCATTCTTTCTCAATTATTTCATTCTTCCATTTCATTCATTCATCCCATTCATTTGCTATACTTAGGATGATCAGATCCTAAGTACAAGGGGGATGAGTGCATTTGAACATTCTTTAGTATTCTCTCACTTGTCTCCTAACTAGTTCATAATTATTTCTACACTTAGGGATATTTCACCCTAAGGGTAGGGAGAGACAAGCCGAGTCATTGATTTTGTGAATTCTAATCCTCGATCATCCCCATTTTATGTACAGTCTTTTATGTTTATGATTATTCGATCCTAAGTATAAAGTGGATTATTGACTTCGTATTCTTTTATTTGAGTCGTTGTAGTATAGAATTTTCTATACTTAACACAAGTTATGTCTTCCTTTGTTACTCTTTGGTCACTACGAGGACATAGTTCTAGCAAAGTATAAGTGGGGTCGTATATGATATATATATATTTATTTATTTATTTGCCATAACTTGTACATTCTTGTGTTTTAATAATATGGATAATATACTATACATTGGGTAAGGGTATACAAATAAAATCAATTTTTAAAGCTCTTGTGAAAATGTGTAAAAACTTTTGAAAAATATTTGCAAAAATTGATTTGAAAATGCTCTGAAAATTGTTTTAAAAATGGTTGCAAAATGTACCAAAAAATCTTTGAAAAATCTTTGTAAAATATTTTCAAACTGTTTGAAAAACATCTCTTTATAAATGCTTGTAAAAAGATTGTAAAAATTGCTTGTAAAAATGTTTGAGAAATTTTTTGTAAAAATCATGTGCAAAATAAGTTTCCAAATGTTTGTAAAATAATTGCAAAAATATCTTCAAATATTTTGAACCCTATGTACGTAATTATACTTCAAAAATTATTCAAATAAAATCTTGTATAAAAGTTGTATATACTTGTATAAATCCTTTGTGAACATGTACATGACACTTGTAAAAACATTTAGTCCACTAATATTTTTATAAAAAAATCTCTAAAAAATTGAAAATTATTAAAACTCCATAAAAATTAGAAAAACCTTTTGAAAAGTTTCATAAAAAGTTCAAAACCAGAAAATATGTTTCACAAAAATACTTACTTATTTCTCAGAATGGTGTTGATAACTGAACTAGTCTAAATAAAATCTGAAGATTGGAGCTTGGTTTAGAACTTAATTCACTTAATTTCACAAGAACCTTATAGGAATTGTAATCAAGACTTTCAGATCAATGTGACTTATTCTTTGAGTCCACTAGACTATGTTCACATGTCATCTTGATTAGCTTAGGTAGAATATTTCGAAGCGCTCATATGACTCTTGTTGATAATGGCCTAACTTGGACAAGCACTTTGACTTAGCTCAATTTTGATGAGGTGGTGAGGGCATGCTTCTTTATCTTGAGAAGCACACATGTGGAAATATACCTCACCCCAATAGGTGGCAAGTACCCCCAACCTGATCTAATGGCATGTACATTTAAAGATAGTATGATGTAGGTTGCAATAAAGTTTCAAAAAAGGGATAGTTTACTGGCTCAAGAAGAAAATTCTTCATGTAAATGATGTTGTATATAGTTAAAATGCATGAAATAAAGACTCCAAAAGAAGAGCTGTGCAAAAAGTCAATGAAAAAGTCAATCCCGTCAGAGTTATGTATCAATAAGCAAGGCTTATACTTCAATGTTAAAATCTCAAGGATGCTTGCATCTAGAGACTTAGCTACACTAGTCAAGCTCCAAGGGATATACGACTACACTATTCACAATCCATTCTTCCTCTATACACCCTCTTCTTGAGCTAGTTGTACTTGAACTTAGAAGGAAATACCTCGATCCTCGAGGAAAGAGTAGATAGATTGGGGAATTAGGGTTACCTTACTAAGGGTGAGATTGTTTTTTGCCATTCACGATGAGAAGAGCTACACTCACATACACTATACAAGTGAGTCATAGTCATAAGGGTTTGTGTATGAATAGACTTATTCTGACCTGGTTATTGAGATGATATGAACAAAAGATTGTGGAACTTGAAGGCTGATAAGTTTTAATCCTATTCCCAATAAGGTTTCGAACACATTAACAATCCAAAGATCTTAACTGAGCTCCAAACTTTGATTTTGTGAAGATAAGTTTAAAAATCATAATCATTCTAAGTTCTTTATTTTTCTTTTCTTTATTTTCTCCTTGGCATCACTTATTCTTCCAATAAGTATTTGTTAGGTACTAGTAAAGGTAAGTATAGGGGAGTGATGAATTGCCATTCATCTACCAGTATTCTTCCATTTTGTATTTAAATCCCTATCAAAATACCTGTAAATACCGCTAACTTGTACGAATTAACATTCATCATTCATCAGTAATTAGCATATAAACACTTGTATTTAAATATAAAATTAAAGAATAAAGAAAATAAAAGAAAAATAAATGAAGTATCAAAGATATTGAATACCCCTAAGCCTCGAGACCAAGTCAATATTGATTTGGTCGACGATGAATAAAGTAGGGGGGAGATAAGGGTCCAACACTATCCATAAACCCTAATTTTATACTTTATAAATATCCATTTTTACACTATTTTCTTTACATTTATGCACACCTAAAATAATAAAATATTCAACATAAAACTTGTACATATTAATATATAGAAAAATATAAAAATGATAGCCACTAAAAATCATGCACAATGCAAGTTGTACACACATATGAAAAGCCATAAATCAAATTTCACATATCAATATGTCCTCCATACAAACTCAAATTGAACAAAACTCACCTCCATTGTACTCCAAATTAAATTATCTATCTAATGAAGGTATTTTCATTAAAAATGGAGCTAAGATACGAAAGCCAGCTTTCTGGAAAACCATTGTACTGAGCATCTGTATATAAAAATAATATAATTTAATTCCTTACATTTTTTACTTCTTTACATTTTTAAATAAGTGTATATATTATTTAATACATATTTAAAAAATACAAACATAGATAAAAACAAATAAAATTGCCTGAATAAATAATAAAGTAAAATATATAGGTATATCATACCTATAATATATGTATATGTATTATGTAAACATATAAATAAAATCATAAACAAATGTAAATATGTATTTAATAACATTTTAAATATATAAAATATGTGAATATGATAATAAGTATTAAAAATGCAAAATAAAAAATAAAGTATATGTACATACACCTATAAATGTACATGTAAAAATTAACAAATAACAAATAATGGTGTAAAAATAAATAAAATTCATAGAAAAATAGTTTATAAAATTATAAATAATTTTCACATTTTAAGTTTTATTTGATAAAATCATTTGTTATTTTTATTGAATTTCTACACATTTTATTTATTATTTTATCTTCTAGCGAGCTTACGTGCCCAATAGAATGCGGGGGACTGTTGACTCCTCGATTAACAACTCCTTCTGCACAGACCCCTTTGACTTTATGTCAGAACTCGTGACCACCCAACTTCCCCAATTTCTCACGTTGCCCCCTCACCTTCTTCCACCTAGAGCTCCTTACATCTCTGATCCTCTCATATCCATCTCTCATGCCACAATCTTATACCTCACCAACTCCTTTTTCCTCGTGCATTCCATCTCAGTCACGAGATGGACCTTAACCACTTGCATAAAAACTGCTCCCATCCTCCATTTTAAAGTTTGTTCCTCTCTAACCTTCTCGTAACCCCAAAGAGCTCCTCTGAGTTGTCCTTGGTGACAAAAAGTGATTCCCAGGCTCCGTCAGTGTAGAGAAGCCAGTTGGAGCAGTGATCCACCTCGCCAGACTACCTCTGACAAAAGCTCCTTCGCCTCCAGGTAACCCATGTTGAGGCATAGGTTTTAGGTTATTTAGATCACATTTCAATTTCTTACTATAGATTCAGCTTTAGTTTTGCTTAATTTCCTTTTCGTTAGTATTAATTAGTTAGATCATAGTTCGTTGGAGCTAGTGCTATGACCATTCCCCCCATTGTTCCACCACATGTTTCGACCACCTGACACCTCCTACAGCTTCCCCTTCGCTTCTCCATCATCCAGATCACTTAACCCATCTTCGATTTTGCATGAATCATGGTTCCAGAACTCCCATCATCTACCTCGTCGGAGACAATGCCGACCACCGCATCCCTTACACGATCAGCTTCATTTTCAGGTTGAGGATATAGCTCTTGAGCCCCTCTTTAATTTTATGCAGGAAGGAAGCCAATTGAGACACCTGGAACTCAGATTGAACGAAGAAGAATCAACCCAGGTAGTTGAACCAAGAACGAGCTCTGAACCATCTGAAGACCTCCTGTAGCTGCGAGAACCTTCCAAGAAGCCAGGAAGCCGATCAGTGTAGCCAGAGATGGTTAGAGGCAGGAGTATTTCACGATCAAAGTTTTAGGAAGACTTATTCTGCCCTATTCTTTCAATGAGACTCCTGGCCGTTGGATGCAAGACGCGACCCAGATTTAATCTGGGCCATCCAATTTAATAGAAGCGGCACATACTCCTAGATGTCCATCATAAGTGGGGCGACATGGCGCAATAACAACCACTCATCTCCGAAGCACGCGCCCTACATGTGTCGAACCTGGGTTAATTGCATAATACCCCTCGTGTCATTTTATATTTTTATTTAGTACTGTAAATTTAACATTATATGTAAAATATTTAGGGTATTTTGCTAAATGGACATGGAACTTTAATTTTATTGCATTGTAGCCCTTCCGCCTCACGTGTTGCACCACGTGGGGCGTTGGAATACTTGCAAGTATACCCTTTAACTTGTTGGACCTATTTTGAAATGAAGTTTAGTCTAATTAAAGTTGCAAACAGGTCCCTGTAATGCAACATTTTTATTTCTTGTATTTTTTGCATATTAAATATTTTTATTGCTATAAAAAATATAAGAAAATTATGTTAGATGCATGTAGCCATGTTTGATCTCATATAATTTTATTTTAGTATTTTAACCTATTTCCCTATTTTATAAAAATCTAAAAACATGTATTTATTCCCTATCTAGCTCTAAAAACCCATATAAATATAAAACCTTCTCAAAAATTCAAAAAATATCTATATTTTATCATATTATAGCACAAATCCAAAAATCATTAAAAATACAAAATATAAAACTTAAAAATCACAAAATCCTAAAAATCCTCATTAAAAGTAGCAAAAAAGTTATTCAAAAATACACAATAATTCTTTTTGTTTGTGATATTTACTTAATATATCTATAATGAATTTAATTTTGGATTAATTTTGGACTTGTTTATATTTATTAAACCCTAAACGGTCTATTATATATAGAATACCTAGTGTTTTCACTTATTTAATACTTTAAAAATCCATAAAATAGTAGAAATTAACTAAAATTACCAAAAATAAAGAAATACATAAAAAAGACACAAACATTTTACTTTTTCTTAATTTGACTATATCTTGACTTATTTATAAATATAATAAGGTATATTATATGTATATACTATATCACTTATATACACTATAAAATCTATATTATTATATATTATTATACATCTTATTTTAAAAATAAAAAAGAAATTAAAAATTTGCAAAATTACAAACAAAATAATAATTTAAATAAAAAATAGAAAAAAAATATAAAAACAAATTAAAATCCATAAAAATAAATATAATTAAATGTATACATAAAAATAAGAAAATAATAATAATAATAATAATTAGAAATAATTATTAAAAATTACTACCCTACACGTTTGCTCTTTGTGGTTCGACACTCTGTACTTGCACTACACACATCTTTGTAGAGTTATAATAAAATTTAACTCACACACATTTATTGATTTATCTATTCGTGGGTTGATTGTTGTTTATTTGATGATTGGTCGACACAATGATGGCTAGGCTAGCTTGTTATCCTTGGCAGACCATTGTCAGGTAACACACACATGGAGCTAAATATTTCACGTGGAATATAAGAGGATTTCAAAGATGCGTTAAATGAGATCACCTGAGAAAGCTAAGAATCAAACATTCTTTAAACTTGATCTTCCTCTAGGAAGTCATATCTATAATTTAAACCAATTATTCCATCTTGGGTTGGTTGGGATTCTTTTGGGATATGTTTTTGCATTGGAAAACATATTAGGGTGAATCGATTTTGTAGGATGGGAACTATTTGGTTGGAAAAAGAAAGATTTGGTGATCTCATCGCTACAAATTAGATTGAACCTATTATGTCCGATAATGCCTTCTCATTGTGGACTTTATGCTCAAGTTTTGGTTGATTGTAAAGGTTGACTTCATGAATCTCTTCTATTCTATGTAGAGTTTGGAGTTCAATCCAAAGGATTTTAGAACTTGAACAATACTCTCATTGCTTTGATCTTTAAGAATGGATATGAGAAGAATATTGAAAATTTCAGACCGATTAGTCTCATTAACTTACAGATTCGTACAATTTCAAAGGTGTTGACCAATAAGTGGGCACTCACCCTTTGAGAGAATATGCCCTCGACCCAATGTGCTTTCCTTAGGGGTTGATCAGTTGCTAATGCATTCATGGTGGCTTCGAGATTTCGGATTGCTGAAGTAGATCAAACACCAAGGCCATAATCCTTAAGATCGACTTTTGTAAGGCTTTTGACACCATCAAATAGCTTTTCTTTGTCGATGCTCTTGAGGCTTTTAGGGCACCACCAAAATTTATATGATGGATAAAAGCATTCCTGTAAACGATGTAAACCCCTTTCAAGGTTAATGGATCTTCGATTGGGTTCCTTAGACCGACACGTGTTGTTCGTCAAGAAAATTATTTATCTTCATTCATTTTCATACACTCGATGTCGAATATTGGTGCAATGTTGGCTAAATTGGTTGAGGCAGGTAAATGTAAGGGATTTTTTAGAAAGGGGATGGTGATTACCATCATCCAACTTGCATACGTTCTACTCATTTTCTTAGAATACAAGAGGAATGAAACAAAAAATATTCTTGACTCTCTAAAAATTCTCAAACTTATCCGAACTTCAGATCAATCAGAGAAAGTCTGAATTATACTAATCTTTAACGATTAACTAAACATCGAGGATGGAAGGTGAATATCCCCCCTTTACCAAAGAGTATGTTTGCCAAACTCATCCCTAACTCTGATTACAATGCATCCTCTATCTTGTTTCAAAGCTCCAGGAGGCAGGTGAGGAAGTGAGAAGAGTGCATCCACTCTTTCCTCTAATTTTGGTAGGGGCTGCGACTCCTTCACCACCAAAGTGAAAAAGACTGTGCTAACTATATGCATAAATAAATAAATAAATAAGAAAATAATGTACGCCACATCCGATCACATCATCAAATTAAATTAGAAAAAGGGTGAGCAATGCAAATCTCATGGGGAGACAACTATGGGCGACTGGGAGTCAACCATAGGAGGGGACGAGGAACGGAGAAGAGTGCATCCACTCTTTCCTCCCTTTTCGGATTGCAACCTCCATCGCCAACGTGCAAAAAGCCAACGCTAGCTATAAGTGAGATCCCTTGTAATGGGATCTAATTTTTTTTCTCAAATTATGCTCTTATCCAGTATCCAAATAAGATTTGAGCAAAATATCTCAGAGTACTCATCGAGACCTTTCTAATGAACTTAAGAACATCAAAATCCAAGTTCGGGAGCTCAAGTTATGATCATTTTAGTGTGACGAGTTTGGAGGAGATCAAGTTCTTCCTCATGTGCTGGTGTTTGTCGTCAACAACACAACATCAGTGTCATTTCGAGGCACCGAGGAGATGAGTTTAGAGGTAACGATGTCCCTTCCTCCTTGCTGCCGGTTTCCATACGATTTTGAACCTACCTGCTTGAACATCTTTGGAACCTTAGAGATTTTTCAGATGTGATTAGTAGATGGTTATTGATGTTACATTCTGCATCGTTGCATGGATTTCAAACTATTTTGTTGTATCCATCAATTGATTAGTGAGTCATTACATGGATTCCGAACTCTCCCTTAATGTATAATTATGGAGGTAGTTGCGCACCACCTCCTATTTTGAGTCGGTTCGATATATGTTCAAGAATCAAGTCGATTTTGATGGGGTCACTATATTTCCTCCCATATAGCCAATGATATATTCATATAAGCACTAACTTAAGTATTTATCTAGATTAAAATTTGACATGTGATTTCGTCCAGTGGAATTAAGTACCTTGTGCGATATATATGTAGGATATATGCAGTTAGATTCAAAGATCTTATCATTGAGGGGTAAGGGATATTAAATGGTTGAAGAATTTTAAACAGCATGATTTTATGAATAGTCTATGCATTCCATTATTAATCGAGGTAATGATCTAGTAATTTGTTCTTAAATCTTGTTTAAGACTTTATTTGGATTTAACCTCAAAATTGTATTAGCCATGGATACAATAATGCATGTTTTGTAATCCACAATAAGGTACCATTAGAGATAGCAAATTTAACTCATTTGCGGCGATGTGGTATATGGGCATGCATCCTTGGGGCCCAATAGAAAATTTAGCACCATGAACCCAACAGTTGTGTTGGTTGGGAGGCATGTTACTTGACACACCAAAGAGTCACCGCACAGTGTTCAGTCTCACCACTTGCACGCCTTAGCTCAATGCTTCGAGAGTGAGTTATGTAATCATGGTTGATAGTCTCGTGCTTTGCTTTTTCACTTAGGGTTGACACTCATGTACTGACTGGTGTATGTCACATTGATTTGTATTCTGGGTGGGGGCACTAAGAGGGGAGTTCTGTGAAATGTGGTTAATGAACTCGGGAATGAAACACAAGTTTCATATGCATAAGGAGGATTGTGATAATCGTGGGGATCCTGACTATGTTATCAATGATCTTAGTAATTAGTGACCTGACTCGTGCCCTACGCCATCATGGATTCTTACACGTGAGTAGTGGACTTGGGCAGTTCATGGTTATTCGCTGGTTGGAATTTGAATTAGGAATCAGGATTATGGTAATCAAGTGGAATGCTTGGGAAGTTTAGCATGAAGTTACAGTTGGTAAGCGAAGCTAAGTGGACATGTTGAGAACTTAGTTAGGATTGAATGTACCCTACCACATGCCTATGGAGGTATCCCAACCACAAGACCTTATTGCTTTAGAGTCATAGTGTGATGTCTCAAGTGGACCAAGACCATAGAATAACCATGAAGCTTAGTTATTCCGGGCTAATGAGAATGACCGGAGTATGTTTTCTTTGTGAGAACAATTTACCCATTTGTTTCTTTTGCACATTTATGTAGTACCTTACTCGTTGTAGTATTTAGTATCGTACTTGGCAACTTTGCTCATAAAGTACCTTGACATTGGATCTACAAGTTCTCAGAAGCAGCCACAATAGTGAGCGGTCATTGTTTAGTTGGAGTTTCTTTTTGGTGCAACTACACTTTTATGGTACAGTTTCTTGTAGCTAACTTTTCTAATTCCACTTTACTTATAGTTCTGTTGCGAGACATGAGATGTAATATGTGCGTATGGACAACTTTTTGATGCATACATGTGATATTTTGTGGACGTGGATCATAATGTAATGATTGACATGCTATGAATAGAAATGAATGAAAACAAACTTTAAATTCCATTCTTTTATACAAATTTTCTCCTGCTTATATTACATTGTGTGTTTCGAATGTAGATGTGGATTCAATTTACCAAGTATTTGGATCTTAAGGAGACGATCGCCACACTATATGCATAGATAAATAAATAAGAAAATAATGCATGCCACACCTGACGACATCATCAAATCAAATTAAAAAACGGTGAGCTATCTCATGGGGAGTCAGTTAAGGGAGACGACGTCTGAGGAGAAAAGTGGTCCATTCTTTCCTCCAATTTCTGCGCCTATCAGACAGTTCTTGTACCGCTACATATAGATGTGTAACTCCAGACGAACTACTTCCGCGTTTGCCCTAGGAATGTCAGGCAACATTTTGGGCCCCTGTATCTCAAGGTAACCTAACGGTGGCACTTGTTTCCGGTGCTTGTTTTTTCGGAATATATCAACACGTTTTTTGCAAGCATTTGACACATGCCTTCCTTAGTCATCATCAAAATGGTGGAATGTTATAAAGTAGACCGTATAAATATTCCCCAAGATCCCGTCTCTCATCCCTCGTAACGTAAAAAGTGGTCATCAAGGCATTAACCTCATATAAACTCCACCTGAGAGGGTCCGTATGGTTGGGCAAAGCTGGACACAACATTAACATTGACGGTGGCAGCAACACCATCTGTGGGGACTTTCTCTTGCAGATCAAGATTATGGGATTGGTCTTTTGCCACGTTGGCAATCGAGGGAAAGTTGTGTTGGGCAAAATATGTAATTATTTTAATTTATCCAGCAATACCACCCATCGTTGTCATCTGATAAAGTGATGTAAGGGTGAAAGGTATGGGTAGGAGGGTGAAGGGTACATCCCTCGTATTAGGACCCAACCTCTTTCTCAAATTCTGATATGATCCAATAACCAAATCAGACAAACGACTATTTCTTCTTGTAGTGCTCATCGAGACCTTTCTTACGAGTACAAGAATGTCAAAATCGGGTTCTGTATGCGAGAGATACACGTATAATATGAACGTGCTGCGACTATATGGATCTGGATCCGAATTGGATACATTTAAGGGTGAACTCCTATATAAGGGGAGGTCTGGGCTAAGTGATCAGACCACTTAGCCCTTTGGTATGAGCCACCACCACCTCACCAAAGCCCCACCATCAGAGCGAATTTCTGACCACCGATCGGACGCCCGAGTACACCATCTCTAAAAGGACACAGAGGGGACCGTCATGGACACACTCGTGTTCCATAAAACACCATGGAACTTTCATTTCGAGCGAAGAAAAGTCACGAGAGAATGTTCTCGTAGGTGCAGATTTCACCCTCCTTTTGCTGTCGGATCCATGCGGTTTTGGCACCATGAGTGGTGAATAGCCATCCACCTACCCTTATTCTTCTATTTTGGCCTTAAATCCCTAGCTAAATACATGTAAATATCACTAACATGCATGAATTAACATCTATCATTGTCCTGTAATTAGTATGAAAATACTTGTATTTTAAATCAAAATAAAGAATAAAGAAAAGAAAAATAAAGGATGTATCAAAAATATTGACTTACCCTAAACCCAAGTCAAACATTGACTAGATCGACAAGGAATAGAGTATGGGGAGATATGGCAAATAATATACAAAGTCTAGGAATCCTAATTGTACATTATGCTATACATATACTCCATTTTTGCACTATTTTATACTCAACCATACACACTTCAAACAATAAAATTTTCAACATGGAACTTGTACAAACTAATGTACAGAAAAGTAGAAAAAAATAGTCAAAAAATCATGCACCGTGCATATGGTACACATAGATGAAAAAGCGACAAACAAAACTTCATTGATCAATAACTCCTCCATATGAACTCAAAATTCATCAAGCTCACCTCCATTGTGTTTCAAATCAAATTATCTATCTAATGAAGGTGATTTTCATTTAAGATAGAATCAAGATACAAAATTCAGTTTTCTGGGGTACCATTGCACTGAGGTATATACTATTTAATTCTTTATACTTTTACTCCATTTTTATTTATTGTAATTGAATATATATAAAATATATTAAAACTATAAACATGAATTTAAACATTTAAAATAATTCCAAAATAAATAATGAAGTATAATATGTAGATACACTATACCTACAATATGTATATATGTAAATATTTACATACATAAACAAAACACTAAAAATAAAATAAAAATACATAAATACATAATAAATAATGCAATAAATAAATTAAAAATATAAATATAATAATATGCATACAAAATACAAAATAAAATTAAAATCTATAAAACATATGCGTATATACCTATATTTGCACATGTACAAAAATAATATATAATAAATAAGTCGATATAAATAAATAAAAATCATCTAAAAATAGTACATAAAATAAGAAATAACTTTCATGTTTTGAGATTTATTTAATAAAAACGTTTGCTATTTTATTTTTAATTAATTTTATTTTTATCCCTATTTTGTCTTTTAATGGTCCACATTGACCAATCAGGAGGAAGCGATAGTTGGCTCAGGTCAACTGACCCAATCCCTCTTTGGACCGGTCCATGATAAGATCTTTTCTATTCTTCGACAAATTTTTTAGCTTGATCCTGACCTACTCTTTGTTCGATTCCTTCATGACATCTTTTCACAGCCTAATGATCTTTCATGCAAACCCAAGCTCCTCCAGAGTCAACCTTCGATCAACGTAAAAACTTTAGGCGAAAGGAGTCCCTTCCATCAATGCTATATAGCATCTCCTCCGCCTCCTAATCAAATTAATCACCTTTGGAGTAGACGTAAACCTTAGGATCGAGACTGTGCGAGTACCCTAGTGACAAGAGGCGTGCCCTTACGATCTGAGGTGAGGAAAAGGAGCTCGGAGGACGGATTCACCATCATTGGAGAAGTTCTGATGGTTCCTCTGCTCCCATGTCCCTCCGACCAGTTGGGATGCTTATTTTTTTATCTTTTTGTCTTTAAGAATGCAATCAGTAGCATATGTTTACTTTTATTCATTGGATTCTATTTAATTTAATCAGAAAATCCAAAATCGATGTTCATTAGGAGCTCTAGGCTCCAACCATCGTCTCATCATGTTACATACTATTTCTAGCTCACTTGATCAGTCCATCATGTTCCTCACCATGTTCTCCATAAAATCCATCACTTTGCCTGACCCAATCTTGCAAATATCGGCGAGCCACCTCCATTCCAGCACCCATCGTTGGAGGTCCATTCAGCTCACCCTTATTGCTCTTTTCCCATTTTTGTGGGTCGAGAGAGATCTTCTTGAGCCCATGAGCTTTTTGAGAAGGTACATGACTTTGAAGGCTATTTCTAGAGCGAATCAAGGCACCTACAAGCCCCCCCAGGTTGTCGGAGCAACCGTGACTCCCATGCCTCTTCCAGCGAGGTTTGGATCTTCTAAGCGTCTCCAATTGATACAGACGACCTCCAAGCAGCTATTGAGCTTATCACCAAGACAATTCATCGATAGAGGATGGAGAAATACCGGATCGAAGGTCGAGGAAGGAGCTGTTCTTCCCCATTCTTCATAAACATCTTAGGACCGTCAGATCAATCTCAACCCCTGGTTTTGATCTCCCCAGTTGGATGGAGCATGTCATCAGCTGTCAGATCTCCACTGAGATCTAATATCAGCCACTCATCCATGAAGGGGTATTGGTGCATCGGGTGCGTACACGTGGATAAGTGGAGCGTCGTCGACTGTTGATCAACGCGCTACTGGGTATATTGCACATTCTACATCGTGCTTTTTGTATTTTATTTTTATACTTAAACTATCATTTGTAGTGTAAGATACTTTATAATATTTAACATTTGGACTCCAAGCTTTCCCTTATTTACACTTAATTTTAGTGCTAGGTCACCTCACATGACTCTTCAAGTGAGGCGACTAGGCTTTTTTGCAGGACACCCCTTTCGGGTTTAGTTATTTCATTTTGGTACCTAGTTGTGTAAAATCGGTGTAACACTTTAGGGTAAATTGCATGTTTGTTCCTGGAACTTATTTTATTTATAAATATACTCCTACCAGGCTTATTTAAAGTTAATTTTTATTTTTATTTGGATAAATTGCATGTTTGTACCCTGTATTTTGTATATATGTTATCAAACACACGTAAAGTTCATGGAAGGTGCATTTTGATCCTCTTTTGCTAATTTGTTTTCTTGCTTGTATTTTAATTAGTTTAAATAGTATTTTGTATCCAAAAATTGTAGTAAAATTAACTTAAGTGCATGGAACCCATATTTATCACATATATTTTTTGCATAGAATTTTAAATTATTTCCCTATTTATAAAAAATATAAAAACATCATATTTTCTCATGTTTTGCTATTTAAAATCCATAAACATTAAAATATTTTCAAAAATTCAAAAAAATTACAGTAGGTTTATTTTGTTATATTTTATCACCAAACCAAAAATCTTTGAAAAATACAAAACATGAACCCTAAAGATCATAAAACATAGAAAACTTTATAAAAATTTTATAAAAATTCTAGAAAATATCAAAAAACATGTTCTCTATTTCTAAATTTTCTTTAAGATGTATAATGTGTATAAAATTAGTTTAGTGTGTATTTGCACAGATATCTATTTTTAAAATCCTAAAAAAGTTTTTAAATTTTTAACTTTTAAAAAACAAAAATTCTTCAAAATCAATAAAAATATGAGAAAAGTACACAAACCCAAAATATTCTATTTTCTTCTGTTTGACTTTATTTGACTTATTGAAAAATCTAGAAACTTCTCGTTTCTTTATATTATTTATATATAATACATAACACCTACATTTATATTAGTATCTCTTTTTTAAGTTAACTAAAAATTTAAAAACTTTAAATTAAAAACATAAAATAATACAAATTATAAAATTTGAATATTATTAAAAATCCACAAAAATATACAAAGCAGAAAATAACAAAAACAAAAAACAAAATAAAAACCCCAAAATATTATTAAGTAATTAGTAATAGTTTTGCACTTTATTCCCCCTTGTCCTTGTATTCGACGCTCATACTACTTATACCTGATGAACGTAAAATTCGCCTCTTTAATAGATATAAATAACGCTGTAGCACAGGAGGCGAATTTTGTTCAGCAAAAACCACAGTCTTTGAATGCTGTGGAATATTTATGCTTGGCAAGTCTACCAAGGTCGAACACAGGGACACAGCTGCTTAATTATGGCTTTTGAATTTTGATTCATGAAGCTCAATGTGATTTAATCTCAATTTCAGCTCCATATGCAATTTATGAAGTACTATAATATTTATAAGGCGATGCCATGATGCATGTATTTTTATTGGTTTTTATGCGAATTAAAGTGATGCATGGGCAAATAATGCAAAGGACTATGCCTGAAGAATAAAATGCTATAATTAGACCCTAAAATGTGAGCAATGCAATAAGGAATGAAGTTAGAGCCATTTTGGACACATCATTAAAAATCAGTCATTAAATCCAGCAAGACAGATAGAGCATGGTCCTATTTTTGACATAAAAATTCACTTAATTTAAAACAGTGTCAAATGAGACAAATAAGTATGCTAGATTGTAGAGGACAAAACAAGGATCAAAACGACACTAAAATCATGCAATTTGGACCTACGATGCTCAAGTTATGCTAAAAACAGTGCAAGGGCATAAATGTAATAAAAATGCAAGCAAAATAAAGGATAAATATTGCATTTAGGTCCCTGGAGGGACCTAAATGCAAATACCAAAAACCGCCTGGGCCATTTTGTAAATTCTCCATTTGCGCGCAGGGGCCTTTTTGCAAATCTTCGAAATCTGGAGGGCTTCCTTGTAAAATACCCAGGTACGCACGTGAGGCACGTGCCTGGGGACCATTCTGCAATTTCTATAAACTCCGGGGTCTTTATCGCAAATTACCCAGAACCTCACGTGCGAGGCACGTGAGGGCTAGGCTCGGATGAGCCCTCAGCTGCGGGCCACGCGTCATCATCACAGACGTCCGATTGCTACGATCGGACGGCAACTGCACCCTTCGTCTCCTCCGCAGGTCACCGGAGAAGGCTGTGCTCCGGCGGACCTGCTGGAGCTCCTCCATGGGCCACATGCCCGCCTGAAGGTCGTTGAAGATATCTGGGCGCCTGGCGAAGGCCCTGGTAGTGCGGCGAGGCTCCAGAGCTGGACGGAGGTGAAGATCGGTGAAGCCTCGTCGGAGGAGAGACGCTCGAAGGAGAGCCAATGCCAACTCCGGCCATTGAAGAGATCTGCAAGTGTTAGTGATAGCCGAAGCCTTGAGCGAGTGTGTGCGAGTGAGAGGAGGTGAATGAGCGGTCGTGAAGCGACGGGAGGCGATGGCCGGAATACTCTTCTCCGGCGGAGCAGGTGAAGAGGGGGATCGGTACGGAGGGGGGTTCTGGAGAAGGGAGAGGGGACGACGAGATTGCTGGTGGTCGGGTGAAGATCGTAGGGTGATTAGGTGAAGATGATGACGGCTGGATGTGGAGGAAAAAATGGGAGAAAAAGAGAGAAAAGGTGGGCACCTCGCCGGAGCGAGATGTAGCGGAGGAGGTGGTCTGGGCAGAGCACCGGGGGCGCTCGGGTCATGGCTCGACCTGGATGACCCCTCCAGGGAGCCTAGCTACCACCAGAGAGGTGGAGCTTACATGGCGAAGCAGCCATGGATCACACCGGGGCTTCGGCCGTCGATGCCCCCTTGCAAGGGCTCCTCCGCTGTCACCGGAGAGCCAGGGGCTCGGGCCGAAGCTCCCAATTGGTGGATGCTGGCTCCGGTGGCTGGTGGTCGGGGTTTTATAGGTGGAGGTGGAGGCGTGCAGGTGGTGATGGGGACGGTTTCGAAGGAGGAGTTTTGAATGTGGGAGTAATGGAGGGGGGTCCTGAGAGTTACGCGGGGATGGCGGATGTACGGGGAACGCGGAGGTGCGTTATGAGCGGAAGGAGGTGGTCGGAGATCCTTCCTAAAATAGGAAGGGGGCGGTGGTGTAACAGCTGCAGATCGGGGCGGCTTGAGGTTGACGATGCATCGGAGCCGTTGGATCTTGTGATCCAACGGCTGGAATTGAGTCGTGACTGGAGAGCTCAGATCAGATCCAAAGATCTGATCACACGGTTGGCGTTGAGGCGGTGATGAGCGGTCCAGATGAGGAGATGGGTGAGATCCAACGATAGTGGACAGAAGGGTGGCATGGAGCAAGGAGAGGCGTTGGATGGTTCGAAGATCTGACGGTGGAGATGGAGGGAAGACGTGGCAGGTTGAGGGGCGTTGGATGGTAGCTGGATCGGAGGGCTTAGGTTTAGGCGTGAAGTAGCGGCCGAGATGTGATCTGGAAGATGGATCCAAGGGCTGAGAAATGAAGCGGGGTGGACGGCTGGGATGGAGGCAATCAGAGAGCTAATCCAACGGCCCAGGAAGCGCGCCAGGTGGCGTGACGCGGAGCGGGCCACGTGGGCGGCCCAGAGGGCGCCACGTGGCCCAATCAGAACAATTCAAACATAAATACAAAGAAAAATATAAAAGAATTAGTTAGAGGCCGAATTTGGAAAAAGTCAAAACATGAAAGTTGCTCGTCTCGAGGAGATCTACAACTTTCATGTTGGGCAAAAAGGCAAAAGAGGTCATCTGTACAAAAGCTATTTTTGGGGTATTTTTAAGGGGATAAAAACACCGATTTTGTAGTTTTGATTTGTTTTTGTATTTTTTTATCTTTTTAAGGGTTAGTGAATTATAGACAACTTATCTACCTAATTTTTAGGGGTTTTTGAGTTATAAAATAATTACAGAAAAATAAGGACAATTAAATACAAATAATTAAGGGTTAATTATACACAATATAGTACATGATAAAATCAAAGAATTAGAGGTGATTTTTATTGGTTTGTTTAAGCAGGGATTTTAATAAGTGTCTTTTAGCATGATGAATACGAGATTCATCATACCCCTATACTTAAACCATGCTCGTCCTCGAGCATCTAAAGAATGAAGGAGTCGGATTAATTCCTGACAGTGCGTGTGAAAAATTCAAGGCTTGATCTTTTTGAAGACCCTTGACCTAAGTGATCCTAAAATTCTGGGTTTATCCAAGCCTTAGTCAGAAGGAATCCAACTTCTCTGATTATCAGCCTCTCTTTTTGTACATATAATATAAGGATATGACATTTAGTGTACTGCATTTCATGAGAGCCGAGTCGATGCATCACCCAAAGTTCCAGTCCCAAAGATTCTCCTCTAGACCTAATCCTCAATACTAGGGAATAAGTATGTTCTTGCTCCAGTCTACCGTCTCATTAGTTTGTCAGACTTTGAAATGTTGATGGACGGCCAGATGATGGAGGTACTGGGATTGTGTCTAATTTTCTCACCCTCACATTGGAACAAGGGGCCTCTCGAGTGCCTTTTACTCAACACATGTATATTAATACTTTGTTGATCAATGTGTCCGTCAAGAGAGTTGGAGTCGTCTGCACTTGTTTTTCTGGGAGTACACCGGGGTGTGTCTTTTTTGAGTATCTAAGATACCTTCGACACCCAGACTTGTATCGCTTACGATGCAGGGCCCTTTTTGTGGTGTCAGCCCAACTCCATGGTCCTATTTAGCGCTTGGTCCAAGTGGACACTTTGAAAATGGTTGGGAGCGCTCGCCATTGGTGGAAGCTCATTTGGAATTTGTCTTTGGATTTAGAGCTTTTCTTTGACATTTCATTTCTTTTGTTGGCTAGCTCCACTGCTTTTACCAAGAGGTTGGCGCACACTGATCAACAAGTTTCTTTAAGTTTCATCACACCCTGGCACTTTTAGGTAAATATCAAGAGATAGCATATGAATCTTGTTCACATACTGGCTAGGGTTTTTGCTGACACTCAGATTTTCTGAAGCCTTCATTAACTTTATCCCATCCTCGAATATCATAAGATCGGGTCTAAATTTAAATCTCTGATCCTAGTTCCATAAGTGATATCTCATCTCACCTCATCAATTATGCAGTTGTGGAAGTGACTGTGCTGATCATATTTTCTTGGAAGTAGAGATAAAGAGTGCAATATAGCACTCAAATCTTTCAAACCAGAGGAGTGTGGATATTTAAGTCCGGAAAACCCTAATGACTAAGGCATGTTAACTCAGACTCTCAAGATCCCAGAGATCCAGTGTCCTCAAAAATCCTCAAGCCTTGCGTGAGTGTGAATGTGTCAGGAATACACCAACTCCAAGTATTAGTGATTTTTTTGTGTGATTTTTATCTTTTGCAAATTTTTATGGGTTTTAATTTTCAATTTTTTTTATTTCCTCAGAGAGACAATGACTGGCCCAGGCTCAAATAAAAGTATACACTTTCAGCCAGTATGGGTGTAAGTACGGGCCGAGGCCCGTGTTACTTGAGGATAGGGCCGTATGCGATGTCCTCTAAACCACCCACTCTGCTAAGGGAGACCGAGCTTCCCTCACTGAAAATGCCTACTAAACCTAGTAGTCAGAGTCAACCTCCAAGAATTTTTTTTTCTAATACAGGAATATTCACAAAAATTAAACCCTCAAATTTTTATTTTTTACAGGATTTTACTCAGTTCACTAGTTTACCAGAACCCAGCCCGAAAAATAAAATTTAAAAAGTTAAAAACGCGAGCTAAGGCTAAGGTACTATACAATAATATACGGTATACCCCCCTATACATAAAATTTGCTATGTCCTCATAGCACAAGTGCCATGAAGCCAAGGCTCGGTTCAAGTACAGGGGGATATAGCGGAACTGAGGAGGAGAGTCCCCCTATACTTAGGCCAAAGTTGGCCTAAGTACAAGAAGACAGGACGAGGGATGGAAGAGCAGGCAGGTCCCCCCTATACTTAGGCTACAAATAGCCTAAGTAAGGTCTGCGTAAGGGGGGGGTGCGTTCTATGATACAAGGGAGAGGGGGAGGGGGTTCGTGAAGAATAGATATACACAGAGAGAGAGAGAGAGAGAAAGAGAGAGAGAGAAATATACAGGGGAAGGGTGGGGGTGAATATGTGCAGTGTAGGTGTGTGTGTGTGTGCAGGGGGGAATTTTTTTTTTGAATACAATATGCAAGACTGAAAAAGAAATATGCAGATGCAAGTTTTCTCTCTCTCTTTTTTTTACAACATGCAATGCAAGTAGACTGATAAAAATCCTAGCATTTCTTCACGGCTTCTTTTGCGGCCTCTTCAGCGGAAGCTCCCGACTTCGCACCTCCATGATGATCAGGCGTCCCCGGTTACCATGGGCCCTGCCACAAAAGAAAAAAAAGTTAGAAACTCAAAGAAATTAAATCAGCAAGAAATGATGCATGAAATGAGGACCTAAAAATTTTTGAAATAAATAAATCAAATCCAAAAAATTAAGCAAAGCCGTGTCCCCGGCAACGACGCCATTTGATGAACGTAAAATTCGCCTCTTTAATAGATATAAATAACGCTGTAGCACAGGAGGCGAATTTTGTTCAGCAAAAACCACAGTCTTTGAATGCTGTGGAATATTTATGCTTGGCAAGTCTACCAAGGTCGAACACAGGGACACAGCTGCTTAATTATGGCTTTTGAATTTTGATTCATGAAGCTCAATGTGATTTAATCTCAATTTCAGGTCCATATGCAATTTATGAAGTACTATAATATTTATAAGGCGATGCCATGATGCATGTATTTTTATTGGTTTTTATGCGAATTAAAGTGATGCATGGGCAAATAATGCAAAGGACTATGCATGAAGAATAAAATGCTATAATTAGACCCTAAAATGTGAGCAATGCAATAAGGAATGAAGTTAGAGCCATTTTGGACACATCATTAAAAATCGGTCATTAAATCCAGCAAGACAGATAGAGCATGGTCCCATTTTTGACATAAAAATTCACTTAATTTAAAACAGTGTCAAATGAGACAAATAAGTATGCTAGATTGTAGAGGACAAAACAAGGATCAAAACGACACTAAAATCATGCAATTTGGACCTACGATGCTCAAGTTATGCTAAAAACAGTGCAAGGGCGTAAATGTAATAAAAATGCAAGCAAAATAAAGGATAAATATTGCATTTAGGTCCCTGGAGGGACCTAAATGCAAATACCAAAAACCGCCTGGGCCATTTTGTAAATTCTCCATTTGCGCGCAGGGGCCTTTTTGCAAATCTTCGAAATCTGGAGGGCTTCCTTGTAAAATACCCAGGCACGCACGTGAGGCACGTGCCTGGGGACCATTCTGCAATTTCTATAAACTCCGGGGTCTTTATCGCAAATTACCCAGAACCTCACGTGCGAGGCACGTGAGGGCTAGGCTCGGATGAGCCCTCAGCTGCGGGCCACGCGTCATCATCACAGACGTCCGATCGCTACGATCGGACGGCAGCTGCACCCTTCGTCTCCTCCGCAGGTCACCGGAGAAGGCTGTGCTCCGGCGGACCTGCTGGAGCTCCTCCATGGGCCACATGCCCGCCTGAAGGTCGGTGAAGATATCTGGGCGCCTGGCGAAGGCCCTGGTAGTGCGGCGAGGCTCCAGAGCTGGACGGAGGTGAAGATCGGTGAAGCCTCGTCGGAGGAGAGACGCTCGAAGGAGAGCCGATGCCAACTCCAGCCATTGAAGAGATCTGCAAGTGTTAGTGATAGCCGAAGCCTTGAGCGAGTGTGTGCGAGTGAGAGGAGGTGAATGAGCGGCCGTGAAGCGACGGGAGGCGATGGCCGGAATACTCTTCTCCGGCGGAGCAGGTGAAGAGGGGGATCGGTACGGAGGGGGGTTCTGGAGAAGGGAGAGGGGACGGCGAGATTGCTGGTGGTCGGGTGAAGATCGTAGGGTGATTAGGTGAAGATGATGACGGCTGGATGTGGAGGAAAAAATGGGAGAAAAAGAGAGCAAAGGTGGGCACCTCGCCGGAGCGAGATGTAGCGGAGGAGGTGGTCTGGGCAGAGCACCGGGGGCGCTCGGGTCATGGCTCGACCTGGATGACCCCTCCAGGGAGCCTAGCTACCACCAGAGAGGTGGAGCTTACATGGCGGAGCAACCATGGATCACACCGGGGCTTCGGCCGTCGATGCCCCCTTGCAAGGGCTCCTCCGCTGTCACCGGAGAGCCAGGGGCTCGGGCCGAAGCTCCCAGTTGGTGGATGCTGGCTCCGGTGGCTGGTGGTCGGGGTTTTATAGGTGGAGGTGGAGGCGTGCAGGTGGTGATGGGGACGGTTTCGAAGGAGGAGTTTTGAATGTGGGAGTAATGGAGGGGGGTCCTGAGAGTTACGCGGGGATGGCGGATGTACGGGGAACGCGGAGGTGCGTTATGAGCGGAAGGAGGTGGTCGGAGATCCTTCCTAAAATAGGAAGGGGGCGGTGGTGTAACGGCTGCAGATCGGGGCGGCTTGAGGTTGACGATGCATCGGAGCCGTTGGATCTTGTGATCCAACGGCTGGAATTGAGTCGTGACTGGAGAGCTCAGATCAGATCCAAAGATCTGATCACACGGTTGGCGTTGAGGCGGTGATGAGCGGTCCAGATGAGGAGATGGGTGAGATCCAACGATAGTGGACAGAAGGGTGGCGTGGAGCAAGGAGAGGCGTTGGATGGTTCGAAGATCTGACGGTGGAGATGGAGGGAAGACGTGGTAGGTTGAGGGGCGTTGGATGGTAGCTGGATCGGAGGGCTTAGGTTTAGGCGTGAAGTAGCGGCCGAGATGTGATCTGGAAGATGGATCCAAGGGATGAGAAATGAAGCGGGGTGGACGGCTGGGATGGAGGCAATCAGAGAGCTAATCCAACGGCCTAGGAAGCGCGCCAGGTGGCGTGACCCGGAGCGGGCCACGTGGGCGGCCCAGAGGGCGCCACGTGGCCCAATCAGAACAATTCAAACATAAATACAAAGAAAAATATAAAAGAATTAGTTAGAGGCCGAATTTGGAAAAAGTCAAAACATGAAAGTTGCTCGTCTCGACGAGATCTACAACTTTCATGTTGGGCAAAAAGGCAAAAGAGGTCATCTGTACAAAAGCTATTTTTGGGGTATTTTTAAGGGGATAAAAACACCGATTTTGTAGTTTTGATTTGTTTTTGTATTTTTTTATCTTTTTAAGGGTCAGTGAATTATAGACAACTTATCTACCTAATTTTTAGGGGTTTTTGAGTTATAAAATAATTACAGAAAAATAAGGACAATTAAATACAAATAATTAAGGGTTAATTATACACAATATAGTACATGATAAAATCAAAGAATTAGAGGTGATTTTTATTGGTTTGTTTAAGCAGGGATTTTAATAAGTGTCTTTTAGCATGATGAATACGAGATTCATCAATACCTATGCACATATATATTACGAGTTATAATAAATTTTGACTCACACGTTTTGATCATTGAATTTCACTGTGGGTTGATTGTTGATGATTTAAGATTGATCGCTGCAGTGATTGCCATTCCAACATGTTAGGAACGACATGTCAATCTTGAGCAATCTAGTGTCTGGGAGCAAAGGAACCACCATAGCTTCTCCAAGTACTATGTATTATAGCCATATTATAGAATGCTCGTGTAGGTGCGGATTTCATCATCCTTTTGCTATTGGATATGCACGGTTTTCGCACCATGAGTCATGTATATTGTTTAGAACATGTTGTCAGTGTCGATTTCGCCTTTTGACGAGTTTTGTGTTGAAATTCACATTGTATCACCTTTTCACATTTTTCTAGCTGAATGGATAGGTTGAAGGGGAAGATGATTGTATATTCGTGATGTGGATGGTAGTAGGAACACTGGGATGTAATTCCTTTTATGATTAAAGCAATTGAGTGGATGTAGTCAGGGAAAAATCTGACCACTGTCTAGGTATGATCGATCACGCCAATTGGATGGTTGTTCATTTGACCACAAAATGATAAATCATAGTTTTTTTGCGATCGATCAATATTGATCGATCATTAAAGATAGATTGTCGATCATATGGAGATATGGACCCAAATAGACTTAAAACTTTGATTATTTTGACTCTAAAAAGATTTAAAATCATCTAGGACATTACAGTATACGTTAAATGTGTGTAATAATGTATATGAGTGACTAAACAATGGAAAGGTGTCCATTTGTGAGTGAATTAGGCTAAACTTGATGCAACGAACCTTGTTGATTTGAGAGCATCTTGAGCATCAAATCAAACAAATCACGAGGGAAATATCCAGATCTACATATTTACATCTGTGTTCAGCGAATGCCTTTACCATTGGGTTCTCGTCCATGGTGTGGTGATTTAATCTGAAGTGCCATGTGGGTAGTTGAGTAGTTTCAACCAAGGGAGGGCCATAAACCCTTGGGGGCCCGGGTAGAAGCTTAGACGTCACAATCCCAACATGTGTTGGTTGGGGGACATGTTGCTTGGCACACCGAGGTGCTAATTTGACGGTGTTAAGCCTCAATACTTGTGTGTCTTCAACCTAGTACTTAGAGAGCGCGTCAAGTAGTCATGGTGGGCGGTCTATTCCTTCGCTTTTTCACTCAGGGTTAACAACTGCGTACTGGCTAGTGCAGGACACATTAAAGAGCAATCGTAATAGTACACAACTCTAGCTTGAAAGTTTCTTTTTGGCGCAACTACACTTTTATGGTACAACTACTTATAGCTAGCTTTTACTACCTTTACTTTTCATGTAGTTTTTGAGAGACATGTGATATGTAATGTGTGTACGGACACTCTTTTGATGCATACATGGTACATGCGATGTTTTGTGGACATGAATTGTAATGAATGACGATTATGATGTGAATGGAAAATAAATTTTAAATTTCAATCTTTTGTGCAAATTTCTCATGCTTATACTATGTTGTGTATTTCGAATGTGGAAATATATGTGCATGGAATCGATTTACCGAGTACCTGGATCGTCAGGGGTTGGATGTCATAGTCTGGTATCAAAGCAGTAGTTTTACTCCATTCTACGTATATATTTTCCTCATTGGTATTCGAAATATAAGATAGTGTCGAGAGTCTTCCGGCCTGACACAAGTCCTTAGGAGAATGACATGACTTATATCCATGTCCATATATCTCTCTTAAAAGTTAACTCAAGTAATAATGCTATGGTTCTTTTTGCGAAACCATGCTGTCTCATATGGATCCCGATGTGGCGTGAAAACTGGCCCTCATTGCCCAGGTTGTATAGGGCATCCGACAACACCAAGAGGTGATGGAACATGACACAAGAGCAACAAAGATGGAGGATGCACAAAAATGTGTACAAGGTGGTCATGCATAATTACCACCTGATGACCCCATGATTCATTAACATTATGTCTGCATTTTATCTTAAAACCCTTAACAAATACATGCAAATATGCATTAAATCTCTTTTTTTTTCAAATCTCATTCATGAATAAAAATACACTTTTATGCATCAAAAATATGTAAATAAATAAAAGAACAAAAATAAAGAAAAGAAAATAAGGCAGATTGTAGATATGAATATATGTACAATATATAATATAAATATAGCTGAAAGATATATTTATATAAACTAACCTCCGAGACCAAGTCAACATGGATTGGTCGACAAACACATAAGTAGGGGGAGATAAGGAAAGAAACCATAAAAATAATTAAGTATTCACCCCACATGTTCTTCACTATTTATCAAATAATTATCAAATATTAATTGATTTTTAATTAATTCATATATACATATTTTTTAGAAAATTCTTTTACTAATTATTTCTAAAAATGTATAAAAAATATAAAAATAAGATAAAAATATTATCTTGTATATATGCCAAGAAATCCAACTCTTAAATTGTCAAATTCTCAACTTCCGAACATCATAACTTTCTCATACTAACTCCAATTTCACTCTACTCATTTTAAAATTCATAAAATAATATTCTCTAATTAATAGAGGCGATTTCACTAACATCAAAGTCCGTTTGCAAAAAGTCAATTTTGAGACCCAATGACAATTGGGTTTCTGGGCTATTTATTTTCTTTAGAATACTCTTTTTATAGTTTTATTAATTTTATAATTTCTGATTATTTTCTTGAACCTATATTTTAACCATGATTTATTTCAGATTTTTCTAATACCATTTAATATTTTAAATAAATCAAATACCTTAATTTATAGATGAATTTGAACTGTGCAATTTATACCCATATTTATTTATATAATTAAATTAATTTATTAAAATACATTAAAATTCACACATACCTTCTTTATTATCCTAATAATTAATAAAATATAAAAATGTTATGTTATTTAATAAATTATTAAATTAAAAATCAAATTCTATTTATTAAGTATTTTATAAACATATTTATTAATATTACATTAATACCTCATTAAATATTTATTATTTATAAAATAATTTATATAGTAAATTAGATGATTTAATTATTTACATCTTTTATTTTCTACCTAATTTAATTAATGCTATTGCTATTTTATATTTAATTATAAGATTAATTATTTTCAACCTACGAAGTGGTAATATGTGTTAGCACTTGGAGACTTCTTCTCCAAGAACAAGGTTGTTGCAGTTGCTGCAACATGCCTTCCTCCAAGCTTTTTCCCGCAACCATCCTAACACCTTCACCCGAGCTCAACCCTCTATCTTCTACTCCTAACTACCTAAATCCACGCCAACCATATGATCCAATCTAGTTACCTCTCGATGTCCTATAAATTGACCTAAAGGTGGTCTATTCGAACCAACTTTTCCTAGTTCCAGAACTAGCTGGCTGTCATTCTACTTTCTCCATCCATTTTCACCTCAGTCCGGCCATGATAGGGCCTTGTTGATAGCCCGCGTAGAAGAGGAGATGACGGAGGAGGGTTCCAAAGCCTTGATTGGCTTTGCATCACACCACTGCGTGCGTAGAGCTCCGGCCACCGACCATAGAGCAAAGAGCAGTGGGGTCTTAAACACTACAATCTCAGGTATCTCATTCCATTTCCTTTTCATCTTCTAATCTATCGATCTTCATGCCCATATTAGCTTAGTTAAGCATCCGATTAGATTACCTAATCACCCATTTTCAAATCATGATCGAAATTCACTTCAGTTTCATCACCACTTCATTCCAAGTTTTTATCTCTTAACCACTTCTTGGAAACCTTATGTTCTTGCAAATTTTTCCTAACTTCGTGGCCGATTTCACCACGAATCGAGTACCTAATTCTGACTTGCAGGATTTGCCATTGTCTGGAGCTTCATCATCAATCATCTGGAGCCTTCTACATTGCAGAGTTCGATCAACAGAGTAAGAACTGGATTCACAGTTGTTGTAGTAGCTTGGAACCCTAGCTAACGAACATCTTCATGTTCGATGCTTCTTCATTCAGCCCCTCGCTGTAGGTGACCTCGAAGGGGAAGGAGTCCCTCTGGCCCTATAGGAAGACACCCATTTCCGATTAGTCATCACCAGAGAGAAGTAGATAAAAGAATCTGCCGCCATCAAATCTGATTTAGGGAAGAACATCGATGAACAAAGGATGCAAAGATGGTTGATGCATGTCCACATCCGACGCTCCAGATCGCGTGCCATCTTTTAATCCTAGTCTCCTGTGCGAAACGGTGGAGAAATATCGCAGAAGCCTAGTAGACTTTCCAGATTTCAGAAGCGCATCTATACTTTAGCAGTATTACAAATAAGCCCCCGCACAGGGACCTATTTGCAAATTCCAGAGTTTTTCTTGCAAATAGATCCATGTCTAAGGACCTATTTGAAATAAAACACTTATCTTTTTGTATAGTATTTTTTTACACATCATTTCTTTGACTTTGGACTACATTGATGACCTTGGACATTATTCTAGCATCATATTTTTTCTACATTTTAGTTCGAGTCGATTTTGAAGATTTTATCGCTATTTCATTGAGATTTTATTCTTTGCATTTCGACTCCGTTTTGAGTTTGTTTTGAGTGATTTTTCAAGCTCATCGCTCAAGCGACTTCTCTACTATATAGTATCACCTATATCATCTATATTTTCACGTACTACATTGTAGATAAATCATTTTAAAAATATCCCTTTGGAAATTAAATAAAAATTGGAAAAATTTAAAATCAAATCAAATTTCAAAAATCAAAATCGATAAAAAATTTTCTCACTTTCTTCGAGTAGAAATTAAAAATCACAAAAACATCATTCTTCTAAAAAATCTAAGTATTGTTATTTTGCTTCCTTGAGTTCGACCTAGGGACACTTACCTAGATAAATAGAATCGTGTAGGTAAAATAGGAGAGAGCCGCTTCATTCACTTCTCTCTCTCTCTCTCCTATTTTATTGATTTTGTTTGATTAACTGAGTCTCTCTTCGTGGTTCACTAGAGTCGACATTCTTTATTTCTTAACTGCAAGTCAGGCTCAGTTATCACCACCTCTGCAACTTTTTCGAATGTCACATCAGCGTCACCGCCGTGCACCAACAACAACACTAGTAGCTGGTGCGCACGATGCTTCCTCTACATTGGGGTGAGATTCGACCAACTATCGTTGTGAACGTAAGTGATATCACTGAGGGCAATGAAGCCATCTCAAAATCTCAATGTCCTCTCCTATGGCATCTAAGTGCACAACCAACTAGTGGACCTGCTTCATCTCCTACTTTGGGGCATGCCTCAACCAATCATGATGCATGACCTTTTCACTCCCCGATACATGCACGTAGTCATATATCTAGGGGAGGTAGCTTGGTTTCTGGAGGCACTCTTCCTCAGTTAGGTAAGACTTGTTTTTATTGCAGACAATTGGGCCATTGAAAACCCAATGTCTCTACAGTGCCAGTGGCTCGAGCATGTAGAAATAGTAGAGTGGAAGACCATCTAGGTCTTCCGGAGAATTTCAGGGCTCGGGTGTCTGACATGGAGACTGTGACCTTCAACGAGCTAAACAATAGGCATTCAGTGCTATTGGATCTAGCACACCACTATGAGGGCAGTTGAATGCATCGACATAGGGGTAGATACATGCTTTTGGTCCAATCGTCGAAGGTATGGTTTAAATACATGCTATTTTCATTCCTTGCATTGCCCATTTAAGGGGTTGCACATTCTTTTCTCACATACCATTTAGTGCCCACGTTGGGTAAGTATTTGAGCGTACCTACCCCTTACTCATCATGAGACCATATGGCCAGTTTTATAATACGTCAGGTAGTTGGGGATGTAGAGGTACAGATAGGTGGGCACATGATGCCCACATTTCTCCTGTTGTTTCAGTTAGAAGATTTCGATATTATTCTAGGCATAGGCAGATTGGAGAGGTACCACATGTGCCTGGACTATTTTGGAAGTTGGTGCTCTTCCATCTACTTGAAATGCATCATTTCAGTTTGATAGACATATATCTAATGGTGGGATCGAGTGCATATACACCTTGAGGGCACACCCATTTCTCAACCGGGGTTGTGTAGGCTACCTTGCCTCTGTGTATACCAAGCTACGTAGGATCCGATGATCAAGAACTTTAAAGTCATTTATGAGTTTCTTGACATGTTTCCATATGACTTACCTAGACTACCACTAATGAGGGAGATAGAGTTTGAGATCATGTTATTACCAACACACAACAAATCTCTATCCCTCCATATAGGTTGGCACCTATTGAGCTCAAAGAGCTCAAAGTGCAGTTACAAGAGCTATTGGAGAAGGAATTCATCCACCCCAATACGGCACCATGAGGAGCACCAGTCCTCTTCGTAAAGAAGAAGGATGTATCTTGGAGTCCATGTGTAGACTACATGCGACTAAACAAGTGAACGATCAAGAATAGTTATCCACTCTCATGGATTGATGATTTCTTTGATTAGTTATAGGGAGCATCGATGTTCTCCAAGATCGATCTGCAATATGCACCAATTGTGGATCAAGGATGCATGCATGATGAAGTCCGTGATTTGTACTCGATATGGTCACTACGAGTTTGTGGTGATGCCTTTTGGACTTACAAATGCACCTGCCGCATTCATGGGATGATGACTACCCATTCATTCAACTTTATTTCTTTATTTTATCTTTAAATCCCTAGTAAAATATAATTAAACACACCTAACTTGTACAAATTAACAAACTGACTATGATTTGTAAGTAATACATAATTACTTGTATATAAATCCAAAATAAAATAATAAAGAAAAGAAAAATAATGGAAGTATTTAAATACCGATTGACCCTGTACCCGAGACCAAGTCAATATTGACTAGGATGACAAGGAATAAAGTAGGGGAGATAATGACAAAAGAATACAGATAAATACACAAAACCCTAGAAACTCTTCAACACACTATCTATATCCCATATTTGTACTATTTTATTCATATTCATACACACTTCATCAAATATTTCCAACATGAAACTTGTACATAATAATGTATAGAAAAATACAAAATAATAGTCAATAAAAACATGCATAGTGTACATGGTATACATAGATGAAAAAGCTAAAAATAGAATTTCACAAATCAATATATCCTCCATATGAATTCAAAATTCATCAAACTCATTTTCATTGTGTTTCAAATTAAATTATCTATCTAATGAAGGTGGATTCATTTAAAATGCAGTTAAGATACAAAAGCCAGTTTTCTGGGGTACCATTGTACAAGAGCATCTGTATATAATATTACATTATATTATTCTTTGTACTTTTATTTTTCTTATAATTTTAATAATTGTATATATTATATAAAACATATTAAAAATATAAACATAGATTAAAACATCTAAAATAAATTCAAATTAAATAAGAAAATTCAATACATAGATATAATATACCTATAATATGTATACATATAATTATTTACATACATAAAAACTAATATAAATAAAATGAAAATATGTAAATACATAATAAATTATATTATAAATATATAAAATATATAAATATAAAAATATGTGCATAAAATACAAAATAAAAATAATAAATACAAAATATAGGTATATATCTATAATTATACATGTAAAAATTAACACATAATAAATAAGTAGATAAAAATAAATAAAAACCACATAAAATAGTACATAAAATAAGAAACAACTTTCATGTTTTATTATTTAATAAAATTCTTTTCTATTTTATTTCCTTTTTATTTCTATTTTATGTCTTATTTTGTCTTAACTTGGTCCACATGGACCAATCAAGAGATGCCCTTAGTTGACCTAGGTAAACTCCTCGGTTGCCCTTTAGACCGGTCCATGGTGTGTGTTTTCCTTTTCTTCGCCAAATTTTGTAGCTCGATTCACATCCCTTCTGCTCCCAACTCCTTAAGCAACATTCTTTGTCAAAGATGCATTCTTCACGTGGATCTAAAAGATCTTTGGTTAAATCCTCGAGTCGGAAGAAAAACCTAGGCAAAGGAGCTTCTTCAGTCAACCTGTATATAGTCTCGCCTCCTCCCATTTTTGAATTTCATTCCCTTTTAATCCACCGCAACTGCTTGATTCCATACATGGAGATGAACCCTTGTGACAACAAGTGCTCCCTGAGAGATTCGAGGCGAGGAGGAGGTAGTTTGGATTGGATTCACCATTGCCGGAGACCTTCTCCAGGTGGTTTTGCTCCCCGACTCTACAGGTCAAGCAAGCCATCTATCTCTTGCATTTTTTATTCCTAGGATAATCAATAACACAATTTCATCTTTTATTTCATTGATTTCCATTTAGATCAGTCTAAAATACCAAAATTTTCGTCATTGGAGCTCTAGGCCCCTCTGTCTCTGACTTCCTTGATCACCTGCACACACTCCCCATCTCTTCGTCCATCATTTCGACTCATTCCTTACCCCTGATCATGTAAAGATCAGGGAGATACAATCTCCTTTCTCTATCGATCATCGGAGATCGCTGCCCCACTCCATTCCCTCTATTTTGCATCATCCAAGGGTGGGTCTAGGACACTCCTCAAGCCCAGAAAGGTTTTTGTGTAGATCTGTGAGAATCAAGGATTCATATGGAGAGGGACTAAGGCCTATGAGGTACCTTCAGGTCGCCTGAGTCCTCAAGCACCTCCAGGCCTCTTCCAGTGAGTACTAGATCATTTAAGAGTCCCTAGTCAACGAGGAGACCTCCAGCTACGTGGAGAGCATCTCAGAATGAAGGAAAAAACCAGGAGAAGGAGCAGGACATGATCGAACCCAGGGAATAATGTTGTTGTTCTCTGTTCTTCCAGGAGGTTCCTCTGTTGTTGGATGGAAAGCACCGCCAAGTTTTGATCTATACCATTGTATTAAGCATGCCATCAACCGTTAGATTAGCTCTTGGATATAATCAGAGCCCTCAATCGTTGAAGGTGTACATGCCATATCGGTCGTCCGCATTTAAGTGGCGTTACTTGGAGTCCCCCACACTATTGATCAGTGCACATGTGGGTATTTTGCCTCTTTAACCCAATGCCTTTTTGTATTTGATATTTAGTATTTAATCTTTCATCTATAGTGTAAAGTTTTGTAATATTTGCATTGAGGACCCTGAACTTTATTTATTTGTACTTACGTCCCATGGTAGTTCACCTCACATGTCTCTTCATTTGTATTCCCATGGAAAGTGAGAAGAAGTGAGAGAAGTTATGGCTTGAGTTCAAAATGAACATGGATCACAGGAATTTGGATCCACTTCGTGATCTTCTCGGCTTCAGGATTGTAGGTCTCCCTTAGAGTCCGCTTCGGTTGCTCCCTCACTTCATCATCACCTCCATGGTTTCCTCCTGCTTGTCTGTCTTCTCCATCATGCCGATCTTCACCTCCTCTGTTTCCTTAGTCCCTCATTATGTCATTCAACATATCCTGAAAGTCAACCTAAGCTAGAACTTGGTCTATCAACTGCTTTTGAATTGCCTGAATTGAAGCAAGAAGTTGGTTGTTGACCTCATTTTGATCTATTTACTGCCCTTTGCCCATGGGAGCCATCTAAGGTTCAGAGTCCAATGAAATGATCTCCAGATAGGGGTTGATATCTGCAGTAGGAAAATGACCTCTATTAGTTTTAAAATAAGTACTAGTTGCATAGAAGAGTTCATAATTAGGACCGATTATAAACTTTATGAAGGATGGAGATGCATAAGGAGTAAAGTCAGTCTCTGTTCAAAAATGAACGAATTCGGGTTAAGAGAGATCCTGATTTATTAGAGAAGAATGCATGGAGTCTTGGGAGTGATTTACAAAGTCTGAATAGGGCTCGTGGGAATCGCTCAGAATTATTGGAGATGTTGACATGGAAGACTCGATGTGGGTGTCTACAGAGTCTGAACAAAGCCGTATCGAATGCGACATAATAGAAGCAAAAATGAGTTAAATGATTTGGAATTGGAGCACAGAGTGAAGAAGTGAACAAGGAAAAATTATGAAATGCTCTAACTAAGCAAAATAAGAGAAGTATGAAAAGAGGTGCAAATAAAAGGTACCATGGGAGATGTTTCTAATCTTGACCAAAAGGTAACTGATCGATCAAACCTCAATACAAGGGTGAGTTCACCAACTCAACACAATGAGCCACTAAGGTTTGACAATTATCTTGTCGATTTTATTGGTTTTCAAGCAATCTTTTAAAATTTAGTCCTTAGCGGCTATCCCTCAAGGTGAGTGAGTACTACCAAACAATCGTCTTGTACTTCCCACTTCCTTTGTAACCAGTAGCATGTACCTTTTTAAGTTCCTTGCTCTTAGGTTTGGATCCACTACTCAACCAAAGAATAGAGGATGAAGCCAATAGGCGAAACCACTACTTTAGAACCGAGTCTGCAGGTAGATAAGGCCCTACTCGAAAGTAAAATGATGAGACGGGCACCCCCATGAAGGGATGGCCTATGCTCAATAATTTAGACTAGGTCTGCAACCAGACAAAGCCCTACTCGCCAATGTACGATAGAAGCACCAATTCTTTGTGAATCCAGTGAATAAGAAGGTAGTATCCAGGCTGGGATTTGGGCATTATTCCTTAAGGGATATGCCTCACTCGGTATGGAGAGTACTTAAAAACAACGAGGGTATTGCTCACTAAATATAATGAATGTTCAATTAATCACTTTTTTTTAATAAAGCTTTTTGAACAATTCCTTTTTTTAATATTTTTGGTTTTCACTTTTTTGGATATTTTTATGCAAGGTCTTATCCATTTTATCAATTATTCACTTGGACTATGTGCTCAAAATCAAAGGCAGAGGACGAAAAAGTAATGCAAGGTGAAAAAAATGATGTGATGCTCAGTCAAAATTATCACCTTGCTTCCCAGCTCTCTCCACGAGGGATGCACGGAAAATTGAAATTACACTAAATGAATGCAATGAAGAAATCTCCCTAAGATATGAGCTTCTATTATTGTGAAGCACTTGTTCAGTTTGACTAAGCCCAAGTGAGAGACTATAGGTACATGAATGATATTAGGGCTTTGGACCTAATTAGCCAAACATCCACTCCTAAAATCTAAAGTCTCAATCAACGAAGATGTGAAATGGAAAATAAGGCGAAAATAGTCTCCAACCGATTCCTTGTCCTTTTCTGCTGCTCTCTCCTATTGGTGAGTAGAGAATCACCAACCTTTATGTCTCTCGGGTGACTTGAGCCTCCTAGGACACTCTCCCTTGATACGAGGGTCATCACAACAGATTCAAACAACAATATGGTTAGAACAAATTATGTAGAGAATAGAATAAAAGAGAGGAAAGCAAACAATATGGATGAAGTAGATAAATGAAAAGAAACTAAGCAGACTACTACACTCTACTCAACCATTGCTCCGTGGCAACAACACCATTTGATGATAGGGATAGGAACAAGACACCTAATGTTCGGTCTTGGTGGGCCTGCAGTGTTCGACAAGTCGAATCCGACAATCACTGTATCAACACCTTTCTCGGCACTCGGTGCCCGAACCAAGCTAATCAACCAACAATCAACCCATAAGTAGTTAAACAATGATAATGTGAGCTAAAATTTATTACAACTCTACCAGAATGTGTGTATAGTGACAAGTGTGTAGAGTGTCGACCCATCGAGAGTAGAGGGGAATAGAGACAAAAATGAACAATCCACTTGGGCAATTTTTAGTGTTTTGTTTTTTCAATGTTTTTGTGAGTTTTTAATTATACCTATATTTTTTGTAATTATAATTTTCCAAAATTTTTTGATTGATTTTCAATTTTAATAATATAAATAAGTAATATGGGGTATATATCATAAGGATATAAAGATATACAAGCAAAATAAAGGAAACTTGGCCTTTTTAAGTTTAAAATAGCAAATAAAGTCAAAATTTTCCCAATAAAATATTTTGAGATTTTTAGTTTATTTATCTATTTTCACGATTTTTGAGGATTTTTAATAATAGAAAAAACAAAATAGTGCAAATTAGAAAATCAGGAGATTGAGATGGTCCTAATAAATACTTAACAAATTAGATATGGCCCAAAATTAATTTTCATACAAACTAGATAGGGTACAGAAAATTTCGAAATTTAAAACATTATTTTTTGATTTATTTGAAGAATTTTTTTATGATTTTTATAAGATTTCTCATGTTTTGCATTTTTTAGAGCCGGTTTATATTTTTGTAGTTTTTGGATTTGTGTTAGAATAATGTAAAATATAGCTACTATATTTTTGGGGAATTTTTGGAGAGGTTTTGAAATTTTTATAATTTTTCTATGCCAAAAAAGGAGATTTGCAATGTTTTTAGATTTTTATAAATAAGAAAATAACTTTAATTACTTCAAGAAAAATATATGTGTTAAGAGAGGGTTCCACGCAATTAAGGTGTTTTTCCTACTATTTTTAAACTCAAAATACTATTTAGAACACTTAAAATACACAAAATGATTTAATTTAGAAACTAAAGAACCTAAATGTAATTTCCAAGAAGTTTTAATCCATTTTGTAATATATATGAAAGCAAGGATCAAATATGCAAATATCCCAAATATATAGCAATAAATAATCATTAGTAGGGGTATTTTTGCCATTACAAGAACTTACATGAATAGAAATACAATTATCACATAAGTTTTTACACTAAATTCACAAGTTCTGGTACAAAAGAAAAATAAGGTAACTCGGGAGGGCTTCCTTACAAAATACCTAGCGCCTCACATGTATGGACACATGAGGTGACCTAGCATGGACTAAAGTGCAATATCTAGCAAATATAGGGCTCTAGATGCAACTAATACAAAATAAATTACACAACATAAGAAATTTTGAGGACAATAAAATAAAATTACGGGAGGGTGAAGCTGCAAAATACCCAAGACCTGCACGCTGATGAGCGGTTCAGATCAAATCACTTAAGTGCATCCAATAGTCCTCAACGCTATGTACCTTTTCATGCGTGGGCATCTAGGATTAGATCTCGAAGATCATCGGTCGACTCATAGCACACAATGTTTCACCCGATCCAACGGTTGAGATTGAAACTGGAGCTCGCTCTTCATTCAACTACGATTAGATGCCCTGCAATAACAGATGAAGAACTCGCTACTGGGAGGCTTCGATTGAGCAGATCTCAGTCCACCTACAACCTAGGAAGCTGTTGTAGGTCTCATTAGGTTCCTGCTAGCATTCCATAGCTCTCAAGGGATTTAAATCAGTCCAGAACCCGACGATGGGTTCCTGGAGGTCTAGGTAGAAATGGGAGACCTGAGGAGTGCTTCCTAAGTTTAACTAACCCTCAGACGAGTCATTTAGCTCATGTACATGCACAGGGAGCACCGTGGCTCGAGGGCGAAGGCTTTCCCACGTTAGAAGGCACAAATGGAAAAAATAGAGATGGAATGAGGAGCTTCTGACGAAGTCTATGGATGAAGCTCAAGGAGCTCGATTCGTGCATAATCAAGAGGATCTGGGTGAGTGGTAAGATGAAGAGTACATGGGGGAGTGAAATGAGTTGATTGCCGGGTCGAAGAATAAGAGTTTGGATGGTGAACAGAGAACTAGAGCTCAAGAGCTCTAGCTATGGATTTTTTTAGTTTTTCTGAGTTTTTTCAACGAAATCAAAATAAATAAACGGCATAGCTACACTACAGATTGAAATACAAAGGTAAATAGACCTAAGATAAGGCCTCACCTCACCAAAATCGGTGTGGCTAAACCTCACGACGGAGCTTCATCGGAGATGGTGAATTACCTCAAACACGCCTTCTCCCTGCCTCATATCGACAGGATCCTTCTCCTGTCACGAGATAGATGCTCCTGATAATCAATCCTAGGGGTTACGATAGGAAATGAGGGATTAAACTAAAATTAAAGTGCAGAGGGTAACTTTTATAACAAAGGTGAGAGGGGGACTTCCAATGAGGATCTTTCCTAGATTGATGACGATCGATGGAATCTGAATTTAGGGCGTGAAACATGGAGATTTCATCGATAATTTTCGTTCATATCTCAAGGCCTTTTGATCATTGGATTGTGCGGGAAAAAGGGAGGAAGTGTGCTTCTCGAGATGGTCTGACAAGTCAGAGGAGGCGGAGGGGCAGCTGATTAGAAGTCAACAGACGGAAGGCCCTCATTGGTCCACGTAGGACTAGATGAGGACAAAACATGGGAAAAAGAATGAATAAATGAAAACAAAATAAAAATGAACTAATTAAATAAAATTTAAAACATAGAAAAAGTTTGTTATTTAATGTACTATTTTATATGATTTTTTATTTATTTTTACAACCTTAATAATTAGGTATTTATTTTCACAAGTATAATTATAGGTATATTTACGTATGTTTTCGGGTATTTTATTTTTATTTTGTATATTTTAGTATTATAGGTACATATTTTAAACATTTACAATTTATTTGAATACCTATTTACATATTTTTATTATATTTTTCTGACTTTATCTATATACTCAAATAAATAGGGATGTATATTACATGTATAATTCACTTGTATATTATATATATTATTTATTTTAATACATTTTTAATGCTTTTATTTTGTATTTTGTAATTATAATATGTTTAAAATAATATTTACAAGTATATAAAAATATAAGAGGTGTAAAAATATAAAGAATGAATGTAATGTATTAAAATAATTAGATACACAACACCGTAGGGATCCGAAAGTCAACTTTTGCATCTTAACTCTATTTTTAACGAAACTATCTTTACTAGATAGATAATTAAATTTTATGAGAAATAAATGTGAGTTTGGTCAATTCTGATTTCATATGGAGGAGATACATGTCTATGAAGTTTTCTTTGTGGTTTTTTCTTCTGTGTGTTCTGGGTGCATTGTGCATCATTTTAGTGTGAACTTATTTTTATATTTTCTTTGTATTATTATATACAACTTTCATGTTGAGGATTTTTCTATTTGAGTTGTGTAAAAAGGAAAATAAAATAGGTCAAGAATGACTATTTATTGATGGATAAAATTAGGATTTTGGAGGTGTTTTCTGTATAGCTAATTGGCCCTTATCTCTCTCTTCTTTATTCCTTGTCGACCAAGTCAATATTGACTTAGTCTTGGAATTTAGGGTCAGTCAGTATCTACAGTACTTCATTTATTTTTCTTTTATTTTCTTTATTCATTTATTTTGTATTTAAGTATAGATATTTATGCACTTTTATAGATGGTGGTCAATGTATTAATTTGTATAAGTTATATGTATTTACATGTATTCATCTAGGGATTTAAAGATAAAATAAATGAATAAAGGTGCATGAATGGGTATTCATTAGACTTGAAATCAAAATACATCATATGTACATACTTATTATTTTTGTAAGTAATTAAATAAAGAAAAACACTTCTTTTATTTATTTTGTTATTTTTTTGGTATTTTTATTTAATGAGTAATATAGAATATATTATTAAACTAATTTTCATTTGATATTTAATACTAAGAAATATAGAAAATAAAGGAACCACTAATATATATTATTTACTTATTTATATATTAATTAATATTAATTATTACAAGGTGTTAATTGTTAAATCAAGTTAATTAATTGTTATAAAATAATCGATTAGTTTAAGATAGAGGGATATTTGATCCAAATAATGATGATGAATATGCGATTCTCATATACTTATTATTATTTTTGTAAATAGTTTATGAATATAAAAAATACTAATTTTGTTTGTTTTGTATATATTTGTATTTTTGAATAGAACTATTATACAATCTATTATTTACAATATTACAATGATTTTTATGAGATTTTGAATATAGAGAAACAAATAAACTAAAGAGAACCATACATATATATACAATAATAAAGACTTTTTTATTTACATAAGTAGCCTTAATTATTTACAAGGTGTATAATGTTAATTATATTTTGTTAATTATTAAATCTTTAACGAATAGGCTAAGATAGATGGTTAAATAATCAGAATAATGTCATTAATCTGAGTTTCACACTACAAAAAAGGCATGATTGGCATGCACATGGTGGCTCGTCATGTGTACGCTGTGTGCACGACAAGTGCATGCCCGCACTATGGGCGAGCACATGTGCTAGCCCGATGTGTGGTCACTGATAGGCCAGTCGCTAGGGTAGGCAGGCGAGCACCTGTATACACCGGGTGCTCGCATAATATGAACTTACAAACTAAACCTATAAGTTATTATAAAATTTCAATATATAATCGTAAATGCATCATATATAGGAGCTAAATATGCTACAAATAGATGTTCGAAAGGTTTCATAGTTACAAGTAAAACTAATGCAAATATAAAATTTCATACAAATAAAAAGACTTACTAAATATTCTACAACAGAACATGATAAAAACCACCAATTATTTCTTTTTTGATCTAAATTTTTTGAAATTAAACTCTGCTTTGCTTTCTTTTTCCCATTTTCCTTCTCCTTAAACCTGGCATATATGTGTGACTCTTCTTCTGGGTCATTCTCCTCGTCGTCATCTGATTCAATCTCCTCATATTGAGATGCATGCCCTTGCGATCTATATTATGGAATATATATATGATATGCATTTGAAGATATAAAAATATGATATTATTACTCATTCTAAGGAGAATGCTTACATGTATGCTGTGAAATCTTCTTGGAGCTTTGTCACCTGCTCCACCATCATCACCATCTGTGACTCCATCTGCGATGATGGCTATGAATATGACTGCTGGACATAAGTAGAATGATGATGTTCCTCCACATAGTATGGAGGAAGACCATCAAGCATCTATTTCCTGTTCACCACAACATCCCTCTCCTCCAACACTTATTAAAATTTTGATTGTATAATATGCATATATAGTTAAAAAATAAATATAATAAAATAATATTTATCTATACCCGCTTCTAAATTGCTTTATCAAGCGACGGTTGTTCATTATTAGGATCCCCACCCTATTTTTCTGCAGATAGTGCCAAATAACGATCCTGAAATACAAGTTAAAAAGAAAGAGAAGACTAATTATAATACATCTTTTAAATTGCTTATAAATAAAAAGACTAACCAACAATTCTCCTACTCCAAGAATGGACCATTGAGACTCTCCCTCTTTCCTATTCATGTGGGACCTAGACCACCACTACTGAAATGAGGGTTCTCTTTCCAATCTAGTCACCTGGAAAATAAATATAAAAATAATAACATAATGAAACTATAATGAGTTAATGTTAAAAATCTAAATTTAAAAGAAATTAACAGCTCCGCTCTAATCTGATTGTGGCTTTTAGAGCCACTGGTTGATTTGATCCTATGCTTTTGGTGGTTTATCCTTCCTGCCATCGATCTCCTTCCAAACTCAACATCTGTAATGAATGCATCACAAAAACCCACCCACCTGCAACAAATATGTTATGAATATTAATTATTTTAAAAATTAGATTATAAACTATGGATGTAATACAATACCTTTCCTTCGTACACAATGTTGGTGGGAACCTCTTCATCTCCTCAAAATTCATCTCATCGCATCCTGTCTTCACATGCGAGTCTCTCCTTGCCTTGAAAAGAGTATCACTCATATCTTATTCACCAAATGAATAAAGGCTCGACGATAAGCCTCCTTCCCAGACTAGGAATTAAACGATACCTACTCTGAAAAGTATTGCAAAATATTAGATAAATGAGTTGCAATAAATGTCAAAGAATTCTCTAAAAAATTATTATTACCAGAAACATCTCAAACAATCTCTCATGCTCAGTAGTATGAATGCGACACCATTGAAATTGCATGCTAATTAATTGTGTCTTGACTATGTTGATTATTCCATTTGCCATCCTATTGCTATTCAGAAATTCCCTGCAGGTTTTTGTAAAATTTTCAAATAATTTAAATATTTATTTATTTATATGGAAGTTAAAATGTGAAAATTTATAAAAATCGTACCTCCCATCCGCAGTAACCTCCAATAATGAGTAGGAATCCGAAGTCTGCCCACCTCCATTGGGTAAATGTATATGGGTGCTCGAACGTCCAGAAGAGGGTGAATCAGTGTCCATCGAGGTCCGTGCGGGTACCAGGATCGGGCATGCAGCAGGAGCGGCTGAGGAAGATGGCTCTCCATATACGCCTCCATAAAAGGAAGGATGGGGATAACCATGAGACTCGTAGTAGGCTATGACTTGTCGAGCCTCATTAGGAAGTGACTCTAAAGCAACAGGCAGGGTCGGCTGCCGACTGGAGGAAGGTGAGTCTGAGGAGGATGGACGAGTGGATTAATGAGATCCACGAGAGCCACCACGTCCAAAACCTGCTATGACTGTAACGATAATGTAATAGTTAATTACAAAGTCATTAATGAATATTTTTATTGATTAGAGTAGAATATTTTACTAAAACTTACAGTTAATCTCTGTCATTTGATTCAGGTGAATTATAACATGTTTCATTGATTTGTGGGTTATCTGAATCATCATTTATAGTGTCTACATCATCTTATAGGTCAGCACATATCACCTCATTATCCGCCAATCGAATAGATTTGATTATTGGGACTACTTCTACGACATTTATTCACTCATGAGTAGGTGTAAAGGCTTCATCTATAACATCTTCGAGATGAGTGTCTTCATTAGAAATATAACCTCGAGAATTTATCTTCACGATACTAAAAGATTCAACGCTCTTTCTCTTCTTTGACACTTATGCGAGATAACAAACTTGGTCCACTTGAGAAGCTAGAACGAAGGGTTCAAATATGTGTATAAACTTTCTTGTTATCACATCGGCAATGTTATTCCTCTTCTAGATCACTACGCCTATATTGGGTTCATACCAGTCACACAGAAAAAGAACTACTTCATTTAAGCTTGGAAAACTGTACTCTACTTCCAGTATCTCCTTTAATATTCCATAATAATCCAAATGATCTTCCTCGTAACAAGATCCATGAACCATCACTCAGTGATTCTGACTTGTTAAATGCCTATTAGAATTAAAGGTATGAAACCGATAACCATTACTCCAACAATAGTTATAAGATCAGACCTTATAAACTGGACCTTCTACAAAATATTTTAATATCTGTGTATTATAATCACTATTATCTAATTATTTTGTTCGATTCTTAAACTAATTCCGAAAATTGATTCCTATAAATTCTCACAACTTCATCATTTGAATACATAGGATTTTCTTCGATAATTTTCCTTCTAAATTTTCTAAAATGAATACAAGAGCCATTAGGGATAAGGAGAAATGAATTCACATATGTTTAAAAAAAGTAATACCGAGATATACTGAACATATGGTGTTATTTCCTCATAATTGTCTAGTACGTATAGCTTTGCAACATCTTTCTCTTGTTTCGATAATAGGCGTCCTGTAACCTTTCATATGAGTTGAGTTGGCTGATGAAAAACACTGATATGAGGTTCTTGCTCAAAGTAAATTGTCTCATTCCTCCTTAATCAATTATGTATAGTCTCCACATCTTACAAAAGATACCTAGCACATAATGTTGGGACTTCCTCGTAAATATACTGCGAACTTATTGATCCTTCCACTTTACTTATATTTTAGACCTTTCTTTTCAGAAAGATACGTAAAACATGTATATGTTTTTAATCGTATATCAAAGGAATAAAAAGAAGAAATCATTAATTAAAAACACCTTTCAAATAAATACAACCATTGATATTTTACGTGCCCTCCAACTTTTGCTTCGTATGGAAGATGAATCATCAAATGCTCCATTGAATAAAAAAAGCTGACATAAATATCTTCTATAAATACACATAATCACATGAATATTTTTCTCAAGATATTCCATCTCCATCCGGTGTACGCGTGGCAAGTAAGAATTTGGAAAAATCTGCAGACATCTGATAGAACATCTACAATATTTTTTGGTAACAATCCTTTGAACACTAGTGGTAGCAGTCTTTCTATGAAAACATGACAATCATGGCTCTTCATTTCCTTAAATGAGAGATTCTTTAAATCGATCAAATTTGAGAAATTTGATGCATATCCATCTGGAAACTTCAATTTACTTGTCCATTCACAGACACACTTCACTTGATTTCTGTCTAATGTATACTTTGCTTTAGGAATTTCAACCCTTCCATTATCAAGTTCTTTTATATTCAACTTTAACCGATTGCGTATCATCTTTAAATCATGATGAGACTTTATTGTATCTTTTATGCGACCGATTACATTCATAATTGTATAGAAGATGTTATCAAAGATATTTTTCTCTATATGCATTACATTTAAGTTGTGTCGCATCAATAGCTTACTCCAATATGGTAATTCTCAAAATATACTCTTCTTAATCCAATTATGACCGTCACCAAAACAAGGAAGAGGTTTTATTTTATCCCCATTGCCCAATGCTGAATTTTCCAATTCGTCTTAACTTGATAATAGCGTATCACCAGTCTTAATTGTCAGAGGATTTGCAAGTTCGATGTTATTCTTTTTAAATGCTTGCTTTTGTCTTCGATATGGATGATTGTTTAAGAGAAAATGTCTATGACAATAAAAAAATAGGGTTTCTGACCATGTTGAAGCTAGAATGATTTTGTACCTTCCATACAATATGAACAACTTTTACGTCCATGTGTACTCCATCCAGATAACATTTCATAAGCCGAAAAGTCATTTATAGTCCAGAGTAGAGCTACTTTCATTGGAATGTTTGACTTTTATTTGCATCATATGTATCCACTACATCGACCCATAACATCTTCAACTAATCTATAGAGGACGTAAATACACGTCAATGTATTTTCCAGGATGCATAGGTCCTAGCACCAACAATGATAGAAACATGAATTGTCTCTTATTACATAACCATAGGGGTAGATTATATGGTGTTGTCATTATTGACCGGTAAGAGTAATCGTTAGTTCTTCTATGAGGATTAAACCCGTCTGTACATAAGCCTATAAAGCAGTTCCTATTTTCTTCCGAAAACGAAGGAAATTTTGACATGAATGCTTTCTAACCATCAAACTCTGATGGATGCTCCATGTACTTTTCAACATTATGTTCTACATGCCATATCATATTTTTCATCATTTCCTTACAATAATATAATCGTTTCAATCTCGGAGTCAACAGGAAATAACATAAAATCTTCCTTGAGATTTTTCCCACTCTTACTTGATTCCTGAAATCTTGGCTCATCACATTCAGGACAAAGTGTCAAACACTTATGTTCTTCGTCATATAAAATATGATGATTTATATAAGAGTCTATCTTAACTTTATCTAAACCCATCTTCTACATCATCTTCTTGGTTTTGTAATAATTTTCAGGTAATTCAACATCTCGAGTAACATTTTATTGATAATTTTAAACATGGCATTAAAATTATGATCAGCCATGTTATACTCCATCTTCATTGATAGAAGTTCTGAAACTGCGGAGAGTTTTGAATATGTCTTACAACCCAACCACAATGGCTCTTCTGCTATTTTCAACAGCTTGTAAAAGTTTGTAGACTCACCATATGGTTCCTCATCATCTGGACAAGCACTGTTAAAATAAGGACCCCCAACGTCCATAACCATATCTACGATTGGGTTAATATTGTCCGCTTCATTTGCCTCATTCATCGTGTCTTCGATGACCTCACCGTGCCTCCACCAAATTTGATATCCTTCCATGAAACCCTTTTTATAAAGATGCATTGAATTCATCCTTAGATCTCTTCTTTATTAAATGACACTTTTGATACGGACACAAGATAGTACCAAATGAATCCACAACATGAGAGCTTTGTGCGTAAGTAAATTCTACAAATTCTTGAACACCTCTTTGAAAGGTATCTATGACACGTCCATCTACTACATGCTTGTACATCCACTCTCTATTAGCCATTATTATCACCTGAATGTAATAGTTCATACAGTCAAATAAGAGGAGAAGATTTACCTTCGGCTTAAGATCGGAGAACATATCTAGAAAACCTAAACTCTAACCCATCACTGGCCTAAACCTATCATACTTATTCTAGGAGATGAGAAGAGAAATGTGTTAAATATGTTATCACTTGAGCTCGTCCTTAGGGATTCAAACTTACTATAAGACAATTGTTGTCACATGCTTGCTTATTTCTGAGAAAAATTTGGCAGCATAACCTTATACCTCTCCGGTATTGAAAGTCCCTAAAATCACCCTCTTAATTTTGTCAATCTAATGATTAAATTTGTGTTTATTCGTTGCAGTCGGACAAAATCGGATCGATAAAAAACAACTTAATTAATTTTTCGATTAAATGCAAGCGGTCAATTTTTTTTAACTTGGGCAAGCCCAAGGTCGAATTCAGGGAGGCCACCATCTCCTTAGGTTTATTTAAAATCAATATGGAGATTAGGTTTTCAAAGAGTTTTTTTTTAATTTTTTAAATGCAAGACAAAGTTGAGGGACTAAAATATAAATTACGTTCACACAATGTCCAGAAATTCTCAAACTTGTCTAGAATGTGAAATATGATGAAATTAGACTATTGTAATTTTTCTGTAATTTTATGACTCAATATGAATTAATTACGAATAAAATATGCAAATTAGGTGATTTTCGCAAATTTAATTTTAATAAATAGTAAACCAATTAATTTTTAGGAACTAAAATTATCCTAGACAAGTCTATATGAGAAGAATCCAGGAAAATTATTAGATCTCAAAAATCATCGATTTATGACCTACTAAAAATAAGTTATTTGAATCACTAATGAATTTATTCTGACCTAGATATGCATGCAAATGTGATGAAATTTGTGCACACTATAAAACAAATTAAACTCTAGCTAGTGCTATTTTTTCACAATTTTTAGAGAACGAATTAATTTAATATCAATTTTAGAATAAACAATGGGTAAATTATATAATATTTCACCAAATAAATTATAATAAATAAACCAATGCTCACAAAACTACACATAAACATCCATTAGATAAAATAATTGCTCTACAATATGTAATTTTCAGAATAATAAAATGATGACAAATGATGGTTCAAAATGATGACCAAAGACAGGGGTAATGATGCAAATTCAGAAACTAAATGTTAAATAAAATAGCGTTAATAAACGCTTCTTTAGTTACTTAAACTCGCAAGGGTTTTCACACAATTCCTCTAATATGCATGTGCGGGACGCGTGCTCTGGTCAACAGGGGCCTTGGTGTGATTCTCTAGAGGCTCAGAGATACAGGCATAATTTTTCCCTTTTGCACGTCCTCTTAACATGAGATGGGCCTTGATGTAATATTTGGATTTGCTGGGGCCTCTGTGCAAATCTTCCAAGTGGCACGTGCCCTACACGTGCAGCTGCTGGAGAGGGTTCTCTGCAAATTGCCCCAGACGGGGATGCTGCTCACGTAAGGGGAATGCGTGTTATCTGCTCTTCGTTATTACCGAAGGGGCGCGTAGGTTTGTCGTACCCATGCTGATGGTCGTCGGTGTTGCAGCTCGAATCGATGGCGATGGAGGTTGCTGAGTGGATGTGCGCACGAGAGTTGAGGCCGGTGCGTGGCATGTGGACGAGGCATATGGGCACAGGGAGGAGCTCTATGTGTGTGCGGGGGTCGCTGGCTGAAGACACTGGAGGTGTGAGTGAGGGTACGGCGCCTGCGCGCGGGAGGTGCTGGAGCGGTTGTATGCGCACGCGGCTGCGAGGGGGAAGGCCGCGTAGGGGCGGCCTGGTCTAGAGGTGGAGGTTCACCACGACTGATGTGCAGTTCTATGGACGTGGATGAAGGTGCGAGGATGATGTGGCCGCATGTACGTGTGTATGAATGCTAGAAGGTATGTGGAAGAGGAAGAGAGAGGAGAGGTGGAGAAGAAGATGTGGGGGGGGGGGGGGAATAGAGGAAGGAAGGAGAATAAGGAAGAACATGCGAGTTTGTGAACAAGGGATCTCAAGCAATTTGTTTTGCTGAAGTAAATTTCTCTTTCATCGATTCAAGAAATAATTTAAAAAAATAAATAAAAATCGTATTTAGCTCCGAAATAGATTATTTATCCGTTGAAATGGAATTATGGTGATTTAATGGATGGGGAATGGTGAGTCAAAGAGAGAGATAGAGAGAAGGAAGAAGAACAGAGAGGAGAAGGGGGAAGAATAAGGAGGAGAGGTATACCTGGGGGGTAGATCACCTGGGGTTGCTGCAGATCAGAAGATCTCGGTCGGTTCTCGCTCGACGCAGCGACTATGCAGAGCTCAAGCAGCTCGAGTGGGAGACGTGACAAGGGGTAGGGAGCCCCTTGGATCTCACCAAGAAAGAAACGGTCGTCGCTCAACCTGGGTCTGACCTCTGCTATTACCAGGAAGGGATGGGGAGCTCTCGTCCTCTCACGATAAATGGCGGATGAGATGCATGGGAGGTGACGATATGCTTTTTATAGGTGGTTGGAGTTGGCGGTGAAGACAGGGGCGGTGGCGTAGGAGGTGACCGATGTGGGTCATGCGGGTGATGGAGGAACTGTCAACGTGAGAAGCGGGCGACAGTTGCGCAGGAGGTAGAGATGTAGAGGGAATGGCGTGTAGTGTGTGCGGTCAAAGAGAGAGAGGGTCCCTGTGATGGCCGGCGGTTGCGCGGGCAGGTAGTGCGCAACTGCAGGCGAAGAAGATAGAGTGGGGAAGGGTACGTGCATGGAGGGGAGAGAAGAGAGAGAGAGAAGAGAGAGAATAAGGGAGAAGATCTGGGCTGTTGATAAAGTACCCCTTCATCCAACGGCCCATGATGGAGTTTAAGTGGAGAGAGAGGAGAGTGGGTGGAGACGCCACGTGGCATGCAGGGGTGCGACTACGTGGTGGGTTAATTAAAATAAATAAATTAATTAAAATAATAAAAATAAAAATAAAAATAAACAAACAAATAAATAAAATGGGTGACACATGGTGGCTCTAGGAACTGCCACGTGTCGATCCTAGAAAAATCAAAAATTAAATGAAAAAAAGAAATAACAAAAGGGGTCAAATCAAAAAGTGGTCAACATGAAAGTTGCTCATCTCGACGAGTCTACAGCTTTTGTGCAGGATCGAAAATCAAAATAATTTATCTGTACAAAAAGTATTTTTGAGGGTACTTATGAATATAAAATACCACATTTTGTGTTTTGCAGATTTTTTTGTCATTTTTAAATTAAAACAAATCAAAATAAAAGTAGAGAAAATGTAAAAGGAATATTTACAACTTACTCTAATTTTTTGTATTTTTAATAATTAAGAAAATAAAAGAGTAAAAATGAAGGGTATTTTGGTCAATATATACAATATACAATAGGGGCCCAAAACCCAAGTTTCACCTACGATCTCTAATTTTTATGAAATTAGTCTTGTTTTGAAGGTCTTTGAATGTATATTATTTTAAAAGTGAGTAGACCTAAATCATACGTTGTATGAGAGAGATATGCACATTTTAAGGTTCATAGTCTCAAACTTGGACTCCGGTTTTATTGGACAATTTTACAAGTTAGTATTTTTTGATATTTTTCCTTTATTATGTTAGTAATATATACACTATAGAGTTGAGTTTATTGGTTTTGGAGTTAGTATAAAATATATATAAATAGTGAAGAGTATGGTATTTACATGTGATATTTACAAGGAGTTTTAGGCTTCTTATTTATGCAAATACGAATGCTAAAATGCATACATTAATTCTAGATGCATGAATGCGAATAATGCATAATAAATGGAAATATGCAGCTAATTGCTCAGGAATGAAGCTTTATTTTCAACTTTTAGAGTGATGAATCACATATATGAATGTTGAAATAAGTAAAGTTAGGTGAAGTTAGCTAATATACAGGTGAATATGTACAAGTGATTTTGGATCCTTATTTAATGCAAATATAAATGCTAAAATGCTCATCTTATTTACACATGCATGAATGCTAATTATGCAATATAAGTGATGAAATGAAGCTAATTATTCAGGAACAAAGCTCTATTTTCAACTTTAGAGTGATGAATCAAAGATTCATCAGGTATACCTCAAAAACCAATCATAATCAACTTTCAAAACAATCACCGTAGTGACTATTTCGATAGTAAATTAGGATTGGTTTGGTAGGAAGGAGTTATGCAGCCAAATTTCCATCAGAAACAAACAAGAACATGTGACAATGATCGTTGATAAATACCCATTTCATCACCTTTATTCTATCATTTTGGCCTTAAAAACCCTAGCTAATGCATCTATATTGCATTATTTTGTACAAATTAACATTCATTCTTTATTCCATTTATTGTGTATAAAATACTATTTTTAATGCTAAACTTATATAATAAAGAAAAGAAAAATAATAAAAATACTAAAGTTATTTTATGACCCTAAACTCTGAGACCTAGGCATCTTGATGACTGGGTCGACAAGGAATAAAATAGGGGGAGATAAGGACCAAAATTCCAATAAAAACCTCATTCTTTTATTCATCAATAATCCTTTTTGGTACCTATTTTATTTTCCATCTTTTATACCTCTAACAAAGAAACTTTGTACATGTAATATATAGAAAAATACAAAATTGATTTCATACAAAATTAATATACAATGTACTTTTTATACTCTAAATAAAATACAAAAAATTCAAATTCCCAGACCCTTATCTCCTAAATAATAATTCAAAATGTATCAAAATCATCTTTAATTGTATGTAAATTTTAATAAGCTATTTAATGAAGGTAGTTTCATATTTTTTGGAGTTAAGGTGTGAAAGTTAGGTTTTGGACCCCTATTGTACAATATACTCAAATAAAATATTCATTTAATTATTCTGTATAATTTTATAATTTTATAATTTTATAAATATTATTTATAATATATGTAAATATTTAAATATAATAAAACTAAAAAGAAATCACCAAAATAAAATATATATACAAAATGCATAGATGAAATACCTATACCGATACATATATATTTTATGCCTCTATTTATTTAAGAGTAAATAATACATCAGAAAAATACAATAAAAATATAATTATGTATATAAAAATAAGCTATGAATATATAAAATAAAAAATAAAATAATAAAATTAAAAATACAAAATAAAAATAAAATATGCAAAACATAGGTAAATATACCTATAAATAATACCCTAAAAACTAACTTATAATAAATAAGTTCAAATAATAATAATAATAAAATACTAAAGAAAATAATAAACAGTTTCTATTTTCTAAATTTAATTTAATAAAATTATTTATTAATTGTTTTCGATTTTCCAAATAATTTTGGGCATGGTTTTTCCTGGTTGGTCCACGTGGACCAACCTGGTGGAGTCGTTAGTTGACCTCGGTCAAATGTCTGACTAGCTCTACGCCTATGACACACCAAGCCTCGACCCCTCTCTTCTCCCTTTTTTTGAAGTCGATACAAGAATCGATTTTGTTGGATTTCTTCTGTGATTTTCTTCCTCGATTTCACTCAATCACGCGGGGGTGATTTTTTGATCAGAGAATCTCTAATTCGAGCACGCTCCCTCGATCTTCCTCCCGCTTCCACCACTTGTACAAAATCCTCTCCTCGATCTTCTTCCATTTTTGTATCCCTTCTCGCCACTTTCTCCCTTCCTTTTTGCGCTCCATGGTTTGAGGATGGTGACATTGTCCTCATCTAGCATTTAGGTTGATCGTAGGAGCGGCTCTGAGGTCAATTCCCCATCTCCAGCGACCTTCACCATCGTGAGGTAGCATCTCCTGGCTCCAACCAGTTGAGGAACATTTTATCTTGGTTTTTAGATAGCATTTAGTTCTAGCTTTTTATTCATTCCTATAGTTTAGCCGTTGATTGCTTGTTTTAGCATAACTAAGTGTTGACACGCCCAGTGACTCGGGTTAAGTAAGAAGATGAACAAGGGTCGTTGTGACCCGAATCACCGAACGTGATCAACGAGAAAAATAAAACCACTCAGAAAAATCAAGCAATCAAGAAGTGTAAGCGGTTCGCTATTTTTATTTACCTAGTATAGCCACCAGGGTCAAACACAGGGAGCATGAAGAGAATACGAAGTAGTCAATTTCTCAAATAAAATAAAATATTTTTAGTAGCTTTTAAATTTTTAGATTTTTAATTTTTTTAATAAAGCTCACAAACACAAAAATAAAAGAAGGGAAACACAACAATCTTTTTAGATTTTTCTAAATAGACAAAAATAGTCAGAAAATTAAAGTAAAAATAGTTGTGGGTTTTCTAATTTTTAAAGTGTTTTTGGTAATTTTCTTGGGTTTTTCAAATGTTTTTATAATTTTATAAAAATCAAACAAGGCCCAAAACTTAAAACAGTGCACAGTCAGGACTAAATTGCAAATTAAAAATATTTAAAATGCCCTAAATCCTGGCTAGCAATTTTATGATAAAATATAAATGAAACCTACAATCAGAAACTAAAATTGTAATTTTTGGATTTTCTTTAATTTTATATGTTTTTATAAGTTTTTGGTTATTTTGTAAATTTTAGGGTTTTTAGAGGAATTTTCAAACAAAATTAAAACTGGAGGTAAAGCAAGCAAAAAGACATTGAGGCTTTTTTATTTTTTATAATTTTTATAAGACAAACAATGATATTTTTGAGGGTTTTTTATTTTTTTTAAAATAGAAAATGCAACTAAATTATTCCCACAAAATTACAATAAAAACCACACATTGACATGAGCCAATGGTAATTTTTATGTAATTTTTTGAATTAATTTAATATTTATTAAGTCCAATCAAAAGCATGAAATTAATTACGGTTTACATGGACCTCTTTGTAAATATTTTAGGTTCACAAACCAAATCGATAACACCCTTTAAAAGCTTCAGGTCGATTCTGCGAAAAGCCAATCAAATCCCGCACATGCTTAATATTCAACGCACATGGGTATATATGCAAATTCTAAAAACATGTCATTCATTCAGAACAGTAGAAAAGTGCAGTGCAGAAAGTGCAAATATTCCAAAACTCACGTAAACATGCACGTGCTACAGACTGAGAGGGATTCAAGTGCAAATATCAAAAAACTCGAGGTCCAAACAATAAAAGTTCTTAACTACAACATTTATTTAGTGGACTAAACCAACATATCAAAACATGCGAGGGAAAAAGGGAAATATACCTTGGCGAGGACACGTGGCACGCATGGAGGCGGGTCAAACTTATGCCTCTAATTGCTGCTAATGTCAGATCTGACGGCTGCAGAGGATGTCGCAGATGTGCGAGCTGATGCGTTAGAGGGCCTGATCTAACAGCCCAAAAGCTGGCCCTATTTGGCGGCTCAGATTGGATCTGGTAAGAGAGGACCCATCCGACGGCGGGTGAAGGGTCAACAAGAACAAGACCCTGGCGAACTTCTACTGGCATCAGATGGGCTCCGACACTCCGATGAAAGATCAAAGAGGTCCAGCTACGTCATGGAGGTATTCCACGTCAGGTGGGGTGCTCGGATGGAGGGGACGACGACTTGATGTGCGTAATAGTAAAGGGGGTCCCGGGGCAGCTCTGCCTGAGCATCCGAGGACTCTAAGTGGTCTCCTCATGCGTGCAATGTCCTGCAAAGAGTAGTGGGCACTCGGGGCTATGCTCCAGTCCTGGTTATTGCAGCTGGAGAGGAAAGAAGCGACGAGGAATGGTGGTCGATCTCCGACGATGGTGGAGGAAGGAGATCTAGGTCCTAATCTCGACCTGATGGTCAAGCCTCAGGGGGAAAAGACTGCATGAAAAGGTGAAGAGCGAGGAGTAGCGTCGATCGGAACAGAGGGGAGTGGGTATCAGGGCTCCGACCAGCTGGTCGAAGGAGAGTTGACTGCGACAGTGTGAAAGGGGCAAAGGTGGATCGAAAATTGGAATGCAGTATTGAAGATAGATACCTGAAGGATAGGAGCAGTTCCTGAGCTTCAGGCAAAGGTGGATGGATGGGTCTTGTCCTCGATCGAGCTGCGGCTGGCAGGGAAGCTATACGCGACGGAGCTCCGACCACGTATGGAGTGTCGAGTCTCCAGGCACCTCCGGGCGATCCTAAACCTCACCTTCGATAGTTGTCACTCTAAAGAAGGTGGCTCGAGAAGAATGGGGGCGTGAGGGATGAGCTCTAGGGCTATGGAGGCAGAGTAGTGATTTTATAGGGTTTCCTAGGGTCTTGAAAGATCAGAAGGAGGCGCGCAACCCTAAGAAAATCCGACCCTTCCCAGGGATCCTCGAGGATCACGGATCCTAAGAGAAGAATCGGGCAAATGATCGAGGGGAACAGAGGTCGGAGTCAGGCACAAGAATTTGGAAAAGTGGCTTCAGGAGAGGAAAGGCAACGGTCTGACGTGGACCAATGAGAAAATCAGGATTTACAAAAATCAAAGAAAATGAGATTAAAAATAGTAAATGAATTTAATTTAAAAAGTGTATAAAATAAAAAATGTTTACTTTTTTGTAAACTATTTTTTTCTAATTTTTAGTTATTTTATGAAAAATAAAATAATATATATGGTATATAATATTATATACATATATATTACACATATGTATTATGTACAAGTATTTTTATTTTATTATTTTTATAGAAATACTTTTATTTTATATTTTATTTATTTACAACATAATTTTAGGAGTATAAAATAATTTTTATTTTATTTTTTGTAGATTATTTAAGGGTATAAAATAAATAGTGGATGTGATATGTACATGTGTCTTTTATACAAAGGTTTGATGATTTTATTTTATTTGTCTTTTATTTTTCTAATTTTTATTTTATTTTTATAACATTATTAAAACTATATACAAGGTGTAAAAGAATAAAATAATTTTAGTTTTATCAAAAATAAATAAATCATATGTACAAGTATAGGTGATCTATACTATACATAATAGACCCTATCTCTCTCTACTTATATTATTTTGCGATTAGGTGAAGTCTTGACCTTCTCTTGGGGTTTGGGTCACTTTGCATTTATTCTAAATACATCATTCCTTTTCTTTTTCCTTTATTCTTTTATTTTTGTGGAAATGCATGCTAAATATGCAATATTAACAATGCCATGCAAAAAGCTAAGTTATTATATTTACAGGTATTTACAGGGTGTTTTGCCAAAAAGAAGAGCTAAAATAAAAGAATAAAGAGTGAGAATCATGGATTCATCACCCCCTATACTTTACCTTTGCTAGTCCCTTAGCAAACACTTATTTGAAAAAGAAGTGAAAACAAAAAGAAAAGAAAAGAAAAAGAATCAAGGTTGATTATTAAACTTATCCTCATTAAATTGGAGTATAGAGCTCAGTCAGACCTTTGGATTATTAATTTGTCAGAACCTTATTGGGAAATAGGTTTAAGACTCAACATCTGTTAAGTTTCACTATTCTATGGTCAATACTCCTTAATAAACCAGGTCAGAACAAGTCCACATACGCAAACTCTAATGATTATGCATCTTTCCTTGTACCGTGTAAGTGATATGTGGCTCCCCACCTCAGAAATGACAAAGAACAACCTCCCTAATCAAGGTAACTATAATTCCCCAGTCTAGCAGCTCTTTCCTCGAGGATTGGGATATTCCCTTCTAAGTTCAAGTCAGCCAGCTCAAGAAGAGGGGAACGAAGAATGGACCGTGACCACTATAGCCACGTATCCCTTGGAGCAAAGCCAGTGTAGCTAAGTCTTCAGCTGCAAGCTTCCATGAGATGAGAAGGTGGAATACATAAGCTTTGATTATTCACTATATACACTCTGGCATGCATTTTATTTTCAGTCAGTCATGTCCCCTTTTTTGGTTTTTTTCATACTTTTGCACACATTTTTTTATGTGCATATATACAACATATTTACATGGTGCAACATGTACATAAGGAGTTTTTCTTCTTGAGCCAGCAGACTATCCCTCTTTTGAAGTATTATTGCAACCCACAGACTCCTGTTTTTAGATCTCAATACTACTAGACCAGGTTGAGGTGCACATCCCTCCCCTAGAGGAAGACGAGAGGTTCTTCCTGGAAGTACTACCCTCGTATGCTACCCCAAGCTAAAGAATTCTGCCTCCTTACCACCTCATCCGTGTTGAGCTACGTGTAAGGTGCTTATCCAAGTCAAGCCATTGTCTCTGAGCGTCATGCGTGTGTTGTTAAATGTTCTACTTAGGCTCATCAATATGATATGTGAACATAGCCTAGTGGACTCAAAGAATTAAGTCATAAATGGACCTGAAAAGTCTTAACCCCAAATCCTATAAGGTTCCTCTAAAGTTAAGTGGATTAAGGTCTTAAACAAACTCCATTTTCCAATTTAATTACAAACTAGTTTAAATGTCAACTATGATTCAGAAGAATATACAAGCAAATATGTATGACATTCTTTTTATGCAGTTTTTCAAAATACACAATTTTTTATAAAAAAATTTTGAATGCAAGGAAGAAGGGCAAGTTTTGCAAAGTATTCACAAACATTTACAAACATTTTTTTGCAAAATTTTATTTTCCAAATATTTTTCAAAAATTTTGTACTATATACATAATTTTGGTGCAAAAATATTTACAAACATTTTACAATCAAAACATTTTACAAACATTTGTACAAAAATAGTTTTTAGAAAAAGCTATTTACAAACATTTATGTACACGAAAAAGTTTAAAATTTTTGTTATTTTTAGTTTTATGACTTTTAGCCATTTTATTTATGTACATAAAGTACTCAAAGTTCGAGTTATGGCTCAAGTATATATACAATATATAGGACACCCCCTATACTTAGCTCGAATGATGTCCTCAGAGTGATCACAAAGTGTTGAAAGGAAGACATAACTCGTGCTGAGTAGTGGGAAGTAAACGAATGCTATAATACAACGACGAATACAAGAATGTAATGAATAGAGGTCGATGATCCCCCTATACTTAGGATCAAGTAATCCTAAGTATAGAAGTCTGTACATAAAGGGAAAATCGATGGTTAGGATGTACATGGTTTACCTCCCTTATACTTAGAGTAAAATATCCCTAAGTATAGGCAGCAAAATGGAGGTAAAAATAATCAAATGAATAATCACATGTCTGATACCCCCTATATATAGGGCAAAGCACACATTAAGTATAGCATAATCATAAGATGAAAATGAGGTATTAGACAAAAAGAATGTGTGATATGGACAACTGGATCTATACAGCTGCGGAAGCATGAGATGCAAATGATGTGAGTCAAAGACCACATCTCAAGCAAAATGAATAGGGGCAACATCAGTGATCAGTGGATCATGATCAAGATATGGTTTTAGGCGCTGACTGTTAACCCGAAAGGTGGAATCAGATGAGAATTCAGATATGTCGACGCTTCTGTTGTCGTGCACCTTTCTGACCAAGTATGGTCCCATCCATTTGCTTTGCAATTTTTCTGGAAATAATCTCAACCTAGCATCAAATCGCCATACTCTCTGGTTCGACTCAAACTGTTTATGGCTGATATGAGAATCATGCCATATCTTCACTCTCTCCTTATACTGTAGGCTACTCGAAAAGGTTGTATCTCTCAACTCCTTCAGGGCTACCAACTCTGCTTTCCTCTGATCTCCTATACTCTTGGGATCCAATAATAACCTAGTGACTTCCCATAGTGACTTGTGCTTGATCTCCTCGGATAAATGGCATGGCTTTCCATAAACGAGACGAAAGGGAGATGTACCCAACGGTGTATTGAAGGAGGTCCTATAGGCCCACAAGACCGAGTCCAAAAGCTGTGACCAATCCTTTCGGTCTGGGCAAACAATCTTATGCAATATAGTCGTGATCTCCTTGTTCGATACTTCAGCAAGACCATTGGTCTGAGGATGATATGGAGTGGAAACACGATGGTCAATGCTGAACTAGTTAGCAAGAGCCTTTACCTTGTTTAAGTGAGTCCCCTTGTTAGATATCAAAACTCTAGGTAACTCGAACCGTGAAATAATATTTTTCCTCAAAAATCTGCATACAGTCTTAGCATCTACAGTTCGGGAGGGGATGACCTCAACACAACGACTCACATAATCCATAACAGGCATAATGTATTCGAATCTCTGACTCTTAGGGAATGGAGCCATGAAATCGATGCCCCGTGCGTCAAAAACCTCACAAAAGTGAGTAGGCTGCAGCGGCATCATATTATGATATCCACAAGTGCCCATCCTCTAATAGTTGGTACACCTCTTCACGAATTCATCAGAATCCTTCAAGAGAGTAGGTCGCCATAGACCGGATTGGAGCACTTTTTGTGTTGTTCTCCTCCCATAATGATGTCCTCCGGCCTCAAGCTTGTAGCAGTATGTGAGTATGCTGTGGTGCTCCTCCCGAGGAATGCACCGACATCAGACACTATCCCCTCCTTCATGATAAAGGATGGAATCCTCCCAATGGTACGACTTGGCTTTCGCAAGGAAAGTCTCAAGTCACTGTCTGGGCCAACCTTGTGGAAATTTCTTGGCGACAAGATAGTTCACAATGTCAGCGTACCATGGAAGAGAGGCGATAGCAAGAATCGCCTCGTCTGGGAAGGTCTCTGAATAGGTGCAATATGGTCGGAATCCTCAAGGTTCTCCAAACAGGAGAGGTGATCCGCCACCACATTCATAACTCCAGGCTTATCCTTAATCTCAATGTCAAACTCCTGGAGTAGAAGGATCCATCTGGTCAATCTAGCTTTGGCATCCTTTTTTGCCATGAGGTATCGGATGGTGTTGTGATATGTAAATATAGTCACTCTAGATCCAATAATATATGATCTGAACTTACCTAAAGCAAAGACTACGGGTAGCATCTCCTTCTCAGTCACAGTATAATTTCGTTGAGCATCATCCAAAGTCTTGCTAGCGTAGTGTATGGCATATGGCAATCCATACCTCCTCTGTCCTAGCACAACCCCAACGGCAAAATCTGAAGCATCCGTCATGATCTCGAATGGGAGAGACCAATCGGGTGGCTGAAGGATAAGAGCCTCGATAACTAATCCCTTGAGAGTCTCAAATGATGCCAGACATAATCATCTACAATGAATTATGTGTCTTTCATCAGCAGATCAGTAAGTGGTCGGGCAATACGACTAAAATCCTGAATAAATCATCAGTAGAAACCGACATGCCTCAGAAAAGACCGCAATTGCCGCAAATTAGAAGGTAGATTGCGTTTCTTGATGATATCTACCTTGGCTGGATCGACCTGTATGCCCTTGTTGGAGATGATATGGCCAAGCATCGTCCCCTGAGTCACCATGAAGTGACTTTTCTCTCAAGATAACATAAGATGGACCTCTATATAGCGTTGAAGTACACGATCTAGGCAGTCAAGACAAGCATCGAATCCATCGCCATATACCGAAAAGTCATCCTTGAAGACCTCCAAACAGTCACCCACCATGTCCGAGAAGATGGAAAGCACACATCTTTGGAATGTAGCCAGGGCATTACATGAACCAAAGGGGATCCATCTAAAAGCACACGTCCCAAATGGACAGGTGAATGTCTTTTTCTCCTTGTCTTCGGGCACTATGACCACCTGGTTGTATTCGGAGTACTCATCAAGGAAACAATAATGACTTTTCTCAGCTAGCCTCTCGATAATCTGATCAATAAATGGCAACAGGAAATGATCCTTCTTGATGGCCTGATTCAATTGTCTGTAGTCCACACAGACCCTCCAAGAAGTGGGTACTCGGGTAGCTATCTCCTTTCCAGACTCACTCACAACTGTAGTGATACTCATCTTCTTGGGTACCACATGTAATGGCCTAACCCACTTGGAGTCGGAGATGGGGAAGATAAAATCGGTGCTCCACCACTTTGATATTTCCTTCATGACCACATCTCGAAGATTCGGGTTCAACCGTCGCTGGAACTTGATGAGCGAAAAATCACCGAGACTCGGGTGAATAAAATAGAACTATGGTCGTTGCGACCCAGATCTCGGAAATCAATCAACTCAACAAGAAAAATATAAGAGCAGACCACCAACAAAAAGAAAATCAAAGAAAAATAACTAGTGGCCCTGGCTATTGGATTAGCATGGTATAACGACCAAGGTATGACTCAAAGAGCACGTGATGCCCTTGCGGCCTACGAAGTAGTCTAAAATAAAAAAATAAAAACAAATGATTTTTGGGGGATTTTTAATATTTTTATATTTTTTTGGGATTTTTAATTATAAAGAAATTAATAAAACAAGCAAAACACACACTTTCAACAATTATTTAATTAATCTAAAATGCTCAAAAAAATCAAATAAAAATATTTTTATGGTTTTTATATTTTTACTGTTTTTGGTGAATTTTTGATAATTTTATGATTTTTATAAAATTTTATAAAAATGAAAGAAGGCTGAAATACTAGAACACTGTCCAGCCAAGCTTCTAAGACCAAAATAAAATATAAAATGGTCTCAACAGAGCCTGGAGGTAATTTTCTTATGAAGTATGAACAATAAGGAACAATCAGGAGAAAAATTTCTTATTTTTAGAATTTTCTATGATTTATTGGAATTTTTCTAAGTTTTTTAAGGTTTTCCAATTTTTATATTTTCTATAAGTCCAAAAATGACCAAAATTGGTCAGAAAATCAAACACAACAAAACACACAAAATCTGAATTTTTTAGAATTTTTGAGAAGGTTTTAATATTTTTTTGTGATTTTTATATCTGGACAGACAGAAAAAGAGAGGTTTTTGAACTTTTAAAAATAATAAAAGGGCTCCAAAAATTTCCCAAAAATTAGTGAAAATTCTACATAGTGGCAGGTGTGTCAAATTTTCACTTTATTTGGATGAGATTTGATATTTTATTTACAACAAACACAAGCCCACAGTCACAGGGACCTGTTCGTCATAAAAGTATCTTCAAGGGGCTAAGAGTAACAAAAGCAGAAGTCCAGGGGGTCCTGGTGCAAAAAGTCCAGGTTCCCATGCGCCACGCACATGATCTGGGCACTCAAGGACCTATATGCAAATAACTTAAGTCCCTGGACCTATTAGCAACAAGTGCTAAAAGCCCAAGGGCTAAGTTGTAAAAAGCTCACGAAATTCAACACATGTTCAATTATACACTCACAGGGGCATATGTGCAAATATCCAAAAAATATATTTCATTCCATAACAATCAAAATCTACAGGCCCATCACATGCAATTTCACCAAAATACACGTGACGAAGCACGTGTCCACAACACACAGGGGTAGAAATGCAATAAAAGTAAACTAACAGGCCCTCTATGCAATTTTACCAAACTAAAATAAACTACAAAAATATTTACAGGACTATTTAATAAAAACAAAAAGGCTAAGGGCCTAAGGGTAAATTACCCTATATTCGCAGATGGGCTGGGATGGCGCCATGTGGCTGATCAGACGGCTGGTGACGTCGGTGCTAACCCTCGCTGGATGGAGGGCAGAGAAGAGGCCACGTGTCGGATCGACGGTGGCCTGCTGCTGACCTCTTCTTCGCCTAGATCGAACGGTCCTCCACAGATCTGGCACGGCAAGGGCGGATGGACGGCTCTGGAGGGTCCAGGAAGAACAGGTGGCCGACGAACTTCGCCGGCCCGATACGCGTGCGGTGGACCTCCTCTGGGGATGCTGATGATTGGAAACGAGTCGCCGAAGCCTCCCGCATCTGAAGAACCCCTCCGATGGCGCCAAGGAGCTCCGAGGAGCCCGGGCGATGAAGGCGGAGCTTAGGCTCCTGTGCTGAACATGGAGGACCTCAGATGGTCCTCCTCTGACCTGCAAAGCTGCACAGAAACACTCCTGGGTCGAGGGCAAAATGCCTCGACCCGGTTAGAGGCGAGGTCGGTGAACGATGCGACGGGGCGGATGAGCTCCGGCGATGCTACGGCGAAGGAGCTCGACTCCCAGTTCCGTGGCGAACTGGGTTGGATGAAGGGGCGGAGAACGTGGGGGGAAGTAAGGCGAAGGTGATGGTCGGGTCGATTGGAGAAATGGGTAGATGGGATGGCCGGAATCGATGGTCGTCGGCGGAAGATGAAATTGGGGGTAAATGGAAATTAGCGAAAACTAAGGGAAACTAGGCTTACCAGATGGTTGAGATCGACTGGGGACGAGCGTCTGAAGCTCTAGGTCTTTGCCTCAAGGGTCGTCGATGCCCGAGGCTCGAGCACCACTCCTGGGCGGCGCACAGCGACGCTAGGTCGCCGGATCAATGACCGGGTCACTCTCTCCTCACTGTGACACCACCGGCTGCTAGCTGTCACTCAGGCGGAGGTGGTGGAGGTCCTGGGTAGGGAAATGCGGAGCCAAAGATGCTGGAATCGTGTGGCGGAGTAAATGATTTATATGATTAGGGGTCTGGCTAGATGGGGATCGGGCGAGACACTCGGAGCACGGACCCCGATAACCCACCCCGGGCGTGGATCTAGGATGATCGAGGAACAAATGGAGCTCGGGGTTTGAGGTTTTGGTGATCGGATCGAGTGGCGAATAAATGGAGAAATCGGGTCGGGCACACATGATCCGCGAGGCTGTGGTCCAGGGGGGGAGTTGACCGGGGGATCAACATCCCCCGTGGACCAATGGGAAGCGGCCATGTCAGAAATAATTGGAAATTAAATTTAAAATAGTAAATGGCCGAATTATGTAAAACTCAAAACATAAAAAATGTTTCTTTTTATTTTAAACTATTTTTTTGTGATTTTTATTTATTTTTTTGAAATAAAAATTAAGTATTTACAATATAGTATTAAATACATAGGTATATACACTATATATTTTTAGTTTTTGATTTTTAATTATTTATTTTTGTAAATTTTTATTCCCATTTTATATTTTATTTATTTATAAAATAAAATTAGGAATAAAAAGATATTTTTATTTTATTTTTATTAATTATTTACATAGATTAAATAAATAGTTATGTACACATATATACATGGTCTATATACAATGTTTATTTTGATTTTTATTTTTGTTCTTTTTATTTTGTTTTTACGGTTTTTATTTTATTTAATTACATTATGGAATATAGAATATGTACAATTTTTATGGGTTTTTAATTTATTTATTTATAGGGATAAATAAATAGCTAAGTGGTTTCTATATACATGGCTTATGTACAAAAGATGAGGGATTTTATTTTCTTTTTAATTTTCTTTAATTTTTCTCATTTTTATTTTAATTTAATATTTACAAATATATACAAATAAACACAAACCCAATTTTATTTTTATTTTGAGGGAAATATTTTTATTTATATACAAGTATATATGTACACACATGAGCTTCCTTATCTCTCTCTACTTGGGTTTTTATGCGGTCAAGCCCATGTTGAGCCCTCCCTTGGGATTAGGTCGCTCAATATTTATTCTAAATATCTCCCTCTTTTTCTTTTGTGTCTTTATTCTTTTATTTATGCACAAAAACATGCTAATTATTTATTTTTACACAATGCATGCATTTTGACAATTATTGATATTTACATAAATATATACGTGTTTGGCAAAGGTTTTGTAGCTAAAATAAAAGAATAAAGAGTGATGAATGGGTATTCATCAGAACTCATGTGATGGTTTGGCGTCCTTTTCGAGATAGATATGGTGGGAGCACATGGTCGGACTTATCACCTAGAGATCAGCTACACTCCATCCAATCGCCTTGCGGTTTCTTTCAAGAACCTCCATCAAACGATATTCTTGATCTCCAGTCAAATCCACTGAGATAATGAATGGAAACATCTCTGGGTCACCCATAAGGAATCTGTACTTTATCGAATGCGTCAAGGTATTCAGTTTTGGACAACTGGGAGCTGGCAAATCTGGCTTCTAAAATGTCTGAGTGAAGGCTACCAGATCTGCATGAGAGAACTCTTGTTGCATGTGAAAATCTAACGAAGGTGGCCCTACTGGTGTCTCTGTCATATGTACTGGCTCACTCTTTGTCCTAGTTGTTGGCTTTGTGGAACCAAATAACGTAAATAATCATCAAAGCCATCCCAATCAATGTCTGAATACGAGGGATTTGAATCAGAAGAACATGGAATATATTTTGCTTCGTTATCTTGACCACGATCATCAATCTCAAATGTGTCCAGTGCCAAGAGTGTGCTCTCCAAACTCTCATCTGCCAAAATATGTATATCTGCAGTATCTGAAGGTGCAACAAGAGCTCGTGATATGGTATCAGACCAAAGTGCCTCATCATCTGTGATCACAAAGTTGCACTCCTGGTGGACGTCTCGCTCTGCATATGTCATCTGCTTTGAATCACTCTACTGCTCGGAGCTAGCTGAATCTCTTGCTCTGGTCTCCTCGATCGTATCTATATTTTCACTTTTGCCCTCGACATGAGAGTATACCTTCCCTCTACCATGATCGACCGCCTTGGCTGTGGCCAAGAATGGGCGTCCTAGTATGATGGAGGTATCTGTCATAGACTCAGGGATCTCCATGTCCAATACAACAAAGTCCACATGGAATTTCAAGCCCTGAATTGTAATGACCACGTCCTTCAATAACCCCTTTGGCCTCTTGATAGATCTATCAGCAAACTGAAGGACTGTCCTGCTCTATCGAAGAGGATCGAACTTGAATCGGTCGAGTAAGGCTGTCAGAAGAAGGTTAATAGAAGAGCTGCTATCTAATACAGTACGATAGATTCGCTGCTCTTGTATCTGTCATCTGACATATGGAGCTCCTGCATCAGATCTCTTGGCTAGCAATCGGTTCTGAATGGCGAAGCAAGTGGCATGAGTAAGCACATGTATCTCTATGTTGTGGTTCCTTCTCTTCCCGCGGATGGTGGTCTTCTCTCTCAAATTCTTCTAGAAGAGGGGAATTTTCTCTAGTGCCTCCTATAGAGTCAGCTGTATCTGAAATCGATCAGTCATCTACTGGCTGAACTCTAGCTGGTGTTTCTTTTTGGGATTTTCTGGTTTATTCCCCTTCGCTAAGCATAGTGCTTGAGGGAAGGGGATGGCTGGATCCTCTCCAGAAAGATGAGGGTCAGGAATAAACTCCTGTGCATGTAGAGGAATAGAATCCATACCAAGATCATCATGCAACACAGATGAACTCGAAGGGGTTACAGAAACCTTTCCTTAATTCATATTTTTGATCTTTTATATTTTTTGTATTTTTCTAAAACTGTCCTGAGATACAGAAGAAGGTAACACAACTGAAGGAAAATTGGTGGCATCGGTACCACCCACAACATCTGGAATTGTGGCATCAACACCACACTCTGGCCAAGCATATGAAAAGTTGGTGGCATCAACACCACCGTCTACATCTGGAATCACGAGGCCTCAATACTGTCAGTTGGATCAACATCCTTGGTGGCTTCAGCACCACCGTCATAATCATGAGCGGAATCAGCACTGCTTCCATCCTCGTCTGATGCTCCAGAATCTCCAAGTGGTCATCGCTCCGATGAGGCACCGCCAGTTGGCATCCTACTGCTCCTAAGTGTCACAAAAGTAGCATCAAATACATAGGAAGAAATATCACCCAGAGTATCACTAGGAGTGGTAGTCTCTGTAAATTGTACCTGCTCAGATTTCCTCTTCAGATTGTTCGAGTTTGGTTCAATTTGAGCGGGTATGGCAGCGTTGACCTTGATAATCTCCCCCATCTCCCGCAGGAACTCGTCCATCTCTCATCGGAAGGATACCTGCTGGTCTAAAAGTAGGAGGGCGAGGTCGTCAAGGGCTGGGTTCTCATAGTCAGGTCCATGAGAACCAGACGTGTTGCCTCACTGGAAATGAGGTTGAGACTGGATGGTAATGAGGGGAGGCTGGGAATACTGAGGATGAGGCTGTTGCGGCTGCCTCCACTGCTGTCCCTAATGGTAGGGACGAGGACCCTGCTGGTGCTGCTGCTGGTACTGCTGGGAGTGATGGGCATGCTGTTGTTGCTTACTGCTCTGTCCGACTTGAGCTGGAGGCTGTTGTTGGGATGAGGTACCACAGTGGACCATCAGAAACCTGGGTGATCACGACGGATCCCAGGCTGCTGTTGGTATCAGTCATACCAAATCCCACCGACTTCCATAAACGACTCTCGCTGCTCAAAGTGTGGTGGGGGAAGAACTGTCAGGGGCTGATCTAGATGGTAGACAACCATATGAGTGTCTTGAGATGGTGGTGGTTGGGGGTAGTGCTGTAGCTGATGGACTGGCTCTGCCTGAATGTGGTGGACCTGTCGGTACGTGGCAGATGGTTGGGTGGAGCTACTGCTGCTACGATCATCCTGTGACCTGAGCCGAGATGTGGAGTCGTCTGTGCCTCCTGGAGACACATGATCTGAGTCTTCAGAGCACTCAGTGGTTGTGCCAACTGATCGATTTGGTTAAGGCCTGGCACTACTTCTTCTCAATGATCTCGATGCAGTCGAGCTTCTCGTTGATGATGCCCATGTCAGCGGCTGAGGACTCGGCATGTGCTGCTGCTAACGAAGAAGAAGGACCGACATCGACCCGTACAATCCTCTGATAAGACACAACCTATGGGAGGAACTTCCCCTGAGTCTAGTCCCTAGTTTGGGACATCACCGTGTAGTTTTCTACCATCTCATTGTAGATGGACCAGACTTGGTCCTCATCCTTGGCAAAATAGGATCCTCCACACAAGGCATTTACTAGCCCCTGCAGCTCCAGTGTCAGCCCATAAAAGAAGCTTTGAACAAGGTTGGTCTTGGATATCTCGTGATGTGGACACCGGTCGATGAGCTCTCGGAATCAATCCCAAGCCTCGTGAAACTGCTCATTTGGGATCATGGTGAAGTTGTTGATCATGGCTCGTGCTACATTGGTCCGGCCGAGTGGATATTACTTGTTCAAGTACTTGGTTCGGAGCTGCTCCCAGGTAGTGACATACCTCCCCAAATGCTTCAGCCAGTAGTCTGCTCTATCAACTAAGGAGAATGGGAAGGCGATCATCTTGATCATTTCCTCGCACACAAATATTCGTGGATCGTGCTACAGATCATCTCAAATTCTTGCAGATGGAGGTGCGGCTCCTCAGTGGCTAGACCATGGAACTTGGGCAGTAACTGGATGGTCTGGGGGAAGCTCAAAGTTTCCCAGGATATTTGGAAGCTGAATCCAATGGTGGGTGATGGTTACACCAGGGTTGTGCAACTGCCTCATCGTCCGTGCCAGTCTGGCCAGCTCCTGCTAATCATCCAGGCGTCCATATCCTCCTCCAGCTGCTGGTATCTCTCCACTGGTTGGTCTCTGCGGCTCTGCTCTGTCGGCTCGCATCTGCGTCAGCTCTCATCGCACCTCTACCATAAATGCTCCCTAGTCTCTAATCTATCGCTGCATGGTCTCCAAGGAGGCTAATAGTGTGTTGTTGATGGCGACCTGGTTAAGTACATATGCTGATCCCTATGGCTCCTCATCAATGCATCCCTTACTGCTAGCCATCTCTTGGGTCTCTACAAAGGCAAAAGACCCCAACTCAAGTGCTATCAAGTGAACAAATAGCTATGCTGGCCTCTACTCTAGAACCTCAGTACTGGTAGAAGGGTAGTCGAGGGAGAACAAGGTGGTAGAGAACTCGGGATCAGAGAGCGGGTCTGGGCTCTATGAAGCCACCTTAGATGAATGGAAAGGAGTCCTCGAAAGCCGTGTTGTCAAAGGAAGTCTAAGGGACCTCCTACCCATCATCGTGATAAAGGGATTTATGAAGATTGGATCTGGAATGCGAAAAACGGAAAAGCGAGAGCCGCTAATAATGGTCTGACAGATCAGACTCACGGTCGCTGAGGCGACTACTCAGGCCTTCACGTTAATCAACAATTAACCCACACAATCAAGCAAGCAATCAAGAGCAAGGGTTAAAATTTATTACCCTACTAAGAATGTATAATGACAAGCAAGTAGGGGTCAAACACAGGAAGCAATCAGAGTAAAGCAGATTAAGTGTAAGTCAAATGCCTCATGTCATGTATACTACTTAGCCAATATGGATTTTTTGTGGGTTTTGATTTTGCATTTTTTTATTTAATTTTTAGTTTCTATTTTTGTATTTTTATTTTAATTTCTGATTTTATATTTTCTTTTTGTATTTTATACTTTTTATATTTTCTTTTTCCAATAATAGAATATATGTATATATAAAGTAAGAAAGAGGAGAATAATGTATTTCTAAAAATAAGTAAAAATACTCAAAAATGAGGAAATCAAATATTTTTGGTCTTTTTATAATTTTATAATGTTTTTGTGATTTTTAAAGATTTTTCTGAATTTTTTTTGGAATTTTTAAAGTCAAAAATACTAAAATCAGTGAATAAAATACAAAGCTGAAACTAAAATGGAGAAATAAAATATCAAACAGTAACAAAAGTTCTCCAAATTAATTTTAGATTAAAGATAATAAAATAAGGACAATTCAGAGACAAAGATTATATTTTTAGGTTTTTTGAGGAATTTTTAAGATTTTTATGAAGATTTTTGGGATTTTCTAATTTTTAGGAGTGTTATTTTATATTTTTAGTGATTTTTGGTCTGAAATTAAAACACACTAAAATATGCAAAATATATTTTTTTAGGAATTTTCTGAGTTGTTCTTATAATTTTTAGGGATTTTATAATGCAATCAGTAGAGAAAATGTGTGTTTCTGATTTTTTTTATAAATATTAAAATGCAATAAAAGTGCAAAAGAAAAATATGCTGTGATACTACAATACAACATGGACTTAAGGTAATTTTTGTGGATTTTTTTAGCATTTTATAGATGCATGCAATACATGAAGATAGCAAAAAGAAAATACATTCCTGGCAGGGACGTTTGTGTAATATGCAAAAAGTTCAGGGGCCTCTGTGCAATGTTTCCAGAAATATATAACTGAATTAAAAACTTCTTAGACCAAAAATAAATATTAAAACCCGTGAGGGCCTTCTAGCAAAATTTCCCAGACGCACGTGACGAGCACGTGCGCCAGGTGGGGACCAAAATGTGATATATCAAAATTACGGGGGCTGATATGCAAAAAACGCCAAATAATTATAACTGTAAATAAAAGTTCTCAGACTAAAAGTAAATATGGAAACTATCCGGGGTTGGCTCGCAAAATTGCCAAGTCCCGTGCATAGAGCACGTAACCTGGCGAGGACTAATATGAAATATTACAAACTAAGGGGGGCTGCTTGCAAATAGTTCAAAAAGTTTAATACAAAAGCTGAAAGTTTAAATATTAGGTAGCAAATACAAAAAGTGGCCGGGTCAACCTTGCAAAATACCCTTGCCTTGGCACGAACGAACGGTGGGATCTCTCCCACTTAGACACGTTTCGCTCCGCTGCGCCCCGATGACGGTTCACTGCTACGGTCCAGATTAGTTGGGCTTCAACGATCGAACGGTGAGAACTTCACGAAATCCAACGGTAGTGGTGCAAACTGGTGCTCCGGCCTGATATGACAGCTGAAAGGGTGGATGAAGAATGGGGAAGAACTCGCGGCGAGGCGAGCTTCCCCGACCTCCTGCTCACTCCTCCGGCGCGCTTTTGCTCTCCAAAATGGTCGGGGCTGCTCTTGCGGTCTTCCTTAGGCTGCTGGAGGCAGCAAAATCAGACGAGGCCCGTCGGAGGTGGCAGAGGAAGGCGTCAGAGGGGACACGCTCCAGGTATCTCCGGCGGGGGTCAGAACAGCTCCAGATATGCGTGGTTTGGCTGTAGGCCTGCAAGGAGAGCGTGAAGAAGTTGGGGGCAAAATGCCCCGACTCCGCAGAGGGTGCAACAGTGGGGTATGATGTCGCGAGACGGTGGCCGGAGGTGCGATCCGGTGTGGTGCTCGTGAAAAGCGATTCGAGGGGCGAAGAGTGAAGAGAAGGGTGGCGAAGGGTTCCTGCGGGAGCAGTTAATAAAATGCTAAAGAAATAGAGCAAAGAGAAGGGGGAAAGGGACCTCACCAAGGTGCGCAGGAAAGGAACTATAGCGAGGACTCCGGCGAGGGTGGATACAGCTCAATTCGACACCGCGAGGGCTCCTGGAAGGTGGGTTCGACTCCTGCTGTCACCAGGAGGAAGCTGAGCACCCTAGGGTTTAGCCTTGTCGGTGGAAGAGCGATCACAAGCGAGAGGGAAGTCGGGGGTGGTTTTTGAATAGGTGGTGAGCGACAAACTTCGAGATGATATCACGGGTGGCGCATAATCGATCTGCCCAATAGATATGGTTGGCGTGGATCATGGTGCTACCGTGTACAATTGTCATGAAGGGTCAACTCTTCCTCGAGCAACGGATTGATGCTAGGGCTTAAAGAGTTGACCCGCATGTCAACTTTCCAAGCCACCTGGTTGGTCCACGTGGACCAACCAGGAAAAATCCCTAGAAAAACAATTGTAAAATCATTTAAAAATAGAAAATGAATTAATTAATTTTCAACTATTAAAAAATGTATATTATTTTATAAAGTATTTTATGGTAATTTTTAATTATTTTTTAGGGGTATAAAAATACAAGTTACCTTTTATACCCTTTATATATATATCTATATATTTTAATGATTTATTTTTATTTTGTATGTTTAATTTATTTTTGTTTATTATTTTATAAATTTAAAGAATATTTTTATACACTTAAATATATTTTTATTTTATTTTTCTGAATTATTTTGTATACTTAATAAAATAAAAGTATGAATCATATAGGTACATATACATGTATTATACCTATGTATGTTATATACAAGTATTTTATTTTGTATTTTCTTTAGGTTTTTATTCTGATTTTAATGTGCATATTTATTATAAATAATATTTACAAAGTTATAAAAATATAAAGTTATAAAAAATAATGAATAAATAATAAAATGAATATTCTAATCTGTACAAGTATACAATAGGGGCCCAAAACTCAACTTTCAAACCGTAGCTCCACCAAATGCAAAACCACAGCCATTAGATAGCTTATTTAAAATTATATACAATTAAAGGTGAGTTTGATGCATTTCAATTTTTATTTGGGAGATACGAGTCTAGGAAGTTGGGATTCTGGGATTTTATTCAGACCATAACTTTTTATCTATACATTATTTTTGAGTGAAATCAATTTTGTATTTTTATTTATTTAATTATATACAACTTTCATGTACAAAGTTTCTTTATTTGAAGTGTAAAAAGTGGAACCAAAAATAGGTCCCAAAATGAATAAAGAATGAAGGAATTTTTTATTGTATTTTGGCCCTTATCTCCCCCTACTTTATTCCTTGTCGACCTAGTCATCGAGATGCCTAGGTCTCAGGGTTTTGGTTCATAAAATATTTACATTATTTTATTCTTTTTCTTTTCTTTTCTTTATTCTATTATTTTTTTTAAAAAACCACATTTTATACACATTTTGTACACAAATGCATGAATAATAAAATGCATGATTTAACACTATGTACATGCATTTACTAGGGTTTTTAAGGCCAAAATGATAGAATAAAGATGATGAAACGTATATTCATCATCTCCCTATACTTGCCTTTGCTAGTCCCTAGCAAACACTTATGCAATAAGTGCGGAAAAGAAAAACAAAGAAAAGAAAAAGAAGAAAGATGGATGAAGTTTAATTCTCAAACTTGTCTTCACAAAATCAAAGTTTGGAGCTTAAGTCGGACCTTCGGAATTTAAGTGTGGGCGGAACCTTAATGAGAACCGGACTTGAAATCCAACAACCTTCGAGAATCCCAAAACTCTGTTCACGTCTCCTCAATAGCCAGGTCAGAAATATCTCAACTCATACGCAAACCCTTACGACTATGAATCTGACTCGTACAGTGTAAGTGATAGTGGCTCTCCCCAACTAGAATGACAAAGAGATTGACTTCTCCAGTACGACAACCCAATGATTCCCCAATCCAATAACTCCTTCCTCGAGGAGCAGGGTATTCCCTTCTAAGTTCAAGTGGAAACCAGCTCAAGAGGAGGGGGAGAAGAGAAGAATGGACGGTAGCCAATGTAGCTACCTATCCTAGGATGCAAGACCAGTGTAGTCAAGTCATCCAGCTGCAGGCTCACATATTTGACTTTGGAACTCAAGCTTGCTTATTGACTATACAACATATTCACATACTTTTGCAGGCATTTTATTTTTGTACAGGCCTGTCTCTTATTTTTTTGAAATACTATATACAACAGCATTTACATAAGGAGTTTTTCCTCTTAAGCCAGTAGACTATTCCCTCTTTTCAAGCTTTATCGCAACCCACACTCTCCTATCTTTAGAATTCCTCATCACTGGACGGGTTGGGGTGCACTTCCCTCCCTAGAGGAGTACAAATGTTTCCACTTGTGTGCGTCTCATACCGACAAATCCAACCTCCTCACCACTCCAACTGAGTTGAGCCATGTGAAAGGTGCATGTGTCCAAGTCAGGTCATTATAAACAAGAGTCGTGCGTGTGTTCCGAAATACTCTACTTAGGCAGTCAAGAATCCATTGAACCAAGTCTTGTGATCCTCAAAGAATTAAGTCAACTAGACCTAAAGTACCTCAATTCCAGTTCCTATAAGGTTTCTGTTATTAGGTAGATTTTAAGGTCCAATCAAGCTCCGATCTCCGGATTTTATTTAGACTTGTTCAACTATCAAACTCAATCCGAAAAATGCTCATGCTATGCAAATGATATGCAGAATGTAGAAAATATTTTTGTGGTGCAATTTTCAATATTTTGATTTTTTTTATGGATTTTTGAAAAGATGATGATGCATATACATTTTTTTGTATTTTTCAAAGAGATTTTTCAAATGTTTTTGGATTTTAATTTTGCAAATGTTTTCGGGATTTTTGAAAACAAAAAGTTTTTGGCTAAAAGCTAGGTACAAATATTTACACGAGGATGCTTCTTATATTTACAAGAAGTGGATTTTAAGAATTTACAAGGGCAAGTGATCAATTTTATAGGTATATATAATAAAGAATTTTAGGTATGATGTATATATCCCTCAAACTTATTTGAAAATCATTTTACAAACAATTTTCAAAAACTCTAGTCCAAAATAATTTTTATTACAATTTTACAAACATGTACACATATTTGAAAATCATTTTGCAAAGGTTTTCAAACAATATAGATAGATTTTTCAAAATATTTTTGCAACCATTTTTCAAACCATTTGCAAACCATTTTTCGAACATTTTATTTCACACAAAGAAAATAAATTTTCAAAACAAAGTATTTTACAAAGGTTGAAAACATGTAACAAAACACTTTCAAAATAGTTTCCAAAAGATTTTTCACAAAGATTTTCAAACTATTTTTCAAACATTTTGCAAAAAACATTTTCACCTGATTTATTAATCAGTAAGTACAAAAAGAATTTGAGGAATGATAACATCTTTTTATTACGGTTTTTTATGAATTTTAAAGACTTATTAGCCATAATTATTAGGAAAATATGAAAGTACGAGTTATGGCTAAAGTATATACATAGTATATACGACCCCCTGTACTTGGCTTGAGCTATGTCCTCATAGATCAGAGAGAAAAAGAGAAGACATAACTCGTACTGCGTATAGGAAAAGTATAATAAATGAATACGAGATGAATGAACACATGAGAAGTCGACCATCCCCCCATACTTAGGATCAAATAATCCTAAGTATAGCAGATTGTACACAAAGCAGGAAGGGCCAAGGGTGGGAATGAACAGATCGTACTCAGATTGTCTCCCCCTATACTTGGGGTAAGATATCCCTAAGTATAGACAAGAGTGGAGACAATGGAGAGAATCGAAATAAATGAAAACTCGGGGTGCACACCCCCCTATACTTAGGACAAAGTACGTCCTAAGTATAGAAGACTGTCTACAAAAGGCAACACCTTTTTATAGATAAAGAGAATAGACAAGGAAAAGAAGAAAAGAAGAAAAGAAGAAAAGAAATGAAAGCAGATATGAACAACTCGGGATGCACATCCCCCCTACACTTAGGATAAAGTACATCCTAAGTGTAGCAGTGATGAAAGGGATGACATCATGTCGGTGGAATAAGATAAAAGAGAAGGAAAAGAAGAAAAGAAGAAAAGAAGAAAAGTCATTTAAAAATGCTTTGCTCTGCTTTGCTTTCCTCTACCTCCTCGGAGATATCCGACTCATCCCTGTAGATTACTTGAATAGAGTCAACGACATACATGAATGTATCATGTTCAAGGTAGGGCTTTAGAAGCTGTACATTGACTACAAATGGTTGTGCGTCAGCTGACAAATTGGATATCAATACACTTCCGTTGTCACGCACTTGCCTAACCATAAACGACCTAGTCCATTTACTCTTTAATTTGCTTGGAAAGATCTTTAATTTCGCATCGAACAACCATACCTTCTGACCTGGCTCAAAGTACTTGCGACGAATATGCTTGTCATGCCATGTTTTGACCTTCTCTTTGTACATCAGGCTATTGTCGTATGCATAATCTCTGAATTCCAATAATCTGTTCAGATCCAATTTTATGTTCTTTCCTGCTTTCTCGGAATCCAAATTACAGATGTTGATGGCCCATAAAGATTTGTGAATTAATTCGACGGGCAGATGACATGGCTTGCCATACACCAGGCGGTAGGGAGACATTCCCAAGGGTGACTTGTACACTGTTCTGTAAGCCCAAAGAACAGAATCAAGCAGTTAAGACCAGTTCTTGCGATCTGGACACACAAGCTTCTGTAGAATTGTCTTGATCTCCATGTTTGAACATTCAGCTAAGCCATTGGACTGCGGGTGGTAGGGTGAAGCAACACGATGTTCAATGCAGAATTCCTGGGTCAGCTTCTTCACCTTTCTGTTTATGAAATGACTACCCCCGTCTGATATGAGAATCTTGGGAATCCCGAACCGTGCTATAACGTGATCTCTCAAGAATCGACAGACAAGCCTACTATCGGTGGTTCAGGCGGGAATAGCCTCCACCCAGCGACTTACATAGTCGACAACAAGCAGAATATATTCATAGCCCTGGCTGTTGGGAAATGGGCCCATAAAGTCAATGCCCCATGCGTCGAAGACATCTGATATCTGAATGAATTTTAGAGGCATCACATCTCTCATTCCTATGGTTCTGCCCATCTTCTGATAGTCAGTGCATCATTTAACATAATCATCTGCATCTTTGAATAATGAAGGCCACCAGAGGCCACTCTGAAGAACTTTTGCTGTTGTTCGTCTGCCTGAGTGATGTCCTCCAGAATCTTGGTCATGACATAAGGCGAGGACACTTGGAACTTCCTCCTGAGGAATGCACCTTCTTCAGATACAGTCTGCCCCCTCACAAAATAAATACGGATCCTCCCACTGGTAGAAATGGATTTTAGACAAGAATCTATCTATTTTTAACTTCGGCCAATCCTGTGGGATTTTCTTGGTCACCAGATAATTCACAATGTCTGCATACTACGGAAGCGAGGTGACTGAAAGAATTGCCTCGTCTGGAAAGGTTTCTGTGATTGGTTGCAGGCTCAGCTCAGGAGATTCCGGTTCAGGAAGCCTCGATAGATGATCGACCACCACATTCTTTACCCCAGGTTTATCTTTAATTTCAAAGTCAAATTCCTGGAGGAGAAGGATCCACCGAATAAGACGTGGTTTGGCGTCCTTCTTCTGCTGTAAGTACCGAATGGCCGAATGATCAGTGTAAATGATTACTTTGGATCCAAGGAGGTAGGATCTGAACTTTTCCAAGGTAAAAACTACCGTTAGCAGCTCCTTTTCAGTGACAGTGTAGTTTCGCTGGGCTTCATCGAGCGTTCGACTAGCATAGTGAATCGCAAACGGTACATTATCTTTCCTCTGTCCAAGTACACCACCAATGACATAATCTGACACGTCGGTCATTATCTCGAAAGGCTGAGTCCAAATCGGTGGCTGCAAGACAGTGGTCTGTGTGATGAGCTCCTTCAGGTGATTGAAGGCAAGGAGCATACGGTCATCCATAATGAATTCATTCTCCTTGCCGAGCAACTCAGTCAACGACCTGGCCAATTTACTGAAATCTTTGATGAATCATCGGTAAAAACCGACATGGCCCAAGAATGACCTGACTTGTTTAATTGTTGTAGGTGGCTCAAGTTTAGAAATTACCTCCACCTTCGCTGGGTCAACCGCCATGCCACGTTTAGAAACAACGTGACCCAGCACGATTCGTCACCATGAAGTTGCTCTTTTCCCACGAGAGCACAAGATTTACTTCACAGCACCTCCGCAAAACTCGGTCTAAATATTCCAGACATTGATCGAATGAGTCCCCGTAGACTGAAAAATCATCCATAAAGACCTCGAGAAAGTTGCCACCATATCGGCAAAAACTGCAAGCATGCACTTCTGATATGTGGCTGGGGCGTTGCAAAGCCCGAACGACATCCGTCTGAAGGCATATGCACCAAAAGGACAGGTGAACGTGGTCTTCTCTTGATCTTCAGGAGCAATAGCAACTTGATTGTATCTAGAGTATCCATCCAAAAAGCAGAAGTATTCCTTCGTGGCCAATCTCTCCAAGATCTGGTTGATGAAGGATAAAGGGAAGCGACCCTTCTTGGTGGTGTGGTTAAGTCTTCTGTAGTCCACGCACACTCGCAAAGAAGTGGGTACTCTGGTTGCGATCTCCTTTCCTTTGTCATTCTTCACAATGGTGATCCCTGATTTCTTTGGCACAACATGCAGAGGGCTCACCCATTTGCTGTCGGAGATGGGATAAATGAATCCCACATCACATCATTTCCGAATCTCTTTCATAACAACCTCCTGCAGATTAGGATTTAATCTTCTCTAAAGTTCTCGAGAGGGCCTGCAATCTTCTTCAAGAAAAATACGATGCGAGCAAAGTGATGGATTGATCCCATGGAGATCCGAAGTTCGCCATCCTATTGCCTTGCAGTTGCGTTCAAGAACCTCCATCAGATGAGATTCTTGGTCTTCGGTCAGGTGTGCATTAATAATGACCGGGTACATGTTCGGTTCTCCCGCAGGGAAGGCATATTTCATGTTGGAAGGCAAGGGTTTCAACTTTGGTGGGGTCTGAGCTGCTTCAGAGGTGACCTCAGCTATTAATGCAGGTGGCGATTCTTTCATCTATTCGGTGTCCACCATACTCTGTTCTGCCTCTTCACTCAGATTTTGACAGAATGCCTCAATGATTTCCTCTTCATCACAAGATTCTTCAACAATTTGCTCTTGGTTTTGAAGACACATCACCTCCACGGTAGTCTCATTCAGCACATCAGCGAGTTCCTCATCATGATCGATAAGGGGAAATTCGACTGCGGTCTCCAATCCCTCCTCGGAGCAGAGGAGTTCATGGATCTCATTGTCATCCAAGAATAAGTTGGTGTCTTGAATTGCTTCTAGAAAGTCGCAGTCGTCAGAATACTCAATCACCCTTGCACATGATGCAGATGTTCGTTCAGCTGGTGCTCCCTCAGGCAGGGTCTCCAATCTGATTGTTTCATTGCTAGTGCCAAAAGTGATTTCTCCAGTCCCATAATTCACTACTGCGTTCGACATCCGCTAGAATGGTCGTCCAAGTATGATTGGGGTAAGGAGCAATGGAGTGGGGGCATCCATATCTAGCAACACAAAATCGGCCAGGAACTGCTTTCCCTGAACCGTAACTATCACATCCTCCAACAGGCCCCTAGGCCGCTTGACTGATTTGTCTGCAAACTGCAGAATCATCTTTGTAGGCTTGAGCGGTCCTAGTCCGAATTCTGTAAGCAGTGAGGCTAGCATCAGATTGACGGAAGACCCGCTGTCGAGAAGTGTTCGTTCAAATTCCTGATTGAACTTTGACATCGCACAAGATGTTCTCCCATATCCGGCTTTTTATCCGGGAGGTTGCTGATTGCATTGACTTTGGCCATTGTAAGGATATGCTTTTCGGGCTTGCCACCTTTGTTCCTGTAATTGTGAGGGTGGGGTCTGTGCTTGGTTGTACATGCATCTTTCAATCCTTTCTTTACAGCTGGCATGTACTCAAGAGTTTACATTAAAGGCAAGTTCAATACTAAATTCTGAATGATTTCAACGATAACAAGATCAGACAAAGCATTTTTCAAAATTTTCATTTTTTCTGTTTTTCATTGCTTCTGGGAAAGGAATACTTACAAAATCTTCACCATTGTCATTCAAAGTATCATCCATATTGTTGTTTATAGGTAGATGGCAAAAAGGAATAAAATCATCTACAAGATGTGGACCAAAATTAGTAGGCTCGGCTTCAGGTGCTGGCGTTGGACTCGCTGCAGGTGTAAAATTCCTTTTGTCCGTGACTGGTTCTGTAGCAGGTGCAGACGTCTCCAATGCTGGCCTATCTCCACCGGGGCTGCTGCTATCTTTTTGTGTTTTGTTGTTTTCTTAATTTTTTTGTGATTTTCTGGTTGATGGTGCTGCTCCCAAAATGCTTCTTGGCCCTGGTGTTGGCATGGCTGACGATTCACCGTCAGATGCAAGATGCTTTCCCTTCGTTGTTGTTGATGGCTGGAGTGTCCTACCGCTCCTGAGAGTAACAACATTAGATAAAAAAGAATTTAATTCACCTGAATCGGGTTGGACACTGCCGGCTACCTACTCCTTGCGTCGGAAGTTGTTCGGATTCGCCTCGACTTGAGCAGGGATGGCTGTTTTCGCAGCCGTCAAGTCGTCAATCTTCTGGTTCATCTCAGCCATATTCTTTATTAACTGTTCAAGGCATGCCAGGGCTGGATTAACCGATACAATCTCAGAAGAATCCCCCTACTGGGGCCTAGAGTGCTGGTATGATGGTTGGGACTGCGACTGGTAACTCTGAGAAAATTGATGAGGAGGAGGGTTGGAGGAATACTGTGAGTTCTGGTGATATGTAGCAGCCGATTGCAGATGATATCCTTGTTTGCGGTATCCGGACTGCTGAGGACCATGCTGGTAGTTCTGCCTCCATGTGTTGCTGTGAGACGGAGGCTGGTACTGATATGAGGGATGGAAGGGTCTCCCACCCTCCTGCTGCTGGTGATAGGGCATGTTGCCCATGTTCTGACCCTGAGAGTGTCCTTGAGGACGGGTCAGCTGCACTTCATTGTTCCATACACCATTGATCTCCTGTATCAGTGGCGGGGGTGGAGAGAGCTGCTCGGAATAGGTCAGCTGGGACTCTGGCTGATATACAACCATCTGTGTCTGAGGCTGCGGTGGCTGCTCCGGAACCTGCACGTAGTATACGTGCTGAATAGGCTGGGGCTGCGGTGGAGTCAGCTGAGGAATTTGCTGCATTGTAGGCTCCTTCTTCTTAGCGCTCGGCTCGTCAATAGTAGACACAACATTGCACATGTTGGCATTCAACGCACGAACGAGCTGCTGCAGCTGCTGGGAAATCAAATCGAGCTTTTCCAAGCCCTGGGTCCTTTTCTCTATCACAGATAATTTCTCGAGGTCCTGCGACCTCTTCTCAATGATGTCCACCTTGGACAGATGGCTCCCAATGATACTCAAGTTGGAGCTCTCATCCCTGTCTTCGGTGTGAGAAGCCATGTTCACTGGCTTGTTGATGGCAGTTGTCATCTTCATGTATGCCCGGGACGAGGATTGAGCGGCTTCTCCTTCAGCCATTTCCTCGAAGACGTTCCATACCACGTCCTCGTTCTTGTTGAAATGCGAACCGCCGCAAGCGGCATCTACAAGCTTTTGGATCTCAAGTGTAAGCCCACCAAAGAAGTGCTGCACAAGGATGGCCTTTGGGATTTCGTGGTGGGGACACTTCTCCTGAAGATCCTTGAATCTCTCCCACGCTTCATGGATTGTCTCATGGAGTTGCTGACAAAAACTGGAAATACGGGCACGCATCTGATTCAATTGCCCGAGAGGATAGAACTTATGGAGAAATGCGGACTTCACTTCTCCCAGGTCGTGACTGCCTTCCCTAGGTGGTCGACCCAATATAGGGCCTTGTCTTGCAGGCCGAAGGGAAAGGCAGTCATCTTGACTACCCCCAAGGGAATTCCAGGGTAGTGAGCGGTAGCACAAATGCAGCCAAACTTCTTGAGATGAATGTAAGGCTCCTCAGTAGTATTCCCGTGAAATGTGGGAAGCAAAGACAGAAACTGCAGCTTTAGCTCGAAGTGGGCGTGAATGCGTGGAATCTGGATCCACTCAGTTATGTGGCCCGCTCCTGGATTGTATGTTTCCTTCAGTGTCGGCTTTGGCTGCAGTGGGTCTGCGTCCGCTCTTTCAAAGTCGGGGCCTTGTAATGAAAAGTCATCTCCATATCCTTCCGGATGGAACTCTTGATATGGATCATCCTCCCGTCGGTCATCTCTTGCGTCGGCCCTCCTCCTCAGATCGTTCAACATTTCTTGGAAGGTGGTCTGGGCCAGGGCTTGGTTAGTCAACTGCTGCTGAATGGCTTGAATGGAAGCCACCAATTGACTATTGACATCGTTCTGCGTGGTGTATTGCCATTCCCCCTGATTGGCTTCAACTTCAATTTGGGGTTGTGGTCCCTTTCCTCTTCCACCGGCCATCTCAAATTCTGCTTGGTTTGCTGGCTCGGAATCGGGCTCTAAGTCTGCACATGGAAGAATGCCCCGATTAATCTGAATTGCAACACTAGATGGAGAGAAGTGTTCTGTGTTAAGGTCAACACAAAACTTTGTTAAGGACGACGATGTGTAAGGAGTGAAATCAATTGCCATCCAAAACGGATAGAATTCAGGACAAGAGTGATCCCGATTTATTGAAGAAGATGGGGAGTCTGGAGATCGGTTCACGGAGTTCGAACCGAGTTCTCGGGAATCACCCCGAATTATTAGAGAGGGTGAGCGAATGGAACTGATGTGGGTGTCGACAGGGTCTTGACTAAACTGTCCATTCGTCGCCATCTCGAGGGTCAAGAGGAAGATCGATGTGGATGAAGATACGGAGGTCAACGAGAAATAAATGGAGTGTAACACAGTAGAACGCTCACAATGAGCAAGGGGCAAATGGAAGAAGAACAAAAGTGGCGCAAAGGCACGGTGTTTTTGATCTTGACCTTAACTCGACTAATCAATCATACACAAAGCAATGGATTCACCAACTCGACCCGTGAAGCCGTGAAGGTTCGACAATTATTTTTCTAAGTTTTAGATTTGAATTTCACGTAATTATCTTGTCACGAGTCCTTAGGGTGCTACACCTATATGAGAGAGTACTACTAGAAAAGTATCCCGTACTTGTCCTCCTCCTTTGTAACCTGTAGTCTGCACTTTTTGAGGTCCTTGTAACCCTTCCTGGATCCCTACTCAGCCAAAAAAATAGAGGGAGGAAGCCAATAGGCGAAACCAATACTTCGGATCTCGCTCGCAACGGAATCACCCGTGAGCGTGTGATGAATCTGTGATTCATCACTCCAAAAGTTAAAAGTAGAGCCTTGTTCCCGAGTAAATAGAGGCATAATTCCCTTTATAATGCATAAATAGCATTCATTCATGCATACATAAAACATGCATTTTAACACTCCAATTGCATTAAATAAGAAGCCAACATCTTTTGTAAAATGTCCACTCATAAAAATAAGCTCTCCCTTATATTATGTACACCTTAGTTAATAATATAAGGAAGAAAGCCAGGAATCCCCTTTGTAAAAGCACCAATAAAGCCCTAAAGCCCTTGGACCATAAAATGCCCATAGATCCCTCATACCAACTCCAAAATAGGTCTACTCACTTTCATATTAATACACATTAAAAGACCTTTAAAATGAGACCGATTTCATCCAATTTGGAGCTCATATGAAAAAGATGGGTTTTTGGGCCTCTTTGTATACTACATATATGTATATTTGTATCTTTGTATTTTTGTATCATATTTGACTTCATCTCCGTCTTAGGTCAACATGAAACTTGTAGATCTCATCAAGATCTACAACTTTCATGTTTTGAGTTTTTCCAAATTCGGCATCCTCCTCTCCCTAAATTCATTTTTATTTTCAGCCAATCACGGCTGGCCACGTGGCGCCCTCTGGTTGCGCCACGCGGCCCACCCCCCTTGACTCATCCGCCTGCGCTCTCAGCCGTTGGATCTTCATCCAGATCCAACGGTGGAGCCGCCTCCATATACGCCTTTCTTCTCCACCGTCAGATCAATTCCCCCGCCTCATCTAAACCGCCCGTCCGCGCCTCTCCTACAACGCGCCACGCGTCACATCTCTACGCCATTCGATCGCGCTCGCAGCCCTCCCGTCTGAGCCGTTAGCTCCACAAACATCTCAACCGCCCGATCAAATGCCCTATGCTAATCGCATCCGTCCGCGGGCGCTTCGCTTCCATCGCGCCACGTGGTCGCTCCACGGCCCTCAGATCGCTTCGCCCCAGATCTAATCCTACCGCTCCATCCCGCCTTGATCTCGGCCGTTGGATCAAGGGATCCAACGGCTGCGACTTCGTCTTCCACCTTCAGCGCCCCTCTCTCCCACGTTCTCAAGCTTGCGGGAGGGGTTGCCCCTTCCTATTCTCAGTCGCACCTCAGCCACTCTCGCCGACCACCAACACCTCCACGATGATCACCACTCATCCCCGATCCTCGCCAACTCCCTCACTCACCACCACTTCCACCATAGACGCTCCACGACCTCCTTGAACTTCGCCCCATCACCAGGCTAGTCGTCTACTTCAACCTATAAATACTTGATCACCGGCCGATTTCACACCCATCCGCCACCCACGAGAGATCCCCCGAGCTCGGAGCGTCCGATTGGTGACAGAAATCGAGCCAATCCTTGAGCGAAGACCGGTATCTTCTCTGGCAAGATCCGCGACGCCCCCGCCGTGTCGCAGCCCTCCTCCGAGTAGCTGCTTGAGCTCAGGGTCTTACAGCCCCTTCGAGCGATGACCTGGACCTTACTTCGAGCTCCAAACCCCAGGTAAACTTCTCCATCTCCCTCTGATCTCTTCTTGATTTTTCTTTTTATTTCTCTGAATTTATTCACCGTCCACCTTCATCTTCACGCTCCGCTTCTACTTCGCCGAGCTCCGCGACGGAGCTCTCATCCTCGCTCTACACTTTGCACCCTCCGACGACGCACTTCGCCCTCCATCAGCTCCAGCTCCGCCAACTGGCCGGAGCACCATTGCCAGACCATCTACATTCCCCCTTAGGCCTCGCCGACCACCCTCACATCTCCACGATCGCACTACGTGCTTCGCCTATATTGTTAACCCATGCAGGTACCTATTTCATTCACTGGTCGGAGGTTCACTGGAGTCACCCTCGAGCTTCATCGACAGCGACCTCCGACGCGCCTCTCTCCTTCCTGAGACCACCGGACGCCTCGCCGCACCACCGCGCATCTTCTGGGATATCTCCGAGTCCCTGGAGAGCTTCACCGACACCTGGAGGGACGGGCGGAGCCAAAGCCGCCTCGCCGGAGTCCCGCCAACTCCTCCGCAGGTGGCGGAGGACCATTGAGGGAGAAGGTCCAGCGACCGTTCGATCGTCTTGATCGAACGATCCAGAGCCGTCCACGTCAACCGTCATCCGGAGCAGCAGACAACCGTAGGATCATCCTTGATCCCACGCTCAGGAGTACGCCACGTTGCCCACGTCAGACAGCCATTGGATCGATCATCTGGATCCAGTGGTCTTTAGCCAGCCACGTCACCATCTTCAGCGAGCATCGACCACCGTTGGATCAGCTTCGATCTAACGGTTGCTGATCATCCACGTCGACATCAGCTGGAGCCAACAGCGACCGTCGATCTTCGCCAACATCGCACGATCGTGATCACGCCACGCGTCAGCCCCGACAGCCTTTGGATTGATCCTGATCCAAAGGTCCGCAGCCAGCCACGTCGACGAGTCCGAGCCTCACCCCCGACCCTAGGCTCGAACCATCCGAGGCTACGCCGAGCCTTATCCAGACCTCCAGGAGCTCCCGAGCCAAGCCCCGAGCCTCCCACGTTGCCTGAGCCTAGGCCCCCACGTGAGTAGCACGTGCGGCCTGGGTAATTTGCACAGAGGCCCTGGGAACTTTCCAAAATTGCAAAAAGGTCCCTGTGAAGCCCCCCACGTGAGAAGCACGTGCCCAGTGGAGAAATTGCATGCCACCCCCCAGCATTATAGGTAATTACATTTAAGTCCCTGTCAGCATGTTTCTTTTTATGTAATTTTTATTTTCTGTATTGCAAATACACCCCTGTCTTTGCACGCATCCTTAGGTGTCATTTTGCATCATTTTGAAATTCTAAAAATTGTATATTGTTGAGTAACTTGTCCTCTATCTGTTGTGACACTTGTCACATTTTTGTAATTGCAGTAGATTTTTGAATTAATTAATTGGTTGATTTTTGTGATATTTTGCCCAGTTGGACCTTTTAATTGATAATTAATTTTCTGTAGCTCCAAAAATTCTCAAAAAATCATAGTAGCTCTAGGATAGTTAACTCAATCTTGTATAAAAATTTCATGTCATTTGCATGCATATCGAGGCCTAAATAAATTCTTTAGTGATTTTCTTAGTTTAATTTTAATTGGTTCATTTCATAGTAAAATTAAGGTTAGACAATTTTCCTAGATTCCTCATCATTAGATCTATCTAGGGTAATTTTATTTCCATAAAATTTTGTGATTTGCTATTTATTAACATTAAATTAGTGAAAATCACCCTACCTGCATTTTTAATTCATAGTCAATTCATTTAGTGTCGAAAAATTCCAAAAACATTAGGGTAGCTTAATTTCATCATATCCATCATCTGGTCAATTTTTATAATTTTTGGACTTCATTTGATACCTTAACTAAATTAAATTTAAATTGGCTTGATTTTTGCATGTGTCTGCATAGAAAATAAAAAAAGAACAAAAAAATATTCTCCGAAAATCACACACTTGGAAATTTGTTAAAAATCTACCTAAGGAGACAGATGCCTCCCTGAGTTCGACCTTGGACTTCACCAAGTAAAAAAAATCTGCCGCTTGAAATTAACTCGAATCTAATTAAAAGTGGTTTTTGATATTCCCTTTCGTATCCGACTGCAATGAAAACTGATAATTAATTTGGACATTAACTTGACCGAGTTAACTAAGGGTGCGGGGGCGGTTATCAAAATGGCGCCGTTGCCGGGGAGGCATGGCTTAGGTTAATTTTTAGTGAATTCTGATTGTTTGATTTTGTTTCCTCGAGTAGTCTGACCCCCGGTGCTCTTGTAATTTTTTTCTCTCTCTTTTATTTCTTTTCATTATTTTTCTGTGTCACTCTCTGACCTCAATCTTTTTCTGTGCGAGGAACGCGAGGAGTCAAAGATGCTTCGAAGATCTAGCATTTAAATTTATTGAGCGAATAGAGAGGCTTTGTAATTTACATTTTATTTCATTTTATTTTTTTTCGCATTTTTTCCAGCGGTTCTCGTTTGGGTTCTCGCATGTGTAAGTATAGTGAAACTATGTCCCTGTGTGCTGTGTGGGTGAATGTAATTTAGCTTGCACTAGCGGCTCCCCGAGCTAATCTAGTAATTAATTGTGATCGTAACTTTTAGGACCACACAAATCACTTAAAAGACGCACTTAGACCACAGAACTTAGCCAAAATAACATGTTCTTCACGCTAATAGAACTGCTTGTCTAGGAGCAGCTTTCATCGCTTGCATTTGCATTTAGATTAAAAAGATTTTAATTCTGTTTTGCATCCTGCATACAAAAGCGAAGGGATCACTGTAAGTCTCCTGAACTTAGCATAGCATCATTGTTTTTATCTTGCATCGGCTTTTCTCGATTTCCCCCTCTGATTTTTCACATTTAAATTAAAAAGGAAATTGGGACTGGCCGATAGGCGTGCTGTGTGGTTGGATTAATTCAGTGAGAACCTAACTTAAAACCGGGACTGCTAACCACTGTTGACCAAAAAAATCAATAAAATTGGAAAATCTTTTGCGGGAAATTAATCCCCGACCTTGTTTTCAGGCTGATTGAGGGTACTTGAGTGTGTGTGAACACCTTAAGTCAGAGCCCAAATCCCCGCCTTCCATATCACGTTCCAACTAATCCTAGCAAATATCACAAGTTGAATAATTTCAGATTCACTGACTAGTACCAAGTAGCCTCCGCCTGTCTCAGGTAGATAGGGGCGAAATTGCGGTACTTTGTGACAAGTTGCCAGTAACCCCCCGGGGTGAAGTTCCAGCCTTGTCAGCCTCCGCCTGCTTGCAGGTAGATAGGGGTGTGGTCTTTGAATCCATCGACTTGGGATAGGAGGGAAGAAAGGAAGGACCGGCGGTATCTTAGGCGACATGCTAAACAGGGAAGACGCATCCAGCTCTGAGCCGACTTCCCTATAGGCCGCGTAATCCTTTCTATCTTGCTTGAAAATCACACTTAAAATCTACAAGATAAATTGGACTCGATTTCGAGTCCATCACTGTGTTGATTGTGAACCCAGGGTCTTGGATTGATTTGTTTGCTTCAGGTAGGAGTAAAATCCTATCTTCTTCTCGCCATATCGAGATGAGCGACTGGGGAGATCTCGACTCATTATTCACCGATCTCTCTATGAGTCCCCCACGTAACTCATCTTCAGCGGCCCAAGCGCACCTTGGATCACCCAGGACGCATGACCCTCTTGAGTCTTGGTTCCCTCATACTCAGGGTGGTTACTCTCAAACCAACCCTTTCATCTTCTTTGAGATTACCGAGGAAGACCATCGCCTCGGTAAGAACCCCTTCCTTGATTTGTCCTCTGACACCGATCTTAATTCATACCCAGGACTAGAGGACAAGATGCCGCCGAAGCAGCCACCACTGGATGAGGACCAACTACGTCAAATTCTCAATCGCCTTGCTGAAGCCGAACAAAGAAATGCAGATCTCACGGCTCGGATGGGACAGATCATAGTAGCAGGAGGAATCGACCGACCAATGGTCGATGCATACAACCCGGCGGAGAACGAGATACAGAATTGGTTGGCACCAGCGGCTCCCACCGAAGCATTTGAGCTGAAGCCCCACTTCCTTAGTCTACTTCCGAAGTTCAATGGAAATACCAATGAAGAACCGTATACTTTCCTCCGTGACTTCGAGTTGGTCTGCAACAATCTTAGCCATCCCAATGTTGGCCAAGATTACATTAGACTGAAGGCCACCCCTTTTGCCTTAGGAGATAAGGCAGCTCATTGGCTGAAAAACCTAGGGGTGATATGTACTACCTGGATGCAGTTCAAGGACCTATTCCTGAAAAAGTTCTACCCTCTCAGTAGGACTAACCAGATGAGAACGAAGATCGTCAGCTTCTCCCAAGGACCGAGTGAACCTTTCCATGATGCATGGGATAGGTTCAATGACTTAGTGCAGAAATGCCCCTGCCACGGCATTTCTAAGGCGATCCTAGTCCAGACCTTGTTCTGTGGTCTAACCCCAGAGATGCAGGGGTTAGTCAATGCCGCCTGTGGAGGAAGCTATCTGAATAAAAACGAGCACGTCGTATGGAAGATCTTGGAACAGATGGCGGAAACCGGTAGGTCACAGGCCACCAGGGCCTATCAGTTGTCTCCCTCAATCCCATCCAATGAGACAACCCGAAGGACTGCAGCGGATCTGACCGAGGACCTCATCCCCAGCATGGGGATGATTGCTGACAAGTTAACCATGGTCGAGCAGATCCACAAGAGGGTCACTGACCTTGAGTCTCTCTTGCGTCTACCGAAGCAAGTGGAGGAACTCACTGAGAAGGTAGCTAAGATGAAGCTACCTGCCCCTTCTACACCACCTGCACCTGTGCATCGAGTCCATCTTGTGCAGGAGCAGGCACTGGGGCCTCACAATGGCTGGGTGGAGGATCAGACTTACACTCAGCAGGACCAACATGCACCCCCACAAGTAGAGACCGGATACGAGGAGCCTCCGCCGGTGTTCGAGATCAATGGGCTGTGGTACAGCCGCGACCCCGTCAGTAGACAGTCGGGGATGGGGAATGGTCAGCCTCCCCGACCTTCCCCCAGCTTACCAAGGAACCAGCTCCGTCCCCGCACCGCGCTTCATGCAGTCCAGGCCAGAACAAGGGTACCAGCCTCAACAGCACCAGCAGCAGCAGCGCACATATCAGCAGGGCCCAGCATCGTCCCACCAGCAGCAGCAGTATCGGAATGGCCAGCAGGGCCAATACAAAACCTCGTCCGCACATCAGCCAGCCCAGCCCACCGAATTGGAGTCCCTCACCTTGGCGATCCAAACCCTGTCTGATAGCGTCCAACAGATGCAGAACGATTATCTGGATATGAGAACCGATATCAATCGTGTCTCTCGTACCCAGGACCAGCAGATGGCGCCAAAGACCCCAATTCCCGCACAGGTTCAGGCCAACCCGAACAACATACTCCATGGCCAGAACCGACCTCGTGATCAGGTATATTATTCAGATAATTATTTATCTGAACATGAGATCCTTTCGTACGATAATGTAAATCATATGTCCCTTAGGAGCGGAAGGACCGTGACCATACCTGATCGGGTACGGGCACAGAAGGAAGGAGCCTCCGAGTCTCTACCTGAGGAGAACTTGGAGGAAAAGGAGGAGCATCACCACCACCATCACCGGTAGAGGAAGAGGACATCTGAGTCCTCGAAGCAGCATTCTCGCAGCAGCATAGAGTCCGATGGAACCGATGAGGAGCCCGCACCTCTATCTGAGGAGGATCGTCCAGCAGTCGCGGAAGAAGCATCACCGGTTTCGCCACAACATTTTCTTTTCAGTCAGAGTCAGAGTCTGTCAAAGAGTCCAAGTCATGTAAAGAACTCAGTTCCTGATCTTAATGAGAATCTTTCAGTTTCCAAACATGAGTTGGAGTCAATAATCCCATTCCCCCGAGCTCTCAAGGGTGGAAAGAAGAAATCTAAAAAAATCCAAAAAGATGACCCTAAGATGGCAGAGTTCTGCAACAAACACATCAAGGTCACAATCCCCTTTGACAAGTGCGTGGAGATGACCCCTGCATTCCAAAAATACCTTAAGGTGCGATGCACACCTACTAGGGTTAGCAGGAAGACCAAAAGCCATGTTGAGAAACACGTTTTATCAGTAGCCACGACTTGTGCAATAAAGAACTCGTTTCCAAGGAAACGAAGAGACATGGGTGCACATTATGTAGTGAGTCATGTCGATGACATCGCATTTGCACCACTCTCCTGGACAATGGTTCCTCAATCAATCTGATGCCTACAGCCCTCTATGAGCGGCTTAATCTTGGACCTCTTAGGAAATCTAGAGCCCTTCTACAGTTTGCTGATAAATCAACCAAGAGGTCCCAAGGAGAATTGAGGAACATTGTGATCAAAGTCGAGGGGCAGGAATACATGGTGGACTTCACTGTCCTAGATATGGAAACCCCTCGTAATTGGAGAGATTCCCATATCATCTTAGGCAGGCCCTTCCTCAGAACAGCGGGGGCCTTGTTCGATTATAAGATCGGGAAGATCCAGTTCCAAATTCCAGGAGGAGACGAGGAACTTGAGATGAAGCAGACAAGATGGCAGAGACCGGATTCCGAATCTAGCATCGAGTACTCTTCAACCGAAGCAGACTGCGAGCATGTAGACACAGTTGGGCCATGGAGACAGAACCCAGCCAGCACCGATGAGTCCATCCCCTCCGGAGATGATCCAGTGCACGAGTCAATTTGTGAGGTCCTCAGGAACGAGTACAGCTCTGAACCTGCATCGCCCTACATCTTCGATGACTTAGAGGCCCAGTTGGGCCTGTTAGTCCTTACATCTTTAGGACAACTGGAAGATGAGGATGACGAGTCGGACGAGGCTTTTGTCGATTGCATGGAAACCTTTGATGATCCGACTCCAGAGTCAAACAACTTGGTGGCAGTTATCACAGAGAACGATCCAGCCACTTCCAACACCGAGCCAGATCAGATTGAGCAAGACTTATTAGACGATCACAGCATTCCTGAGCTCAAACCTTTACCCACAATATTAAAATACGCCTTCCTTGCGGGTCAGGACAAGAAATTTCCGGTCATCATCAGTTCGCGATTGATCGAGGAGCAGGAATCTCGCTTGCTAGAGATCCTAGAGAAAAACCGCAAGGCGTTAGGCTGGAGCATTTCCGATCTCCACGGGATAAATCCCACTCTGTGTTCGCACCATATCTACTTGGAGAATGAAGCCAAACCCTCTCGTGAATTCCAACGTCGGTTAAATCCAAATTTACGAGAGGTCGTGAAGAAGGAGATAGAGAAATGGTGCAACGCGGGTTTCATTTACCCAATCTCCGACTTTAAGTGGGTATCCCCAATCCATGTTGTCCCGAAGAAGTCGGGAATTCAACGACCACCAACGAGAACGGAGAGGAGATCGTGATGCGAGTGCCCACGTCGTGGCATGTCTGTGTGGATTACAGACGCCTGAATGCCGCGACGAAGAAGGATTATTTCCCCCTACCGTTCATTGATCAGATCTTGGAGAGACTAGCGGGGAAAAAATTCTTCTGCTTCTTAGATGGGTTCTCGGGCTACAATCAAGTAGCCATAGCTCTGGAGGACCAGGAAAAGACCACATTCACATGCCCCTTTGGTACCTATGCTTTCAGGCGCATGCCCTTTGGGTTATGCAATGCTCCAGGTACTTTCCAAAGGTGCATGATTGTTGTATTCGCCGAAATGGTCGGCGAATTCCTGGAAGTCTTCATGGATGACTTCTCGGTCCACGGCGATTCCTTCGATTCCTGTCTTAGGAATCTGTATCGAGTCCTCAAAAGATGTTGTGAGGTTAATCTGGTGCTCTCCTGGGAGAAAAGTCACTTCATGGTGACGGAGGGCATTGTGTTGGGGCACGTCATCTCCCAGAGAGGAATGGAGGTTGACCCTACCAAGGTGGATGTGATCAGACGACTCCAGCCACCAACCGACATCAAACAGTTGCGGTCGTTCCTCGGGCATGTTAGATTTTATTGGAGATTCATTAAGGATTTTTCTAAGATTGCCCGACCGCTAACTGAGCTTGTAGGCAAAGACATGGAGTTTATTGTTGATCACAAATGTGTTGAGGCCTTTAAGCTATTGCAAGGAATGATTATGGACACACCTATCCTATAAGCCCCAGATTGGTCTCTACCTTTTGAGATCATGACGGATGCCTCAGACTTTGCTGTTGGGGCTGTGTTAGGACAAAGAAGAGATGGCGTCCCGTTCGCAATTCACTATGCAAGCAAAGTGCTTGACACCGCTCAGCATAACTATACAGTTACGGAAAAGGAAATGCTTGCGGTAGTGTTTGCCTTGGACAAATTCCGATCTCACCTAATTGGATCCAAGGTAACTGTGTTCACCGACCACACGGCACTACGATATTTGATGGAGAAGAAGGACGCGAAGGCGCATCTTCTTCGATGGATTTTACTTATCCAGGAGTTTGATTTGGACATCCGTGATAAACCTGGAAAGAAGAACGTAGTAGTCAACCATCTCTCTCGTCTCGAAGATCTTAATGCTTCCGAGGATCCACCAATTCGAGACTCCTTCCCTGACGAGTCGATTTTTGTTGTCGACTCACTCCCATGGTACGCCAATATAGTGAATTATCTTGTCTCCAAGAAAGTTCCCGAAGATTGGCCCAAGAGCCAAATAGACCGACTGAAGTCGGACGCTAGACACTACCATTGGGAGGATCTGATCCTTTTCTTTGAAGGATCGGATTGTGTCTGGAGACGGTGTATTCCTCAGGAGGAATACCAGAGTGTCCTTTCTTTATGCCACAGCTTTGAGGCAGGAGGACACCACTCCGGGAAGAGGATCGTATGGAAGGTACTTCAGTGTGGCTTTTACTGGCCGACCCTGTTTCGCGATGCCACCACCTTCGCGAAGTCGTGCCTAGTATGTTAGAGAATGGGAGGAACCGTTGGTTCCAAGGATGAGATGCCTATGCAGCCTGTCATCATTTGTGATGTCTTTGACGCCTGGGGCATCGATTTCATGGGCCCATTCCCTGTTAGCCACGGGTTCGAATATATCCTTCTTGCGGTAGACTATCTATCCAGATGGGTGGAGGCTATCCCGACCCGAGCCGTAGACAGCAGGAATGTCTGTA